>VWZW01004955.1:310925-556724 GCA_013397115.1 Edolisoma coerulescens | reverse complement strand
GAGGGGTTTGTTGCAGAGTGGTCGCCCCTGGCGTGAGGGGTTTTTTGCAGAGTGGTCGCCCCTGGCGTGAGGGGTTTTTTGCAGAGTGGTCGCCCCTGGTGTGAGGGGCTCTGCAGAGTGGTCGCCCCTGGTGTGAGGGGCTCTGCAGAGTGGTCGCCCCTGGTGTGAGGGGCTCTGCAGAGTGGTCACCCCTGGGAGCCCGTCCTTGCGCTGCCCTTTTGCCCCTCCCAGCCTTGCCCCTAGAGCTGGGATTGTAGGGGTTGGGGGGCTGCCTCCAGGGAGCTCCTGGCTCAGTTTGGGGGGGGTTGCAGGTGTTTTGTTCTGCAGTTTGTATGGTCCTTCAGTGTTTGAGGGTTGGCACAATGTTTGTTTCCTTTTTGAAAACTTCTCTAAAGAACTGTTTTGAAAAGAAGTGGATTTGGGGCATGGCTTATGGGTGTTAATGCCAGCCTGTGCCAGCTTCAGTTCAGAATTGTGTGTTCGGTTAATGACTGAGTTGCTCCAGTTTATGTTCCTTGTTGGCCCTGATGGGTTGGCAGCCCTCTTGGAGAGGGGCAGTGTAGGCAGCTGAGGATGATAATGTTTTAGCTATTTTCCATTAATCTACTTACAAATGTGAGTTAACTTCCTGAATCACGGGCAGTTCATATTTTTCACTGGCCTTCACTTTGACTTTGTTTTATGTTGCTCACCTGCTATGATTTCAAAAAGGGAATAAAAATGTTACTCTGGCACTGAAGAGCGGTGAGATGGTTGTGGAATTTTACTTGTTAATGAGAGCTGGAAGTCTTCAGTGTAAATTCATAGAAGTGGCTGAAGAGCATGTAGCTAAAATCCTGAAATTTATAATTATTCTGTTCCTACACCATATCATATTATCTGCTTGCAGGAGCCTCAAGCTTCACTGAGGTTTGATCCATCCATTAATGACCACATTAAAAATACAGTGACAACCACCTGACTTTATTTTTGTTTTGAGGTGCATTGAAATCAAGGACTTTTGAAAGCAAAACCAACATACTTGTGAATGAGGTCAAAATGGAGTAGGAAGATTGACTTCTTTGAATGGATGTTGTCCTCCTTGATTTTTATTTTTAACTGATTGCTCTCATTTTCCCCTGGAGCCAAAAGGGTGTATTTTGCCCTTCATAATGTAACTCTGTCACAGATCTGTAGCAAAGCCAAATGATAACTGATGTATATTTTCTGATTCCTTGTGGAGAAAATTCTGCACGCTAAACACAATGCACAAAAATAACACTAATTGAGAGATATATCTTAAAATTAAATGAGTTCTTTTCTTAATTCTTGACAATTACTAAGCATTGTTATGAGCCAGATACCATTCCTTTCTTTCCACAGTAAGTTTTGTAATTAACAATGGAAATAAGTACCTTCAGGCAAGATCTTTGTAGGTATGTATGTATATATATATTTTTATATATATGTATGTATGTATGAGATAGTTTCTCACTTACTGCAAAGGAATTTATCAGAGTTGCATGTTTTTGCTTTGGCAGGACCTTTATTGGCTTTTATAAAGTTTTTAATATCTTGAGCACAGCAGTAACTTTTCTCAATTGTTTGTGAGCTCATCTCATTTACACTTTACTTGTTAACTGAACATAGCCTTGCTGGAGAAAATAAAATGGACATTTCAGAATGGGAATATGTGTGAAGTTGTATCATCTGGCTGTTTGAAGATAATAAAAATTAAAATAACTAAATGGAAAAGAACAAAATTAATGATAGCTGATCTTATGTAGTGGAATGTTCCTCTCCTAAAAACTTTCAATAGAGACAAAAGTTACAAATTGTGTTGGAAAGCAAAGTCAGACTTTAAAGTGTACAAGAGGCAGCTCCATGGTCATTATACTCGCTGAACAAGCGTGCAGGCAAACATCACATGTTTCAAAAGATGCAAGAATGCATTTGAAAGGCATCCAGTTCTATCAGACAAATAACTCTGGATGGAGACTCCAGCTGGGAACAAATTAACAATCGGCCCGGAATGTGGCTGGTGGTTTTGGTTTAATCTAGTACTGAGCATTTAATATCAATAGATTTGCTTTATCAAAAAAGTGGGGTTGGGATACTTCCTGCGGATTCCATCACAGAATAACCCTTTGGATGCTGTTGCTGTGCTGTGTTTGATGGGAGAAGATGACTGGAACAGGGAGCAGCAAATGCAAATGTGGCACATGCTGACAAAGCCATGAGGCTCTGGCACCAGATAGCAGAACTAATCTTTCACTGGAATTTATAGTAATTTTATCTTTTTTTTTTTCCCCCAACGTGTGGAGTTTTCAGAACTCTTCAGAATCAATCAAGATTAAAATGCAAAACAGGGCATATTTCTCCATTATTTTTATCCCTGGTGGACTTCACTCAGTAAGCAGTTTGTTACAAGATGCTCTGCAGATGAAGGTTCCTGTTAATAATCCTTGCATTTGAAAATGCTCAGTCTGTGAGGTGACAGTAAGAGAACACACTCATGGATAAGTTTGGTAAATGCACTTGGTTTACATAATTCTGAAATGCAAAAATGTTTGCAAAGCAGTGTGATTCTTTGCTTGAGACTGGGTTCAGCAAGTCCTCACTTGCAGTATTTTTTTTCCCTGAAGTGCTGGTTTGGACCCTGGCGTGCAGCAGTTATCCATTGTGCACTGTCCACCATCCTCAGCCAGTGTGGGATATTTTGATATGGAAGTTGTTCCTTTGTTTGGTTCTGTATCCGAATGAAAGGCATTCGTCCCCTGATGTTGCAGTGCACAGAGCTGTGCGCTAATGAAGGGGCTGATACTGAAGATTTTTTTTATCCCCGCTGCTATTTTATCAAATAAACTGTTGTACAATATGTTGGAGTAATGAATATAACATAATAAATGTTGCTACATTCTCTATTTTGTTGCCGGAAGATGCGTCTCGTGGGAAAGGTTAAATCTAACAATATGATCACTTGGTGGCTTAAGCACTCTACTGAATCAAGGCCTTCTTTATTCTAATTAGAGAGCTCCAAAATAATCCCTGTGTAGGGATGCAGTTTAAACTTGCAGGATTTCAAATGGGCAGCCAGCAGGAATTTCTGACAAGTGTTCAGAAAATGTCTTATGGCTGCTTTAAAAGATGAGGGGAATCTTTATGTTCAGGACCAACTATTTCCCTGAAATTAAGGTCATATTTAAAAAGAAATGCCCCTCAAGAAACCCCAAACCTTTCATATCTTCTCTCTTTTTCATAAACAAAACACCATTTTTTGTTTCTTTTCTTATACTTGCCCATATAAAAATCTGTATTTTTTTCTTTTGGGAAGTGCGCTGTTTAAATTGGCAAAATCCCAAACAGAGCTTATTATCAAAATTAATTAACTTCATATCCTTTGATCTTCAAAAAGACCTCTTCAAGATTGAATGAAAGAAAATATTTATTATTACTTTTGTCTAAAATATTTTAAAAATATAATTGTAAATGCTGACCCATGCAGCCTTAGTGGGTGTGTTTCACTGTAAGAGAACTTCAGTTTACCTTTGATTTTAGGTGCAGTTAGTACATAGTTCCTGAAATCAGAATTGCTATTCCACTGTTCTTAAATTTTCAGCATTTTGAGAGTGAGGATTTGTTCCATGTTGTTTTATTTCCTTTCCGTCCCGTTATTATAGATGCTGGGAATGTGTGACACAAGTAGGGGATCTGACTGTACAGCTGTTTACAATACACTTCTTCTGCCTCCTACTACTGTTTGTGAAATAAGGGATGAAAGACTTTTAAGAGAAGTTCAGAACACTGAAAAATCAGTTGTCACTTCACAGAGCCTCTGGGACACGCCTGGGGCAGATGGCAATTTGCCACCAAAGCACTCAAACTTTTTGCTGTTACTTTAACACTGTTGAGCAAGTCACAGACAAAATTCTATTTCATTTCTGGTTATTCTTCTGGTATTATATTAAATGGGCCAACCTTAAGTGAGGTTTACCCTGGAGAACAGTAGAAGTAACGATGCCCTGCTGGAAATACTGAAATAAGGAATCTGTTGGCTTTTAAAACTTTTTACTAAGTATCTCCTGGCACCCCATACCAGTTTAGAGAAAAGAGCTATATCCCATTTTCCAGGTGTAAAACCTGCAACCCTTTTTTACCTTCTTGAGGGTAAAAAATTCATGATGTCATTGGAACTTCCTCATGTCCGTTACAGAAGGAGTAATTAGGAGCTAATTGAGGATACCTATTGCCCACCTTGGTTCCAGGTACTCTTAATTCCTGCATCAGCATGGAAAGTGCCACATGGAAATGCCCACTCTGGGCCCCAGAGCTGGTTTTTACTGTTCCATGCAAACTAATAAGCCTGGTTTAGGAAAGAATCTGTGAAACGTAACAGCTTTGTATGGACACATGGTCACTCGCATCCTGCAGTTTGTAGTGGGATGTTTAGATCCCAGAATGAAGAAGATGCAAGTGGAGCTTATATTGGCTTTATTTATGCCTGCTTTTGTATGGTGGGTCCTGGACAATATCAAACAGCAAGAGATTATCCTGAACAGACCTTCTATTTCCACCAGTACCCATTCTGCCATGAGTTTTAGTGACCATATGTGTTAAGTATTTTTAAGTTTTGAGCAGTAATATGGGAAAGGATAATCTTCCAGACTTTCATCACCATGGATGAGAGTTTTGATCAATATCCAGCTGCTCAAACTTCTTAGTGGCTTCAGTCTTTTTCTGTTTAAAAAAAGGGTAGAAGACCCAAAGGCACGAAAAAGGCTCCTTAGTGTTCTGTTTAATTCCATAATATCTAGTCCAGATTCTGTAACAAGGTTGAGTTTTCTGGCTTTAAAGTTTGTTCCCCTTGTAATGGACCTACTTAACATAAGTGTCTTGAGCATCTTTTTGCACTGGATGAAGAGCATGCTCCCAGCAGTTCAGCTGCACGTTTCCCCTTCACATGGGGGAAGGGGAGTTGCATTGTCCTTGTTTTTATGCAGTGAATGACAAATCTGCCTGATCCCTCCTTGTTGTGCCACTGGTTAGTGCTAGAAGAATACCTAGCCTTGGATTAAGAAACAGTATTTCTATAAAATATCTAGTAAAAGTTGAGTTCCACGTGTGTAATTTGCAAAAGCCAATAGTCTGAGTGGGAGCTACCTAAAATAGACACTGTGAAGTGCCAAGGAGAAGCTCAAGGGGTCAGCTGGGCAAACTCATAGCTGATGACTATGGGTAATTATGCAGAACAAAACAGTTTGAACAAGTCTCTTCAAGAAAAACTTGAAAATCCAGTCGATTTATTCCGGGAGAATGACCTAAGTGTGAAAGAACTGAGTCAAAACACGTCCTTAAATGAGTCTGATAGAAGAAGTGAAAATAGATACCCTCTTTGCTGAGTATCTTCAAGGGGCTGTTGAACAGACAGAGACACATGCTGGCCAAACAGCTCCCAAATGTTTCCTTCCTCTTGCGCTGATTATCTATATAAAACTCCATTTCTTCAGCCAAATTTTTATTTTCTGAGAATATTTTACAAAATGGGCCTTGCAAGGGAGGAACCCATGGTTTAAGAGTTTTCTTGTGCCTAGGAGTAGACTAGAGCTTAGAGCAGATGAGAGAATGGGAGACTTCTCAAGTGATAGAGCTTTATGGTTACCTGACACTGCTGCTGGGAGATTCCAGTGCCTAAAGTGATTCCTAGGTTGAAATTCTGTAATTTGTGCAGGTGATGTATTGGGAGGGACACTGGGAACGTGGTGAAACAGCAATGGAGATCTGCAGTAGCTGTGCTGCTGCGTTGGCATCTCTGTCACGAGCTGGGGGTCACTTCTGTGAGGACTGAGGGGCTTGAAGTGAGGGCTGCAGAGACTTCCTTCCTTCTGCATTTCTGTTGAGGATTTGCACTTGGCGCTTGGTCAGGTCAAAAGGAATAGATGGATCTGCTCAGCAGACCTCCCTTTTTGGGGCAGGGGGACGTGTGCTCTTTTCTGCTTTGGTTCATCTTTTTGTGGCTGGCGTTTGTTCTTGCCTTTGAGGCTGGATTAACTGGACATCTGGTGCTGGAGATTTTCTCCTCTTCGTTAAAGAGACATGAGTTGCTTCCATGCCAGTCTTCTGATGTCTGTCCAGAAGATTCCGCAGGCACTGAGACGTGCTGAGTTGTGAGTTTAATTATCCTGGCAGGTTGTTAGAGACAAAACAAAAGATGGGAATTGCCACTCTGATAACAGAAGCCTGTACAGAAAATTCCCGAAGGAATACATAAAAATGTAAACTGCTTGGTAATATGGCACTTTTTCTGCTCAGGAGCTGCCTAAATGTGTTCTGCATGTTTCTGGAAATTCCAGAGTTGTGATTGTGTTTACTTTTAATGCTTAATAGACACTATAAAATGACTGGTTATGGGGTGAAAATAAAATAAAGCATTTGCATTTGTTGATATTTGCTCTCTCTGAAAAGCAGGGGATTGTCAACTGATGCCAATTGAATTTGGCATTGGATTCTATAGAGTTTGATACAGTTATTGGCCATAATATGTTTCAACATCTATTTTATATGTTAGATATTATTGTACAGTTAAACAATCCAGTATTTAAAATATAGTTCATGTAACTGCCAATAATTAACCCTACGTAGATAACCTGCCATGGTTAAGCAAGTTGTGGAGCACTTCGGGATTGTCCAAAACTGCAAACTATTGACTTTAGAAGACTTAGAGATGATTTTTAATCTTTTATTAATTTCTAAATTTCAAGGTTAGTTAACTTGCCATGCAATCAAAATGTCCATGTCTTTTATGGAATTGGGCTGTGCATTACAGGGAACCGTTTGATACCACAAAGGAGATGCTGCAGTACAGCCCCTGGGAGCAGCACACTCTCATTTCAGCTCGCCTCTCACATGATGTGCAGTTTAGCATTGGCTGTATTGGCTGGGGAACCATTTCCACACAGATGTAAAATCACGAGTAAAGAAAAACTGCTTTTGTTAGTCTTGTATTTCATTCAGAACAGAATTACTCTTCCAGGAAGACAAAGTATGATGAATGTATTTACTGTGAAATGCTGGCAGACGCACCTGCGAAGCACATTTGAAGTTTCTGATAATGATGCCAAAAGCATGTGGCTGAGTAAAATGTCCTGGGTTCCCCCACATTCTTTCCAGGTATCCTGGACAGCCCTGGATTTATAAACAAAATTATAGTGTCTGAAACAAGGTCTTGATATTCCTCATGGCTTATGGAAATACTGGATGACAGTGGTTAAAATCCAGGAAGACAGACAGAATCTCAGGAAATTGATAGAGAGTGGAAAATAAAGAACATGATTATCTCCTACATGGGCATCTCATGGTGTCTTCTGATTTGATCTTTGTCTCGGGCGTGGTAGAACTGCAGAAGATCTGGAAAAGAATGCTGCATGATAATCAGCAGAGTGGAACTTCTGGTTTTAAGTAACTTGTGCTAGGGGCTTTTAGGCTGAGGAAAAGAGAACAGAGAGGAAGTGTGAATTAGCTGGAGAAAGAGAAGAGGAGGGAGTTGTCTCTTCCAGTATGAGAATTAAGAGCTATCAAGCCCAGCAAGTGGTGGCTCAGTACGATTAAAGAAAACAGTTCCTCACACAGCATGGAGTTAAGCTGTGGAAGTTGTTGATCCGGTGCATTGTGTGTAGATAATAAAATTTGTGTGGGTTCAAAAGCAATTGGACAAGTAGGTAATAAATTCAAATTATTAAGACTTATTGTATTCAAAAAGATTATTTCTCTTCTAGAAGTTCTTGACCCCTGATTCTTTGGATTGTAGAACATTCCCACAGAACAGTGTGTACACGAAGTCCCTGAATATTTGTGTTCCCACAAGCTTCCCCAGTCATCTGCTGTTGGCAGCTGCTGGAGTATTGAACTGGAGGGGTCTTTGGTTTGACCCTGTATTTCTGTTCCTACAAATTGGATTACTCATGTGTATCTGGTTTAAAAAAATAAATAATAAACTTTAAAAAATGCAAAAGGGGAAAGGGCTTACATCTACTTCCAAGTAGAAATATAAATTAGTAACTAAAATCACAATATATCTTGTGATTCCTTGTCTCTGGCTTCTTTGACAAAATGAAGGCTGCAGCTCAGGCTGGGGTGCCACAGTAGATTAACTTGGGGCACTGGCCTCACTTAAAGTGTTTTGTTTTTCTGACAGAACCTGAGAAATCTGTAATAATTTCTAATCAAGACAAATCAACAAATCAAGGAATATAGACAATGTAACACATTTAACATGTGCTGTATTTACACTTATGGAATTGTGGTGTATCATGGGCAAGTGGCACCAAGGTCTCTGAATAGGAGCATGATCTGTTTCACTCAGACTTATAAATGTGTGTCTCTTACAAGTCAGTCTTTTTGATTTACAAAGATGTTGAGCTCTTGTATAAAATTAGAGTTTACAGTTGTCAGACCTGTGAAAGAGATGATTTTTCTCTATGGAACAGTTCTGCATATAACAATGTCTGTAGCACTGTTTAGCATTTAATTGTATATTCAGCACTTTCCTGGGAAGAGAAAGATCTCTTGCTATCTATGGAGATTCAAAAGGCTTTTTTTTTACCATCCTTCAAAAGACCTTTAGATGATTATATTTGCCTTCCTGTGCAGGAATGGCAAAACCGTCTCTGGAAGTTCGTGAAGCAGAGTTTTTAAGAGATGGGGGAACTTTATGGTGCATTTCATTTGTTTATGTCCCCCTGACAAACGGCCTTTAAAGTTCAGGCTTTGGGACCCCGCGGGTCAGCAGCAGCTCCTGCTCTGGCTCTGCCCGTGCTGAGGGTAGGAGAGGGTCTGGAGAAAAGGTGCCACGAGCCAGAGCCTTCCCTGTCAGCCCCTTTGGGTTCCTGGCACTCCCCCAGGAACTGGGAACTGCCCAGCTCCGCTCGGGTGTGAGGTGAGAGCAGTCCCTGAGGTCGCCCACCTCCGGCACCCACGCCTGGGGAACGCACCCGTCAGCTCTGCGTGGCTTCTGCCCATCTCTGGTTGCAAATATCTGTTCTCCTTGAGATGTTTATGAAGGGAAACGCCTTGCAGCTTGAGGGAATTGGTGTCACTATTTCTGGTTATTTTTAGTTTCCGTTGCATTGATTTGTGATTACCCCTGTGGGTCGAGAGAACAAAAACCCCCCAAACCTCAAACCAAACCCTCCCCTTCTCCACCCCAAAACAGCCCCTCAATATATGAGGAAGCTTTTGCTACAAAATCTGATTCCTTCAGCAGGAATTTCTGTAGTTTTCATTGGCTTTTCCCTTCCTTTTATGCCAAACCCTTATACAGTAATCTTTTTCTTAATCTATTTTTTTAATACAGTTTCTACACCATTGGCTCCTAACAGGTTGCTACATAATTCATTCTATTTTACATTACAGTCAAATGTGCAGAGCCAAAAGCTGGGGGAATTTAGTGCAACCACTAATGGAACATATATCTAATTTGGAAATCATGGAATTTTTTTTACTGAAACTCTTGGGAACTGGTCTTTTGCATCAGCTTCTTAACAAATTTTTAGATAATTGTTAATTCATATTTCTCGGAGTTAGAGCTGTTGGTCACATTGCTTAACTGTTCTGTACTTTAATTCACAGAAATATTTTTACTTTCTTCTTTTTTTCAGAAAACAGTAATTAGTATAATACCGAACAAATTCATTCTTTCTACTCTTGAATAAAGTCAGTGATAAATGGCCTTTGTCAACTTAGATAATGTTTTGTGTACTTATTTCTAACCAGCTGAAACTTTAAAAAAGGATTAAAAAAAATCCTAAGTACGTTGTTGTTCGTGTTGTACCTTTGAAAGGTGTTAAACACATCCTTTGAATGGTACTAAATTTCTGTAATGTAACTTGATGATAAAAGAAATACACAACTTTGCAACAGTTGTTGCTAGGGATTGGCAGCATTTGCAAATTACCAGAACAAGTCAAGACCTCTGGAATAAGAACCCAGTAAAAAAAAATTGTTTCAGGCACATTAGGAGAATGTGAGTAGAATTCTCATGATAGACGAGAAGTTTTTAATAAAAGGAGAACCAAAAAGTTTAATGCCCTTAAGTTATTATAACTATTTTCTTTTAACCAGCAGACCAAAGTTGTACAGCAGGCACAGAAATACAGGAAAAAGGTATATAGGTCTTCTATTGTAGAATAAATTTGATTAATGTATTCTGAATGGAAATTACCACTCACTCGATTTTTTTCTCCCAGATTGCCTTTTCTGTTTGACAGAGCCAGACACAGCACCCAGTAAGGGAGGTTGGTTGTCAGTGAGTGTCCACAACTCCCTAAATGGACTAGAACTCTATTGCTCTCCAGTTTAACCCTTAATTTGCATCGTTAGTAATTGTGGTTTCATGCAGATTTATGGCTTTTCTGTTGGCCTCTCCAGGAGTGACTTTCATTATTACACAGTGTGCAGCATGTTGGTTTAGGTATATTTTTCTGTCATATATTCAATATTGAAGCAGTAACCTGCTTTGCAATAATTTGTCTTTGTGACCAGATCACACTGAACTGTTGACATATTTTTGGGTGAGAAGATTTGTCCTTTTGGTCACAGAAAGAACATTCAAGGCTTTTGTTGTACTTGGTAACTGGGGATTAATCCTGCTATCTCTTCTTTAACCAGTGATGGTTTTAAATCCTGTCTACCTCTTTCACAATGAGTGGTGAAGGCTTAGGGACTAAATATTTCCTTAATTCTCTGTGCTGTGGGGAGGTTTCTGGGTGTCAGTGATGGTGGGGAGGGTGTGTATGGTGGTTTGTGATTAAACAAATGAAGCAAGTGGATTTTTTTGTGGCGTACAATCCATAGACAGAGTCAGAAATACAATAATAGCCTATAAAGACCTTTCTAGACATGCAAACTGACAAATCTGTGTGCTTCCTACTTGGAAAATGTTACTGAATACTTCTTACTTGAACTGAATCAGTTAGAAAATTGTTACAATAGTTTTGCAGTGAAAATTGTCAGCTGAAGGCTAATTTGTAAAAGGGATTGAAGTCGATCGAATTACTTTCCTGGCGTAGTAGGTGGAAGCTGTTCTGGCTCTCCCCAAACTGTGAGGTGGAGCTGTGATAGCTGCACGTGAATCGGTGCAGCAGGCTGCGTGTTCAGCTCTGTTAATATCGGCTTGTGTGCAGTCAGCCTGTCTTGGGAAGAGGACAGAGACTGCTGGGGACAGCAGCTCCTCAGCACAGAGGGGTCAGCAGGAGCAGAACCAGCCCAGCAGTGCCTTGGAGGTGCCGAGTGCTGGTTTGGCCACGCGTGTCTCGAGCTGTCAGACCCTTCACATTTGAGCTTTTCTGTGCTGGTGTAGCCACAGCAGTAATTCGTGACTTGGACGTTTGGAATCTCTGGAAACAGAAAGTTGGGAAAGTGGCTTCCTGCTCGTTCTGTTTTTCTGTAGCCTCTGAAAGTAGAATTTTTACTCTCATGAGTCAACATGAGCATGTGGAATGTAAAGTACTCTTAAATGAAAGTCAGATACGAGGTAAGAGACTGATCCCAGATATGAGTGGAAGGAATCATAGTGAGGATCTGTTTTCAAGGTGAATCTTTCTCCTTGAAATTATCATCTCCTGCTTCATCCACTGTTGTTTGTTTTCACTTCATGCACAGCCTTTTGGAAATGTGTCTATCAAACCTGAGTGCAGCAACCCTGAGGAATAAGGATTCCTCCAGCAACTCCTGCTCATGCTTTCTCTAATCAGCTGAAGTACTAATGAGTAATCAACAGCAGTGGAAAAATTTACAGCAGGTCTGTGCTCCACGCTCAGCGTGGTGAGCAATATTTTGCTGCTGTTAGGTCCCAGCTTGACATCTGGTGATATATCTGAGATGTTTGAGACAAGCTGGGAGCAGAGAGATGGGCATCTGGGGTGCAGTTTGCTGGTTTAGAAGCCTGGCGTGAGGAAACCTCGACACCTGGAAGGGAACATTTCTGTTGTCTTCAAAGTACAGCGTGAACCCTGGTGCTTTACTGTGATGGCAGATGACACCAGCTTTATTTCATGTTATAAATTCAGGTTTTGAGAGCTGATGTGTGACTGAGAATATGGCTGCAGGGGTAGAAGGAATAAAAAGAACTTTCCCTGTAAATGTTTAGCCTTAATTTAATCTTCCTAGTGTAAACAATGGACCTGTTCCCTTAGTGCATCATTTCAGTAAATATTCTTGCAGACTGCAGTCATCCAAAATAGTTTTGGTACTGATACAGCCAGTAGACCACTAACTCCTGAGCTTGGAAAAAGTGCAGTAAACATTTCAGCATCCAAGAATGTGGATTTTAACAGAAAATGAATAGCTCAAAAGTGTATGCTTTGGCTTTGATGTAGCTAAATATGTTGAACCACAGAGACTTGAAAGAATTTGATAAATACTCTAAAAGAAAATCAACTTCCTCCCAGCAGCCCAATAAATAATTTTCCCCACTCTCTTTCAACTTGTTTTGCAGAGGAGTGGAATAGATAGGCTACTAGAAAACATTAAATCTCAAAAACTGAGCCAAGAAAAGCCACGTGAGCTTGAAGCCTTCCCACAGAGAGATGGAAGATTCTAGACATAATCCCATCCCTCAGTAATCTACATACTTAATCTCTTTGCTGCTGCCATTGCAGCGCTGCAGGATTGCAGTGTGTGATTTATCAGTGCCAGAAATGGTTGTACAGCATTACAGGAGACATCAGCTACTGGGATTTCCATATGGATGATATCACACGTGATGAGAAATGATACAACAGTGGTGGATGTAGAAACTGTGGATACAAGGGAATACTGGATTCTTGTACAGCGGGGGTTTCTTTGTTGCTTTTGAGACACTGAAAATAGAAAATAGTTTAGTTTCAGTTGTGGTGTGAGCCTGTCTACCACTGCCCCTCGCTGGAGGGTTGGCCTCTGTTCCCCACTGGTTCAGCTCCTCTTGTCGCTGGTACTGCAGACATTTGGGGTTCAGAGGGAATTCATCCTGTAGAAAGGTGGGGGGACCACTGCAAGGCAGCAGGAAAAGATGCTGTGAACTGGCAGCAGGTGCTCCTGATGCATCGTTCTTGGCCCAACAACTGGGTGTGCTGTCACAGCAAACGGGATTTGCTCTGGTTGTACCATGGTTTAGCTGGAGTCACCTCTCTGCCACGGAAAGCAGCTCTCTGGAGAGCTTCACAAAGGCCCAGGCATTGCTCAGTGTTGTGTCATTGGGAATGTCAGCCTGGAAACCTTCCTGTGTTTCACAAACTGAGCTCACAGCTGACGTGAGAGCTGAGCTTCAAATTAAGGCTGCACAGTAAAAGAGGATTCAGTCTCAAAAAGGGTGGTACTCAGGATCTGATACCCACTCCCTGCACACTTCACAGGTTTCCATCTCTGGATTCAGCGTCCATTAGTAGTTTGAGAGCATTGAATATGATCTTGGAGTTTATCTTTGGATTAGATATGGCTGAGAGGAATTCAGCTTGGACACTCTCAGATCACTCTGCAGTGCCAACCAGAAATAAAAGAAGGCTACAAATGTGAGATTTTTTTTTTTTCCTAAAGTCCTGGAATGCTGAAACAGATACACTTTTTTAATGCTTGTGTCAGACACAGTACAATAATGAGACTAATGCTGAGTTGGAAATGGACTTTGTATCCTGATACCCTTCTGCTCAGGGTTCTGCAGAACTTTGTTCAAGAGGAATATCTGGAATACTGGCCATTAGAGACAGGAGAACATTTGAAATAATTCTGTGATTATCAGTACATGGTCCATGATTCTCTTGTGTTCGGCTACTCCTTCCTGACTAGGTTGTACAGTAAATTTTTGACTTGGAGACTGTTCATAGTAAACTTGTTGTGTGCACCTGAAGCAACAAATGAGACAGCAAGACAAAGGAGAGACTTCTTAACAAATGTTCAAACAGAAAATTAAATTGACAAGCATCTCAAGGGTGAATGTTTTCAGGCAGTAGAGTGTCACAAGCAGGTAACACACAGGCTGGAAAATGCACTTATTAGCAAATGCTTAGCTAAAAGTTTCTGTGGTGTTATCAGCTTTGAAATCTGTCTCTAAATGGTTGCAAGTCCCACGTTTGGAGGATTCAGCAGACTCTGAGGGGCTACTTCAGTCTGTACAAGTGTAAACAAATTCGAGAGTGAATGTTGTCTGGGTAGAGAGGTGTGTAAAGCCTTCATTGGATCTGATCAGTGGTCTTCATGCTAATAATTTTTAGTTATTCTGGTACAAGTGGCTTTCATCTCAAGAGTCCTTGCATAGTACAGATGGATTTAGATTCTGGAACAACCCAGAAGTTTCTAAAAGTTAAGGTCTTGCTACCTGTCCAGAACAAATTGTAAATATATAACACTCATAATTCAGTAGCTGAACATGCACTTCAGACTTAGAGTTAATATTTGCAGTGATTGTCATATAAAAAGGTTTACTTGGGCATAGGAGTAATTACTGGTGATGGATGCCAATGGTTTTAGGTTTCAGTGCATAGAACTTAGCTCTGCTTATGGGATTTTGTTAACACCTATCACTGAAGATTAACCTGATCTCTGTAGCACAGGAAATTAAAAATCCTTTGACAGTCATCTTCAGATTATGAGTGGAAGGCAAGATGAAGTGTCTCTTAGCCCCTTAGTGTGCACCTTTCTCTTCTGTTTCCTGGAGAGAGGTAGGAAAAGTTGTAGGGATTAAAAAGAAAAAGCCAATGGTACTGACAAGCAACACATCTCTCATCTGGGTTAGGGTGCTTTTCACTCCTCTGTATGTTATTCAAGTAGCTGAAAGTGCTTTTATGTTTATAATTCAGCTTTCAAAGATTGTGCCTTAGAGTAGGGTAAGTTATTGTAATTTTTCAAGTGTTTTAATCCTTGGGTAGTGTCCATAAATATTTAACAGTGGCTACTACAACACTTAGGGTGACTGATAGACCTGGGTATTACTGCAATGCAGGTAAGAGATGTAAAACTGGGGGGAATAGAAGAACCTTAATCACTCTCTTCCTAATTTGCTCTCCTGCAAAACTTGTTTTTGTGGTGCTGAGCTCCATCAAAATAAAACTATTGAGGTGGTTTTCTTTCTGTGCTGCTTCTCTGCCTTATCCCAGCCTTCTTTGTTACAGGATGGAGTGGGCAGGACATGCTGTCAGGGGTCACTGAAATGGTTCTGGAGTTTCCTGTCTGTGATGCCTTTCTGCTGGTTTAATCAAGAGCCAGTTTGCCTCTCTGGCTTTCAAGAATTAACATGAAATTGTTTTGGTTTTTTTTTTTTTATCATTGCAGAGGGAAAGCCTCTTCCTTCCATTTTGTTTATAACTCCTTGGAAGTAATTTTGCCAGGAGCTGGCTTTGTTGCCCTGGTGGCATTGGATGTAGACAAGGTTTCTGTTTAGATAAGGAAACCAGAAAAGCTCTTGAGGATTAAGTTCACTGTGTGCTTCGTACCCACTCCTCAGGGCCAGGGACATTCTCGTTTTGTGACAATTCAGTGAATGAGAAGCTGCATCAGCTTTTTATGAGTGCAGAATTAAGCTTAGAATTTGCCTTGTATGAAGGCTGCATCTTTGCTTTTCCAAAACACAGAGAGTCCCAGGAGAGGGTTCCCCTCACAAAATCAGAGTGGTTCAGGTTGGAAGGGACCCCTGGAGGAGCTCGCTGCTCTTTGGGGAAAGACAGGAGTCGTAAAGTTCTGCCTTCAATTGCTGAGCTTTGCAAGCCTTTGCAGAAAGCCTTCAAGGCAAGGGAGGAGTGTTAAAAGAGAGGAAAAGAAGACAGGAGTGAGTGAGGACTCAGGGCCTTTTGTCACTTCTCTCAAGGTAAATGTTGTATGTTAATGGCTACTAACTTTTGGGTTTAATACACCTGTACTTTCTTTGTGGTGTTTCCTAGTTCTTCACTTTTATCCAGCTCGTAAAAATAAAACAGTTCTGTAGTGGATTTAGAGTGCTTTGAAGAAGCTGAGATAATGGAGGGGGTTGTACATTTCTAATGGAAGATACTCGGGGCTTTGGGTGTAAAAATGCAGAGGTTTGTTGTCATTGGTCCTTTTGGTACAAATAAAAAGCATCTGCCAGCCCCTGCTCCTGTAGGTGTGACTGCCAGGATCCCTGTGGGCAAAGCAGGAATGACACTGCAGTATCTGGGTGGGTGAATTTAGGAGAGAAGTGTGCATCTCCCAAGCTGAGTAGTGGCAGAGGACATGTTCAGGCACCTGTTTCAAAGTCATGTACCTGCTTCTTTCATCCAGCTTAGAGGCAAATCGTTTCCTTGGTAGAAAAATCAAAAGCCTGCAAGGCGAACTGCCCCCCCTTGCTGACATGGGCACTTAGAGCTAAACTCCCTTTGATATCCTAATTTTTAAAGCTACTTCATACTAGGATTATTCATTTTCATAATCCTTTGACTGTAATATGTATATTTTAGTCATAGCCTGTGTCACTAAATCATGAGTTTGGATCTGAATTCTCGGTGATTTAGGAGACTCAAAAGCTAGTTTGGGCTGGTGACGTTTTCATCCCTCCTGCTCGCCTCTAGTTTTGCTATTGGAATTGCATTCCAGATGGGAATGGGAAGTACTTAAATTCTCCTAAGAAGTAATGGGAAATGGGGGGCTAAAGGCACTTACTGACACCTGAAGGGTGTTCTGTGCTTCTGCTTCAGGTAGAAAAGCACCTTTTCAGTGATTATTTGTCCATTTTCATGATAGGAAGTTGCTGTAATTCATCACGGGCCTGGTTTATGTTGTCTTGATTCAGCATGTCAAAAAAAACAACCCAAAGCACAACAGAAAGCTGCCTGAAATTAGCAGCATCAGGAGAGATGCCATTCCCTCGTTCCTAAATTCTGCAACTCTTTCCCTCGCACATGAGGTGCAGTTAAATGGAACGAGGCAGGAGGAGTGGTGCTTTAGAAGCTTAGGAATGCCAAATTCGACTGCAGTCAGCTGCTGTGAAATCACAGAAGGTACAGCAAACAGCAGGAGTTGGAGAGATAACAGGTGCTGGTTTAAAATAAATAAATATGGAAAAAATTTATTAACTTGAAAGAATTTTGTTTAAACATCACCTGGCAGCGTATGCATCAGATGAGATGAAAATACAGAGTAGAACAAATGGAGAAAAATAAAGGTCTGTGTTATGGTAGTTCTCTACTTTGATGTACAGTGTGTGCTTATGAGATAGTTAATAACTGTTAAACAAGAAGGAACAGAAAAAAATCAGGCTCGAAAGGAAATTAATTTTGAAGGCCACATTCTTGAATGTCAGAAATCAGATAGATAAGGAGAAAATTCTAGTGTCAACTGTTAGGGGTTTTGTACATGATCTAACTTCAGATTTCCCTGAGTTAATATAAAACTCCTTTATTTGTCATCTAGTACTATTTCAAATGATCTGCTTCTTTATTTCATATCACAGAAAAAGTATGAAAGGACGAAAAAAATAATTCTGATGAACGAGACAGGAGCGGTTTAACCTTTCCTTTGACATTTCTATAAGAAATCCACTGAAGTTTATTTTATCCAAGAAGTTGTAGAGGAGGAAGTCGAAGCTTTGGGAGAGAAAAAAGGGAGGGGAACAGTTCTGAAGCACGAAAATGTGCCCAAATCTTCTCTTAAATGAGCAGTCTTTTAATTGCTCCAGTTAGGAGCAGCCAAGGACAAGTGGGTGTGAAGAGCCCTGTGCCTGGAAGGTCTGGAAAAGGAAATCAGAAGGGGGTTTGCCAGGCCAAGCCTGACCCTGTGTGGGCTGGAATCTTCTGCTGCTTGGACCCAGACACTTCTGCACCAGGCTGGGGATTTTACCTCTGCCCTTTGGGGACTTGGTGCAATTCAGTTTTTTTTCTAAGCAGAAGTGGACTTGGGCAAACCTCCCCTTTTTGGAAGAACTTGTAGCAGCAAACATTTGAAACCCAGCTCGTGGTCCATCATGCAGGCAAGGAGCCTGACAATTACAGAATGTAGCATTTATAGCTGACCCAAAGCGTTATTAAATTGGAAATCTGGGCGACTATTTCCAAGGTGTATGAAAATCAGATTGAGACACTTTCACTTGGGCCTGACTTTCTGGTTTTGAACAGATTGGAGCTGTAATGACATCACAGATGGCAGCTGAAAATATATTCATTCTCATGAGATATTCTTATCTAGAATTTTGAGAGGCCTGGTTTCTACCCGAAGTGTCATATAAATATATGACTAAGTGGAAAAATGCTTTTAACCACTGAATGTGATCTTTCTTGTTTGGCTCTCACAATTTAAAAAGAAGTTGGCCATGCTGTCCCTCTATACTTTGGGAGTGTTCTTCAGTGAGAGAAGTCACATCTGTTTTGCATTGTCCAGGAGAATTTACCACCAAAGGTAGTTTTTGGTTTGACCAGGCAAGTTTAAGGATTTTTTCATTAGTCACAGATTTTCTTAGGCCGCAGCAGTTTTTTGAATGAACTTTCTGCATTGAGAACAAATCAACTTTCTGCAAGTGACACCAGAAAAAATGAGCTTCAAAATCAGCTTCTTCTCCAGTCTTTGAGATGACTCATGTGCAAGGCAGTCAATGATTTGTTTGAGGAATCAATAATTACGTGATTTCGCAAACACGAACACGTTTTGGTGTCAAAACTGTGGAAAATTGTATCCTAACCCAAAAACTGTAGAGGTCATTCTGAGATGAGGAGCAGAACCCCCTGCTCTGAGCCAATGTCACAGCCCCAGTTCTGAGCCAGGCTGTCTACGCTGAAGATCTCTGCCTTGAGCATCTGTCTTTCCTTCATGCTGAGGAAGGCAATCTTTGCTCATCCGTGTCCTGGCAGGACCTTTCAGCTAAGGAAGATTGAGAAGTTATCTCCCTTTTTTGCTCTTTGTCTGACTTTCATCTAAGAGAGAATGTCAGAAGAAGGGGAGACATTGATATTCTGCAAAATCCCAGTTAGACAGTAAAGCAACCATTTCCATGGCAAATTAGGTTACCAAAAAAAGTATAAACAACCTTGTCCAGTTTTATTCAGGGATTCTACAAACGGAATTGTGTGGGAAACTTCAGGAAAAAAAGTCTCAATCTTAGTATGACTCTGGCATTTCTGTAGAACTCCACAGAGTAATTATTTCAATAGGATTCAAGTTGCCCTGTATTAACACAATTTCATTTCTAGATTAGCTCAAGTATGTGTCTGTGAAGCTGGTGTCAGGATATTTAACACTTCAGGCAAATTTCTTCATTTCCCTTATCAAAATCAAGGATTTCCATCTTTTTCAGCCACTGTTTTATGTCCTTTATAGTAGTCTCAAAGCAAATGATACAGGTTGAATTTTTCTACTGTGTCTACAAAAGATGTGATTTTTTCAGCACCTATTAAGCCAGATAATTAGGGCAGTTTTGGTCAGGGGAAGGCTTTGTTTCTATTGCCTCTGCTCTGCCTGCTCAGTAGCTGTTTAATGAGAGTTTGGTTTCATTTGTGGTTAAATCAATACTGTTTATGAGCATATGTGATGATTATTAAAAAAAAAACCTCATCAAAGAATCATTTAGTGGGGAAAAATCCCACAACCACATGAAGACAGTTTCACTCATGCCCAAGTAGTGTCTCATTTCATGCATGTTTCAAGGCTCCAGAGAATCTTACAATTCTTTTATTAAGTAAAAAGAAAAAAGGTAAAAGGGAGCTCAGTTGGTGCATGCAGTGTTGGCACCTCTGCTAATTGAAAGAGAAGATAAAATAAACCTGTGAAGAAATTATTTCTACTGGTTTTCATCTCTGAGATCATTGAAAGCAGGTTATAAAAGCCCTGTCTACAGTTCAGCAATAGTTCACCTCTGAGTACCTGTTTGTACCTTAGGCAGCCACCACTTTAATTGTATGGAGAAAGGGGGGGAGTTCCATTTACAATTGTGAGCGACCCAAGGAAATTTGTGAATATTCCCCAGGTGATTTTTTCATACGGAACCGAATTTCCATCTCTTGTCATCCTTTGGTAGCAGAAGGAGCAGGGGAGGCACAGTGCTCGTGTTTCCTGCTCAGCCCATGTTTCCCATCCCGCCTCCTCCTGGATCCTTGCAGTGGGCCAGGTTCATGTTTGCTGTCATTAATTTCAATTTGGCTGTGCTGATTTACAGTAACAGAGAGTTTGGCCTGGATTTTTAAAAGCTGGCTAACTGGAAGGAAATATCAGCACATATTCAAAGGCTCTTTTGTAACCACCGTGGAGTAATTGTGAGTATTTTGGTAGTTTCAAAAGAATGGCAACTCACTGAGGAAATTAAATTAGGCTAATGAAAGAAAGCCTTTTACTTAGAACCAATAAAATGTATTAGACTTTGCAATAATCTGTCTGAAGTGGTTTTGAAGCCCTTTGCCTTGATTTTATTTGAAGCTGAATTGGACAGTACATTTAACATACTGTGGGAAACGATCTTGAACTGGTGTGGGGAACTATTAAATTGGATGTTAGATCTCTCTTTCACTCCAATCTTGCAACCACAGGGGAATCCCAGAGTCTGAAGGAAAGATCCCCCTGAATGATCAGACTTTGCCTGGCTGAGATATATTGGCTTTTGTGGAGGAGGGTGGGGGAAAATGAAACAAGACAGCTTTTGGGTGATTTCCCAGTCTGAGATTGTGAGCCTGGTGGCTCACAGAGAACTTTGCCCGTTCTCTGCTCCGTGTGCAGGAGTGTCCTGGTGGTGTTAGTGAGATCTGGATCTGTACGGGTCACTGACCTCACTTCTTGCATGGTACCTCCTGTGGTCTGTTTTCTTTTCCTTTTTTTCTTCCCTTTGAAAGATTTTAATGTGAAACAACATTGAAATGGTCCTGTTCGAGTACTAATGAATATTTCATAGAGGACTGTGATGCTGCTTGACTTCAGATTTCCTTCCTCGTTCCCCTGGGTCTTTTTCTCTGCCTACAAATAACCTGGCAATCAAAATAAAAAACAAATAACATAAAAAGAAGGTTTACTAGAATATCACATTTTAACACTTTACTATTGTTAAGATCACCACTCATTTCAAAAATGATTACAAAAAAGTTTTTACAACTTTATGGGTGCTATTTTTTAAGTGTTTAGTTACTTCTTGGATTTAAGCTACCATTTTGTGTCATCATAATAGATTGACAAAAACTCCTGCAGAAAAATGACATCCATTATTAAAAACTTCCCCAGGAAACTTCTAGCAGACAAAAAATTTGCAAGCTATAGCTATTCCTCCTTTGTTCTTTTTAGCTACGCTTATCACAGTACCAAAATTCATTCTTAGGAATTGGAATAACCATAACTTCCATCCAGGAGTTTCATGTAAAATACTATCTCAGTGCATTTATTTCATAACCTGTTAAGGTGCTCTGCCTGCCCAAAGGCTGCTTCTGTCATGTCTTTTCTAGAAGCAGAAGATTGGGTTTTGCATTGTCAGGATGTTTATTTCTCATTTAATGTGTCACCCAGCTTGTTCTCATGGTCACAACACGCTCCAAAGAGAGTTTGCCTCTAAATTTTTTGCACTGTTGTGCAGAGATTTGTCACCAAAGCCAAGGAGGCTCCTCATAACCTTCCTCCCTTCTTCAGGGAAAATGCTAATCTGCTGAATTTTACTTAGCATTGTTTGATGCTTAAACTTGTATTTGCAGATTTGTGTTGAAACAAATTAGGAACAGAAAGTTTCCTGGTAACCACCACCTCCTTCAAGCTTTATCTAACAGATAAAGTAAGAGATGTTTGTTCTAGTGTGCCTGTGGCTTATCAATGCTGTTGTCAGAAAGCAGGCACATTATCAAGCAGACTACAGGTGGTGTTGACATTTATGGATCCCATTTTCTCTAAATAGGCTGCTTTAGAATCAAAATTGTATTCAAAAGCTGCCTTTCAAAACAGTGTTATTTCTCTTTGAAGAGAGAATTTTGTGAATTCAGACAATTAGCATTTTTAACAGCTTGCACTTTAGAAGGAAGGTAAGAAAGTCAGCACCCACAGTTCTCCATGAGGGATTAAGTAACTTTTAAACTGGAGGCATTCTCAGCTCTCTGTAATTAGGCTCTCCAATAAAACTCTGCTCCAAAACTGCTTTAAAATGGCATTAACTTCCCCTAGTTCTTGTGCAAAACCTGACCCTCGCTGCAATCCTCCACTGCTCCGAGTTTGGAGGAATATCATTAAATATGAAAGATGACATTGCTTTTGAAAAATATTTTAGTGAAAATTATTACGTGCCAAAACAGACAAAACTTCTCTCTCTGGTTCTAAAGGCCTCATTTTCCTGCCAGTCATCCCTGTACAGCTGTGCCTTTAGCAGCAGCCTTGACAGTGCTGCATCATCCCTGTGAAGAGGGTTTGAAACCCTCTCTGGGATTTCACTGCCGGTGTTTATGTGAGGTT
Source organism: Edolisoma coerulescens (assembly GCA_013397115.1). Classification (NCBI taxonomy): domain Eukaryota; kingdom Metazoa; phylum Chordata; class Aves; order Passeriformes; family Campephagidae; genus Edolisoma; species Edolisoma coerulescens. Next base: position 534,371 of record VWZW01004955.1, on the reverse strand, counting down.
TCGTGGAGTGACGGAATCTGCAGGTGGTCTTGGTGGATGGGATGATGATACCTTTCAAAAAGGACAGAATTTTTAAAATGGAGATGTATCCATTCAGTTTTTAACTTCTCTCACCTGTGTATTTTCTCCTGTTGTGGGGGGTGAATGGAGGTGATGAGCTGGGACCCAGGCTCAGGGAACACAGAAGGGCTCTCAGGACTGCATGGGTTCTGCCCTGGCTGTTTAATTGTTCTCCAGGGGCTGCCTGCCTGGGGTTCTGGTGTGAATCAGGACCCTGTGACTGCAAAGCACCTCTGTGGGACAGGTTTCAGTAAAAGCAGCAATTTGCTGGGCTTTGGCTGCCCTGCAGTGACTGGGAAATGCAGTGTCCGTGCTGCAGTGGGGCCTTTTTCTGTTCGAGGACAGCTGAGATTATTTAATTGCAATTACGGCAGATATTTTAAAGAGATTAATAAGAGACAGTGACTACTACTTCCCTTTATTTTGCACCTTTTCTTTCCTCTTGGGAAGATGGACTTCCTGCACTAATTACCAAGGATCAGATTTGCTTTGAGGACCAGGGCACCCAAAACAATCTCAGTATCCTTGTCTGTGGAAGTGATTCAGTACAAAATACTGTTCTGACCTTACATTTTATTTCCACTTCATTACATCTCTGTTTAAAAAGCACTTTTTGTTTTCACTATGCCAGGTGTATGTTGCTATTTCAAACATCCTTTTAAGGCATATTAATTTGGAAAGCACATCTGAGGCACAAATCTAATAGCTGAAACATTTTATTTACTTGTGTTTCTAATACTTAGGTAACTCCACGAATTGCGTGGGTTTTTTTCCACCCCATTTAAAAAGAAATTGCATCTGGGTCAGAGTAAAAGCTGAAGAGATTTCAGCCCAGCTGGTGTATTGTGGTTCTTGTTTGTTTTCCCTCTGCAAAGTAATAAGTGAGGAATCATCTTGAGGATTGCTGAGATCGTTTCCTATACGATGCCACAATTTTTTTAAAGAGTGAAGCTGTATCTTGCTCAGTTATAAATCCGAACATGAATAAAAGAGAAACAAAGCTCATCTGCAATGTTATCACATGCCTCAAGCAGCAGGAGAGTGATTTTCCCCTTAATAAAGAAATTGCTTGTTTACAAATAATAAAGATAGAAGACACTTCACATTATAATGGGAATGGTTGCTAAACTGATATTCTTTAAATATGAAAATCTAGTTTTAAGAACAGGAATTGAGAACCTCCAGAATTCTCTCTGGACGATCAAAGAAGACTTATTTAAATTCCAGTTGTTTGAAATGCATTGCAGTTTGTAAACCTGCAATATGAATTTGCACTTCTATTAAAAAATATCAAAGTCACCTCCCAAGGCTCTTCAGGTGATAATATATTTCTTTTAGATGGGCAAACTAAGGCATGGAATAATTAATTAGTTGTCCCAGGTCAGTTACCTTAGGCCAAAAGTATAAAATAAAAAATTCCCAAATGTCCAGTAGCCAGCAGAAGTCAGTAAACAAACAGCTTCCTACGTTCTCTGCTTTGAAAACATGTATGTACTTTTTGACAGAAAAAAAAAATTCTGCATTTCACTAATGCATGACAGACTCAAATGCTGAGATTTTGAATGGGTGCTTTATTGTTTTTTCCCTTTTCTTTGTCCTCCTTTCCTTGGCCAAGAACAGAAGCAGAGTAGTGATGGGGTCTTGCCAGAGAGGCCATTGGAGCAATAATTAACCAGAGCTCGCTTGGGCTGACAGCTGCCACCCTCCTGAGCTGCCTCTGTGAGGGCCATGCCTGTGCTCCCTCACATTGCATTCTTACACTGGGGTCACAGGTGGGTTATTCTGCACTGAATAATTATTTATTTTATACATATTTTATTTTATCACACAGGTACAGAAATATATGTAATAACAGAAGTAACACCACAGCCATAGAAACGTTAAAATAATTTAGGTGGTGGTCTTCAGACAATTTCTGTAGCCTAACAGTCAAAACCAGGGTTTTTTTTAGTCTGTCCAACACAGATCAGACAAAACCCAAGACCTGGGTTAAGTTAACATGCAGTCCTCTTACAGGAACAGCCATGACATGTTCATTGGGCTCCATGGTTCTGGCCATACCCTGACTGTGAAAACTTTGACTTAATTGAAGTCACTGATTTGTTTTCATCAGTGCAGCATTCAGCAGTAAATAAGAAGAAAATGGATAAAGGAAAAATAAACCATACATGTATATGTATATTTCTTTTTTACCATACATATTACTGTTTTTTAATCATACATATTACTTTTTTTTGTGTATTCCCAATCAATCAATTAACACTGGTTTTTTGCCTAGAAGTGAGCTGAAGAACACACTAGCTCCAGTTGCACTGTGCCACCTCACTACATCCTTGCTTAATTAAAAGCAGAGGGTATTAATGCCAGATTTGTGGCAGCTTTCAGAGCAGTCACAACCCTGCAGTGCTTTTAGCACATATTGCTTTCAGTGCTACCCCTCATGGGCACTGCTGGGCAGCAGCCTTTGCCCACCTTTCCTGAGCTGCTTCAGCTCTGGCCACCCCTTTACACTGAATAATTCCTCCTGTGCCCGGTCAGTGCTGCTCCAGCTGCTGCTTGCACCCTCCCAGCTGTGCCTCACAGGAGGGCTCGGGATGCAGGGTTTGTTCTCCTCCCTGCACACCCTCTCCGGGCTGGGGACAAGGTTGCCCCTCGTTTTCAAGTCCTTCCTTTCGTGTGGAAAATGCATTTCCACAGTTGGTGCTCTGTTGAATTTCTGTACTGCTGCCTAAAGGTCGAGCAAGACAGGCTGTTCCAGAATTGCAGGGAATTCTTAGGGAAAAAAAGATGTATTTTTTTCCTACTGTTTTATAGTTTTCCTATAAACAAACAAACCAGACAAATACGGGGAGGGGGGGGAAAACAGCAGACAAGACCTGAAATCTTGTTACTTCTAATTCTTTCCCCAAAATCTGTAGCCTGGTACTGGTCCAGCCTATGTTAAAAGTTCATACACTGCCTAGAGAAATAGCCATAATTGTTTCATTAATTTCAAGATTATAATTAAGTCATCTTCCATGTTTTCAATCCTTTTCTCACAATGTCTCTATGAATAAAACATCTCCCAATGGTATATTGTCTATTTTTTAAACATCCTTCTGGATTCCTCTCTAAACTCATTCTAAATAAAGATACCATCTTGAACAGTACAGTAGGTCAATTTGCTTTTTACAAATTAGGATTTCTGCTATTAATTGGACAGTTTCTAAAGTATGGCAAATCAAGGATTCATAATTGTGTCTTAAAAGACTTGTACAAATACATGAATGAATTTTTCATGCATTCTTGATTTGTTAAAATGTGTTCGTTTCTCAGTGGAGAGAGAATAGTAGGCAAGATACTAAAAAAGGCCTTAATTTGAGGGCAGAGGAGTGAGAAAAAGCTTGAAAAGATATTACTAAATAGAGGGGAATCTTCAGGTGAGAAGGGAGAAAGCCTGGGTGCAGTGAAGTCGTTCATAGAGAGGGGATTTCATGGGGTTGGAATGGGGAGATCTCCTCAAAAATGGGTTCTGAAGGAAGACAAGAGAAATTTAAGAGGTGGAAAGGGAACCACAGAGGGAGCAATGACTGGGGCAGGCGGAGGTGCAGGAGAGGCAAAGGGAGGAGAGAGAAAGCAAAAAGTATTTTGTGACTGGGTTGGAAGAGCTGCATTTGGTGCTAATCAGCTGCAGTTGCATTTAGCAGAGGAGCCGGCCCCAGACTGAAGAGCCCTTGGCAGGGATTAAGGTCAAGCAGTTTAACACTCGTGGGTGTCACAGCGAGACTGAGCTGAGGGTCCTTAATCAGCTGCACGGGCTCTGCAGGCTCAGAGAGCAGCACTTACCCAGGGAGTGCTGCTGCAACCAAGGGGGTGGGCCAGGGGCTGGGTAATTTGACAGCAGGAAATTCCTGTGAAAAGAGAAATTTAGCTTGAAAAAAGGAGGGCTGGAAAATCTTCTACTGAGAAGTACAACTTGATATTCCGCGGCTTTGGGAGGCGGTGGAACTAATGCCTGTGCTCTCTGAAATCCTTTTTCATGTGTGTAACTCCTTCTCCTTGGCTGCCTCTATGTGAAACCCAGCAATTTATCACCAGAAGCTGAGGCACTTGCTGCCCACCAGTTTCTGGCAGTTGGTTTTGTGTTTATGTTGCTGAGGTTTGTTTTTTTAATGAAAATTTAATTCTAAGAGAGATTTTGCTTTTCCATTCTAGAAGTCAGATTTGTATTTACAATTGCCTGAAAAAGCTTCAAATTCATAGTAACTGTGTGGACAATCTCAACACTTATTTTTAATTCAAAAGAAGACAGCTAATCAATAATACATGTTTTCTCTGTTTGTTATTGGTAGCTTGAGAAAACCAGAAGTCTGCTTTTGCATATGAAGTGCAGCATCATCATTAAATAAAGAACAGTTTACTCCTTTGGCTTTCTACTTTATAATACACATCAGTATCGAAAACAGAGGGAAGATTTTTTTTTTTCTTTTAGATAAAATACTTTTGCTTTATTATTAATGGTGATTCAGATTTAAGCTATGGAATCTTTTACACACTTTGAGTCAAGATCCTGTTGAAAGCGTCACTTTCTGTCGTCACGATTTTTGTTTCATTTCTGTTTTGTAAGGACACTAGCTGGAAAAAAAAAAGCAAATAACTTTGTTTTCCTGGTTTTAATAACAAGTGTCTTAGGAACTCTGGAATAGCTCTCTAGTTGGGCTGCTAGCAGTGGATATAGATCTCAAAGAAGTGCTCGTGGGGGTGGGCAGCCTGCTGCTGCACACAGCATGTGCTTTCACTGCTCCAGTGGACTCAGGACTCGCTTCCCCCAGCAGCCAAACTTCCACAAAGCCTGTTGGAATTAAATAATCTCTGAAAACTTTGTCAAAATTAATTTACTGATTCCAAAATTGTATTGGGACATGGAGTACTGGCAGGCAAGCAGATGGAGAATGTCATTGCTTAATTGGCATTTCCTCTGGAAACAGAACTTAAAATAAGACTGTGTGTATTTATTGGATCAGAGCAAACCTGTGTCTGGTGCAGCGTGCTGGGGATGGCAAAAAGAAATGTAAGGATGAAATGGACTGCAGCAATATTTCTCCATAATACTTTTTAATTTCAGTAACTTTAGGCTTCAGGACTTAGTTAGAGGTTTTGCATTTGTATTTAATAGCCCGTAATGGAAAATATATAGAAGGAAAAAGGCAGTTGAGCCCATGTAAGCTTTTTAGCAGCTACACAACTGTGTGCTGAAGTATTTAATTAAATACTTTATTTAAAGGTGTGTGAAGAATCAAATATTTCAGTTATTTTGAACAAGACTGCCTGTCTGTTTTGAACTTTGAGGCTATTACTGCTTTGACAAGTAGGAAGAGAGAGAAATTCCACATAAGGACCAGATTTTAGATGGAAGGAGGATGGATTGAGAGGCATGGGGTATGCTGGATTAGTTAAAATCATAGAATATTCTGAGTTGGGAGAGACCCACAGGGATCATCAAAGTGCAAGACTTGGCCCTGCACAGGACAGCCCCGAGAACCACATCGTGTGCCTGAGGGTGCTTTCCAAATGCTCCTGGAGTTTGGCCAGGCAGTTGGTAAAGAGGGATTCTGGGGGATGGAAAAGCAAAATATTTGAATGAAGTTGAGGTAGAGGATGACTGGAAACAAAGACCTCTTTGCAACAGGGGACAGAATAAGTGGGACACAAATAATGCTGTTCATAGTGGAAGGGAAGAATGGGGAAGAACAATCTGACAGGGAAGGAGGAGGAAAAGGGAGAGATTATGGCTAGAAGGAGGCAATAAAAGGCTGGCACAGGAGAACATTTCAGGGCTGTCTGCTGGCACCTTCTCACATGCCATGGATGGCCTGATGGGAGGGCTGGAAAACAGAGATGTAGTTGTGGCCTGGAGATAACTGGACCTGAGCCTTGGACGGGTGAAAGTCCCTTGGGTAACTTCTGCTGACACCTAACAGAAACCAGGAGGTTTTCTTCAAGTAGACTCTCCTTTCAGCTTGTGCTTACCAAGGTGAGAGAGAGAACGTGGTTGCTGGCATTTTATGTTAGCTTAATTTCCTCATGATTTCTCTCTCAGTTCTCTAGAGGCTGGGTGTTGCATTCCAAAACCTGAGTGTTCTTGTGCATACTCAGGTGACCTTTGAGTAGTGCCCTGTTCTTACACAGTTCACTGCAGCTGTGAAGTTGCAAATGCTAGGAGACTTCCAATAAAAGGAGATTTTGTAGCCTATTCTTAATGTGGATGATGATTTATGATAAAAAACTTGCGATGCTGGGGGTTCTTTTTCTCTTTATTTCAAGTTTGTGCATTAACTTGGGTGGCCCACACGTGTCCCTGTGGGAGACATGGTTTGGACCTGGCTGTAGATCTGGGAGTGCTGGTGTTGGCAAAGGGAGTAGTTTTCCTCTCAGATGCTCTCTGTATAAATGTGTTTTCCTCTCAGGTGCTCTCTGTGTAAATGTGCCCAGTGCTGCCTTCTGCAGAGGTCCAGGGAGTGCACTTTTTACCTGCTGTTTCCCAAAGTCAAAGAGAGAATCCATACCAAAGAAGAAAATTAAAGTATATGCTGCTCAAAGGTGTACCCTGAGGTGCTTGATTTTGTGTCTGTACGAGCATTAAAAGAAAACAGCAAGCCAGAAATCACCTGCTTGTATTTGTGTGCTAAGAGAAATTCAAATTCACATCTAAAATGCAACAATGGTCGACATGGGGAAAAAAATACTTTTAGCTATCTGATTTTTATTGAGTATCCCTCAGGGAAGGAGACAGGCAGGAAAATAAGCGTTCCAACCTTCTGAATTTTCACAGGACAAATCCCCTTGTTGGGATAGTGGTCATTTATTCCATCAAATGCTGAAAGCAGCACGCCTCTTGCAGGTCTGTTCCTTTTTACTGTCTTGGGCAGGTCCTGGAGGAATCCTGGAGTGACTGTGAACCCTCCATGTGGTGCTCTTGCACAGGGTGGGTTTGGGGGAGTGATGGAGCAATGCTCTGCTGAAATGGCTCCTGTTTGGTGAGTAGAAGCCTGAAAGTTTTGATTCTTATCTACCTCCATTACTACAGCGAAGAATCTATTCATAAGTTATTTATTAATGTAAAAAAAAAAAAAATCTAGTGCTTGCAATTTTTAGAAATAGTCTTTTTCATTTTCATTACAAGTTTCATTTAGGAGACAAGCACTGTGAAGGCTTCAGATTTTAATTAAATCATGTCCGTTTTCACCAATTTGTCTTAAGTACAAGGGAAATATGAACTGAGATTAGTGTTGCATGAAGAGAGAAATCCATCTCGAGTTGCTGAGCTTTCTAGGAGTTAAATTTTTCCTAACATAAATCTGGCTATTCTTGCTAAAGCTAATTATTCACTTGTCCGTGGTGCTCAGATGCTATGAAATGGACATGATAGACTGCAGTTACTTAATGTGGATGGGGACAGCCAAAAAATGTACATTTAAAAATTCTCAGGCCACTTATAATTTATTGTAATACTCGCCAGAGCACGAGAGATGCTTTCAAAGCTCCAACAAAAAAGGGCAGCTCAGTACTCCAAGGAGTGTACAACAAGTTATCCATGTGAAGGGCAGGGACACTTAACTGGAAATGTTGGAGGCTCTCTGGGGTGTGGGAGAACCAAGGCCTCCCACAGCTGGGGGGTGCCAGGAGGCTTTGTCCCCTGCCTGTGGACAGGAACGTGGTCACCTTCGAGCTCCACACCTGGATTTTCCTATAAACCATTGCAGGAGAACATTCCCAGGCGTTACTGGTTCGGGGCAGAGTCCAGTCTTGTGCTCAGGGATGGCTGGAAGCTGCCAGTGCTCCTGAAAAGCTTTTCATACATTCAGTGTCTGGACTGTTGCTTCTGCTGTTGTATCAGGTTTTCTCTTCTGCAAAACCAGTGAACTCCTCTCACTGGACCTGGTACTTGTTTTGCTTTGTCTTGTTTTGAGAAATGTGGGAAAATGTACAGAGCTCCTTTCTCCATGTAGTAGTGAGTTTTCATCAGATTTCTTCTGATTGCTTCTGATGACTTGGGTTACCAAAGAAAAGTATTTACAGAAATATAAACCTTGTTCTTGAAAAAAACCTTTCCTTTTGATGAAGAATGCTTTTTTTTTTTTTTTGATGACATGCAGATGATGACTAACAAAAAAAAAGGATAAAAAAATCAAGGCTCATGTGTAAGCACTGTGAAATGTCCTTGATAAAATTAATAGTTCTTTATATTAGTCAGGGTTTGAAGTCAGCCTTGCAAAGAGGGGCAGACAGGTTATGGCAAAGTCTCATAAGATTGGCAAAGTCTTTTCCTAGATAATGCATATAAAAGTGAGTCCTGGAAATGCTAATGCGAGTCTGCTGTGGAGCTGGGAACCAGTGGATGTGCTGCTCTTCAGATAAAATTTTTATGCTGAAGATTGCAGCCTTTAATTGCTGCTGTTCAGAACAGCAGATTTTGCAGTAGGTAGTGCTAGGAAATGGTGGAACATAATAGACACGTTTTCATTATCACAAATCTCTTCAAGGTAAATGCTGCAATATTAGTCTTAATATTGCCATACTTAACCAAATGACTGCATTAATCTGATTTCCTGACTGGTAGTGTGATAAAAAACTATAAAAGGGATATATATCCAAATGAGTTAGATACTTCACAACTTCAGTCTAAACTTTTCCACAGGTACTTATGGTAGTTGAGGTATTTGCTCTGAGTCCAGTGGAAAACCAGATGTGAGTGATTGAGTGGTGCAAACACCAGGGCAGGACAGTGAGGTTTTCAGTAATGTGAAATGTGACTCCTGAAAGCAGCAAGGAAAAAAAAAATTGAAAAAAAAAAAAAAAGATGACTTAATGTTGTATTTTAGGATCAAAAATATCTTAAGAGCGAAATTCAGCAAATAATGAAACTGATTCCAAAAGGGAAATGATGAAAGCCTCATCTCATTATAACTGAGCTAAACAGGCCAATGCACTCTAATAAGAATTCCTGCATCCTCTCTTGACAGACAGGTTAGTGACATGATAGGTCTTTGATGTTTTACATTTTTCCGATTCCAGAAATGTATCACAAAGTGAAATCTGTTTCCATTAGAAACAGGAAATTTGGTGGCGGGGCACACTAGCATACATCAGGTACTGGTAGAAGAGAATATCCAAGAGGGCAAACTTAAATCTGTGGTACATGCTATATATGCCTCCGTGAGCTCATTAAATTATTACAGCATTTCATCATTTTTCATGCTTTCTAAATGTTGATTTTTAATGTGTTAACTCCTTAATTTTTTCACCCTGCTGCAATACCACTGTGCTTTAATGAAGGGAGAGACCTGCTGTAGTTAGAACAATCTGGCAGTGAATTTTAAGATACTAAACACCCTCAGGACCTTTAAAAAGAAATGCCGTACACAAATTCCCTTTTTTACAATAGTTAGGAGCTATGGGGTGGGGGTAAGTCTGTGCAGTCCCTTATACACCTGTTGACTTCCTTGGTCATGGACATTCACAGGGTCTTGTGTCTTCAGCTGATGGAGATTCTTTAGGGAATTTCTTTAGGGAATTTCTTCAGAGAAGTTCATGAGCTGAACGTGGCTCTGGACCCACTGATTTAAAAGAAGCTGCTTCTGCAAAGAATTCATGCGTGAGCACTCGTTTATTTCTCTGAGACTGACTCAGTAGGTGGCAGCAAGGATGGGTTCGGTATGGGGCTGAAGGGAGACAGCTTCACGTGGTCAGGCCCTGGAAATGGTTTGGGAATGCTCCTTGGATATCCCTCAGTGGCTGTTTCAGTTAGTCTCGTTTCCCAGTTCCTGCCTGTGGTGTACCCTGAGAATGTTCTCTGTGTGTGTGGCACACAGGAGGAATCAGGGGCTCCCTTGGTGGAACAGGGAGGCAGCAGAGGAGAGGTGGTGGCAAGCCTGTGGCTGTTATTTAGAGACAAGTCGGTGCCATCATCACACTTGAGTGAGATTGACAGTAGATTACAGACACTAAGGTGTCTTAAAGCCCAATTATCTTGCGTATTATCTCTGTAGTAATTTTCTTGTTCCTTAAGAAGACTGGAATTGTGTTTGTCAGGGCTTAAAAATATTGGCTTTGTAGTTCAATCACAAAGGCGTGGGGGTTTCTTTGTCTTGCCATGGCTGAGGTACCCTGATGCAATATTGCTCTTTCTATGTAAATTGTTTGAATTTGAAGCTCTCTACTCTTATTTGACCTAGTATTTGCAAAAGAGAACTTTATAAAGGCAAAGATACAAACAACTTCTATATTCCTGAACAGACTGAAGGACCAAAGCCATTTTAGGGCTGCTAAAGGTCTCATCCTGTGGGTTGCAGTATTTAAATCAAGCATTTTCCACATTGCAAGGCTTTTTCATTCCTTTCTAGCATGGATTTGTTGCAATAGGCAAAGTGTGTGCATAAATTATGATCAAAAACTGATATGTGAAATCCAGCTTCTGTTTGCACTGGATGTACAAAGTGTTGAATTCTTTTTAATGAAAAAAATTTATCAGTGTCTCTGGAATATAAGACAGATCATCTTGAATTTTGGTGGTAGCTATTTTCCTTATGGGAATTTCACCTGCACAGGAGAAACAAAGAAATCGTTAAGGCTTTGGGGAAGAGTAATTTTAATTGCCAAATATACCATTAAAAAAGACATCATAGTGTTTCTTTCTTTAGAGTAGATGAAGAATATTTTAGTTAAATTATTAATACAAAATATTTTTGTTTGTGTTTTACAAAGAAATAGTATCAGGATTTGCATCTTTGTTCTTTCCTTTTTAGCATGCTCAAAGTCAGATGAAATTTGGAGAAATGATCAAATTCAGCCTTGATTTTTATTTTATTCTTTTCTCCAGCTTTGTTGTTTAAAAATAATTTAGGTTATAAAATCAGTTAACCTGAAAAAAAAATGTATTAAATAGTGTTTTTTTTCATTTTGGACTGTATAATTTCTAAGGAACTGCAGTTCTGCAACTTTTGCTTATGTGCTATCATATATGTTTTTTCATATGTTCAGTGGTGGGTAGCTGCTTTAGTGATTATATTGCTATTAGCAACAGACCTTTTTTAAGTAGTGCAAAATCAAATATTTAAGCTGTTGTCAATCTGTAGAGGGAGGATTTTAAGCAGGGATCCCTTTGAAATGCAAGCTTGTAACTTCCCAGTCCTTTGTGCTTCGGAAGGCTCTGGCATGTCTTAAATCCTCTAAAATAAATGGAGGTAGCAACTCATAATTCCAAATAATCTTATTGCAGTAGCCAATCTATGCCCAGAGACCATGAGAACGCAGCTCTGTGTGTAAATAAAACGGGGCAGTGCTCATTCCCAGGCCTTGAGTGCCACGGAACAGCTCAGTCCAGTGAAGTTGAGTGCTCCACCACAGAGTCCTCCTGTCCTGTTTCCAGCTGGACACAGTGAGGGGCAGAAAATCAGGGTAGCTCTGAGGTGAGCTGTCACTGCTTTTACAGAATGGGTCTGTTGGAGGTAAGAACAGATTTCTCATTTTTCGTGAATACAGTGCTCAGTCCTTCATCCCCAATTCCAGCCTAGAACTCTGAAATTTCAGTTATTCCTTGTGCTCTGTTTCCCATGCTAACCCACCAAAGAGGTGTGACGAACAAAAATTCAGAACAAGCAGAGCCCGTGAGCCGAAGGAGCCTGGGTGATGCTCACCTGCATTTCCTGGCATGGGGGAGTAGGAGAGATTGGACAGCGGAGTTCTCTGCCCCGGAGCCCCTGGAGGCTCAAGTGCCAGCCAGGAAAATGGGCTCGGAGCTGGGTGGGGAGGAGAGTCAGGGGAACAACAGCATCAGCTTCCAGCTGCTGTCCTGGCTGAGGTTTTTGGTTTGTTTTTCTTCTTCAATCTCATTTCAGAGGGATAAACAGAGAACTTTACCACTTTAGGACTCGCAGGAGTGTTACAGACATCTGCAAAAAGCATTTATATTTCCTTCCCCTGGACTGACTGTAAAAAGCTGCTCTGAGCTCCCATAGGGCCTGTGCAATGTATTATAAATTGCTCAGCTAAGAGAAGGGTACTCTGTTCATGTGCTGCTGCTGCCTAAGGCTCCTCTATTAAAACATCGTGTTCACTCAATCATACTGCCACTCCTTAATTTTTATTAATAAATAAGCACAGCTGTGCTGTTATTTGCATACTTTTGGGTAGACTCTTCTGCCTTTAGTTGTAGAATAATGGAGGGGCAAATGAAAATGTGTGTATTGTGTGAAGAGTGAAGGAAAGGAGGAATACAGAAGTGCTAAATATTCATAATCAATTATGTAGGAAAGTAAATTTAAGGCGTCACTAATTCCAATGCCTGAAATTACATCTTGGGTTGGAGGGGACCTTAAAGACCATCTAGTTCCAAATCCTCTTCTATAGGCAGGGACACCTTCCACTATCCCAGGCTGCTCCCAGCCCTGTCCAACCTGGCCTTGGACACTTTCAGGGTCCCAGGGGCAGCCACAGCTTCTCTGGGCACCCTGTGCCAGGGCCTGCCCACCCTCACAGGGAAGAATTTCTTCCTAATACCTGATCCAGTGCTGGCCTCTGCAAGTTGGAAGCCATTCCCCCTATGTCCTGTCCCTACATGTTCTTGTAAATCCTTCTGTAAATAGTCTTTCTCCAGAGACACAGAATGTCAGCCAAGATGGGCAAACTCAGTGCTGCAGTTTTTTCCCAGTTCAGTGTTTGTTTCCAATTTCTGTTCCCTGACCCTTACTTGCACTACATGCTCTGCACTACCTGCACTCCGTGCTGCTCTGCTCTGTTCAGTTGAGTTGGATTTCTCGTGGAGGAGGATGTTCCTGAATTGTTACAAAGGCAGTAAAATACTAAAATACTAAAAAAACAGGCTTTTTTTGTTACTGTCATGTGTGGCTTTTAAGCCTTTATCAATTACAGCGTGCAGGTACCTGGTTGAATTATATTTCCATCACTGATGACCTCCTTATTTTCCACAGCGATATTTTATCCCCACTATCCAAGATTGCTGTTTAATTTGTGAGCTCTCTAACTAAGGGCTGTGTGGGGAGCACATTTTTAGAGCAGCATGTGATAGAGTAACTGATCATAAAAGAACCTTGGATCTAGATCAGAAAAAAAAAAAAAAATCAGTTGGAGTTCTCCAAAGCAAGAGGTTAATGGGTTCCAAGGAAGGAGTGAGCTGGAGAGTGTTGTCATTCACTTGTGCCCAGGTTTGATTTCTTTGTTCAGGCTGAGTAATGACTGTAGGCACTTGCCCTTTCCATATCATTACAGTTTGCAATAAATGAAATGCTGAGGACTTCCTACATTAGCTGAGGAATAATAATTGACCGTTTGCTCGCAGATTCATGGCCTGGTGCTTATTTCAGAGAAGAACTCTTGTAAATAAATACAAGAGTTGGTTTACCTATATTTTAAGAGTTCAGGTATGTGTAAAATGAAGTATCAGCTTGTTCATGCACAAAACTCTTTCAGCTTCATCTGAAACACTGAAGGACTGCTATCAGCTGTTTTGAGCTGTGGAAAAGGAGGAAGCATCCTGTAGTCACATCCTGAAAAATGATCGAATATAACTTATACATATTCTTAAAAAAAAAGCTGACTTGATTCGTGGGCTGTTTTTCAAGAAAGCAGAACATTCCGTGACTCTTCTTGAGAATTGTGAGAATTTGTTTAAGATGAGAAATTAGGTGCTGAGCTTTTAATATCTAATTTTCATAAACATGTCACGGAACATGTCCATAAAAAAACCCCAAGCAACTGTTACCTACTAGGGAAAAAAAAAATCCTGTCATTCTGTCTCCGAGATAGTTACTTGCTTCGGAATTTTGTTTTTAGTTTGGTTAGCAAAACAGTTTGGAATGGCATGCACTGGTATTTCACTGGCACCAATATAGTTCAGAAATCCCTGAAAAAGGGAGATTAGGGATAAAATGTGAGAAAATCCTGAATGTCTCAAACCATCTTAATGCTTCTGTCTGTATGTTAGTGATCGAGAGCCTTCCTTCAGGGTTGGTGTTATTCAGAACGTGGAGTAAATGGATTAAAAGTGAATTACTCGTGTGAAAGCAGAATCTTCAGCAAACATTATAAGAAATACTTATTTACCATTTGCAGAAAAGCACTTCTTCCTCCCTTTTTATTTATAATCTCCACATCATTAATTTAAAAAATAAAAAGCAACTCCATGACACATTGTCTAAGATCCAGGTTTGTGACTTTGACAGGATATCAGACTATTGTCCACGTTTATAGGTGCCTAAATTTTTGTGTGTAATGATATCCACGATACTGCTCGCCGTTGCATATTTTATTTTATCAGGACAGGAGGAATACCTAACACATACATTAGGGTTGCTTACGACTCCCTTCTTGCACTCTGACAAAGATGTGGTTGCCTTTTCAGAAAAGCTGTCTTTATACATTTTCTAGCTGATGTCCTGACTCACAGTGCTCGTGTCAGACTGTATCCATCGCAGCAGAGAGCTGAGCGAGGCACCTCCAAGAAAGAAAGCAATTAAATGCCCTTTTTCCCCCCCAGTGAATTCTCGTTTCAGAGGTACAGTCTGATAGAGGGGTTGTGTGTTCTAGGACAGGGCAGGAGTGGAACAAGTAGCTGGAAGGAAAATGCTAACGAAGAGAGCTGCCAGGGACACGATCCCTTGATAGGGAAGAGCAGAGACAATGGTGAAATTTTTGCTCCTCTTCGTTTAGGAAACTTGAAACCAGTTGTTCATGTTTTCTTCTTAATTGTCTGTGGTTCTTGTGTGTGTGACTTATTTCCCTTATGAACCCAGGAAAGGAAGCTGCAGGACAGATCAGGTTATGGAAACTTACTGAGCTAAAGAACCTTCCCTGGATTTCTTCAAATAGATTAATACCCATCCTGTCCCTTGTATTAAGGTCAGTTTATATTAAGCTGATTTGGGCAGTTCTTCAAGCAGCTGCTACAGATATCTTGCTTGTAAACTTAGTAGGGTGCCAAAAATAATACTTCTGAGCATTATAACCTGCATCATATGGGAATTATACCTACTGAAGCTCAAAGTTAAGTATCTTCTAAGATAGTTCTGGAAGTGTCAGCAAGAAGCTACTGCAGCAGCATTTGGAGTGCCCAAGCAAGATGAGGATTTGGCTGTTCTGGGCACAGTGCTGGAACCTGGTAAGAGCCAGCCACCCATTCCAGAGCCTTACAGCTGCAGTGACACCTTTTAAGAAACAGAAATAGCTCAGGACAGCTTGGTGAAGCAGCTGGGACTGCCAGAGGATCTCCACAGTGCCAGGGACAGGTCCTTCCTGCTGCAGACAGAAACACCAACGCCACCTCCTTGGTCAGCTCAGGTCGGCGTGGATGTCCTGAGAGTCCTCCTCAAAGAAGGGTCCTGCAGTGGACACACACCAGTACAGGGGGGGATTAGCAGCCTGTGCAGGGATTTCTCACCCTGAAATACTGGCTGCATTTACCTGTTGTCTGATGGAATCGAATGACAGATTTTAGTCCAGTTCCAAAGGTGCCTGAAGTCAAAATACACAGATCCACATTGCTCACTTTGTGTGTGTTAATTGTGAGAGTAGGCAGGAGAGCATCCCCAGTACAAAACTCTGCATTTAGTGAGTCTCATCCTGGCAGCTCTGGACTCTCTGTTTCCCTCCCTGAATGAGATGATTGATCAGCAATTACAGGAGCTGGAGTATGGTCCACCATAATATTTAAATACTGATTTTCATCAGATGACTGGGGTAATGCTGGGGAATTGCTGGCAAAACAATCATTTCATAACCTAAGTCCAACTTCAGCCACATAAATCCTGCTTGGGATGAAATGGAGGTAGCTTTGTCAAGCTGCATTTTGGTGTTCTGAAGGTATTAGATTCTGTCACAGTTGTGAGAAATTCTAATAAATAGTAATATTAGAATACATGTGATCTCTCTTTAAATCATAAATCAAACTGTGGTTTTTTTGTTATTGTGTCTCTGTTTAAGCAAATTATTTTAGCCTCTGTTATGAATCTAAATGGGAGAAATAAACAGTCTGCTTTCAGGCTTCCAATATTAATATAGATTGTCTCCCAATTTATTTATCCTGCTGTTGTGCTAGTGAAATGTGTTTTTTGAATTACATATTGCATTCTGTCATTTTGGGGCCGGAGCTGGATTTTTCATGTGGTGAATCTGGAGTTCCAGCAGTGAGAGCTCTACCCCTCCGTCCCCCCACTGTCACGCCAGTGGAACTGACAGCCCTGGCCCTACCTGCATAAATCACGGCACAGCTCAGCTTGACTTTGTTCTGCTGACAGCTCTGAGCAGCTCTGCCTTTCAGCTGATGAGTGTGGAAGCCAGACTCAAAGCCAAGTTGTACAAAAATACAAATAAAATAGGTTTGCTTCCTTTTATGACGGGTTAGAGAGGTGCAGAGGCAATTTTAGAATTGGGGAAATACACAGAGCGCACTGTAGGAGAGAGAAAGTATTAAAAATGTATTGAAGGGTGAACATTCTAATGTGATGGTTGGTTGTAGGGTATAAGAAGTGGGAAAAAATATGGTTTAATTTGGAAGAATGTGAGGAAAGCTGGCTGGAAAAATGAAAGCCTGAAGGGGCCCAGGCTGATGTGCAGAGGGTTGGCGTTGACAGACGCTGTCCCAGGCTGAGTACAGATGGACAGGACATTTTTAATTCATTAAGCATGTCAAGACACTTTTAATAAAACCAGGAAAGTTCCTTTTACTGAGGACCTTTGCCAAGAGAGGGGGGAGAAACCCTTACAGATTGGATATTTGGGAGGCTTGGAGGTCTCATTTTAATATCTGGGTCTGTGGAGGTTTCCTGTGAATGTCTTTTCTGTCCAAGCCTTTGTTTCTCACAGCTCAAAGAGGGTGGTAACAACCCCTGATCACAAAGATCCTGGGAGAGCAGAATGTGTGCTGTGAGGGATTCACTGTGTGGAGAGGAGCTGTGGACTGCTTCGGCTGTTTTCAGGAAAAAGAAATGACCACTGTCCAATCTGCAGTGTCATTTTATTGCTGTTACTTCTTACACAGACTGAGTGAAGGAGACACTCACTGACCTGTTTCACCCAAAGGAGTGAGCCAGATCAGGACCTGAGATCTGATCACATCCTACTAGTAAGAATGAATAAAGTCAAAATTCATGCTGGCATAATTTCCATTATCACCTCAAAAGCTGTGGACAAAGGAAAAACAATGCAGTTGCTTGTATCAGTTGCAGAATTTTTTTTCCAAGAAAAAGCTTGGAGATGAAGAGAGGGTAGAGTAAGGGGGATCATTCAGGAAAATGACTCAGCCTAAACAAATGGAGTAGGAAGAGGCCACAGGAGTCAGATCTCATTGTAATTACTGGTAAAAGCTGTAGGAGATTTTCAGTGTTTTGTGGGGTTTGGGTTGTTTTTTGTTTTTTTTTTTTCTTTGAGTAAATAATCATTTAAGGTGCTTGCATCCATATCCTTGTTACTTGGTAGTGTTTCAATATTCTCACGCAAGCAGAATCTGAAAAGCAATTCTCTGCGTGGAGGACAGAGGGCTGGCTGTAGCTCTACACTGGTTAAATACACAGGGAGAACTTTCTCTGCACAGCATTAGTTAGTGGGGATTTAACCGAGTACGGAATTCTGGTCATTTGCCTTGTCACCAGAATTGAGATTTCTTGGCTTTGCTCCTGGCCTCCTTCAGTTTCCTCACCTCGTTTTGCTTGATAACCTGCCTTAACAACGATCTTTAAATGTCTTCACAGAAAGTTTTTGTGTTTTGAGGGGTTTATGTGAAAGTTCTTGGATGCTGCACTTTGCAGTTGAGTACTTCCAGCACAGCACTTCAGATTCACAAGTTACCATCTTTGTCCTTATTTTCCCGCACACAAACTTTTTTCTTTCTTTTTTCCTCTTTTTGTTTTTTCCTTTTTCCTTCTTTCACATTCGAAACATGTCTATTTTCAATGCAGCCATTTATAATAAACAACAGGTGTTGTGGGTGTTTCCAGGCACATACAGGAATGTACATAATCCACTGCTGGACTGCAGGGAGAGCTATTTTTGCCATTAGCAGAGTGTGGAGCCTTGGCTCACATTCTGAATTCTGGCAAACTTTGCTCTGTTAAGTGCAAGTGGGATTTTATTCATTGTGCAGTCTCCAAATAAATATATGTGCCTGTCCAACTGTATTGTTAAATTCTTCAGAGGGAAAGAGCTTAGATTGGGAGACTTGCCATTTTTCTCTAATTAGGAAACAAACAGAACAAACCCGGACCTGCATAATTAAAACCTTTGTTTATCCAAAAGAAATTTAAAAAAAATGAGGTATGATTAATGTACATGTACTTTGGAGTTCAGTGTAGATGTGGAGCTTTTTCTTCCCTCAAACTCCAAAACATGAAGGTTTCAGTACAAGGTGATTAAATCTAATCCTCTACCAATGGCATTGCTGTCCAGCCTTTAACCTTCCAGCTGATGAAAGCCTCAGCCTCTGGTAAATGCTAGAAGAAATTTAGTATTTAGGGTTCCTTGTGGTGTAAATTAGGGGGGAATATCTTGTGGTTTCAATATTTTGTGTTGTGGCAATTGGCAGCTTGGGAACTCGGTAGGGGCTGGTTCCAATACCTCACACGGTGGTTTAGAAGGTGGCTCTTTCCCTACAAACTACTGAGCACATCGTAATATCTTGTCCACTATACTTGTCAGAAATTAGGGTTTCCACTGGTGAGTTTAGGGATTCATTCTGAGCTGACTGAAATATAACACAGCCAAAAAGCTGGGACGTGGCTGTACCCACCTGCTGGGGCAGCTCCTTCCACAGCAGTTTGTGTTTTATTCACTCCTCTTACACCAAATTACACATGCCCACATTCTAACTCACTTCACTGTGTGCATCATGTTTCACAAGCCCTGTTTTTATTAGTGTTATCGAGGCTTTACATTGCTTAGCTATTTAGTGCTCTATATATGTTGAAGGTTTGATGTTTCTCTTGTTTTCCCCCTCTTTCCCCCCAGTTTCCCAGTATGTGCCGAAAGTTCCTTAATGTGTTGATTCAAACTGGTTATATTTTCAAATGTGACTTTTTCTGCTTTTGTTTTCTTCATGAATAAAAGAAATTCTCATTACATTCTTCTTGTGGTGTGTGTGTGTGTCTCTATAAAAAATAGTCTTTGAAATGCGAGTGGAACAATTTCTTCATAACTGATTTAACTTGTAAATTTATGGAAGTCTCATCAGAAATTCCAAGGACTTTCCTTGGGCCTGGCATCTTACAAGTGATCTGTTTAGATGGCAGTGTGAAGTATTCGAGGGGTTGTAGCACTTGTATTACTCGGGAAGAATTAGTGTAAAAGGAAATTAAGGGCATATTCTTGGAAGAAATTCCTGTTTCCATAGAAAGATTCTGTAAGAGCCTACAGGGTCAGAAAGTTGGAAGGCACTGTTCTGAACTGGCATCTTTTGAATGGTACACAGCACCAACATACAGAAAAATTATTGACAAATTGTCCACATCCTCTTTATCTGATTAAACAGGACATTTTTAACCTCATTTACCAGGTAACTACCCCGAACTTGAGATAATGTAGCTCGTATGAAGGGCTAGAACCACATGCTGCTCCTGCTAACTATCCCAGCAAGTCAGCAATTTTTCCTTGAAAGGAGAAACTAATGACAAATAATTAGCATTCAATTTTCTTCTCCTCCCTGTTGCTGCTGGTCGTGGTGACAGTTCTGCTTTCCTCGGTGCCTCCGACAGTTGGCCGTGGTTACTCAACCTGAATTTCGGAGCTCTGGGTTAGAGTCTTAATCAATGTCAGACTGCATCCAGAGAGGACAGGTAGTGATCAAACACTGGTTATCAGCTATTGGCACGGCTATCGGCTATTGGCACGGCTCTCGGCTATTGACAGGGCCTGTACCAAGGCTTAAGGAGGGAGGTGTTTCCTTTTTAAGGGCTCCAGTGTGGTTTTTGGAGTGGGGTGTGACACCCAGCACCCCCACCCCGCCCCGCTGGTGTCTCAGTGTCTGCCCATGAGGAGAACCGGGGTCGCAGGAGCTCCCAAATCATCAGGGAGGGGTTGGTGGGAAGGAGAGGGAAGGTGTGCTTGTGCTGTGGTGTCACTGCCGTTCTTCACAGCCCCTTCTGCAGCCCCCAGCCCTGGGGATGGAGGCCAGCCTGACCCAGAGCCTTCTGTCGCCTTTGCAGCTGCTCCAGGTCACCGCCTCTGTTTGCTTTCTCTCGGTGTGTAATTTTTTTTAAGATTACCTTGAGGTTTAGTTCAGCAACAGGGCAAGCCTGACTTAGCAGACTTTTAATGAAATCATTGTTTAACAAAAAAAAAAAACAAACCAAAAAAACCAAACAAAGATGTGGCTGTGTTCATTTGGTTCATTTGGAGTAACTCTGCCCATTCTAGAGGTGCTTGTGCTTTACTCTCTGTGCATGTACCCACGGATGATGACTGTTTAGAGGATTTGTAATTCTCCTAAGGCTTGATCCAAAGCTAATTGAGGTCAGTGTACAATCTCCTGTTACCTTGATTGAAGCTTGGATCAATTTTTAGTGTTGTCAAATTTATGAAACACTGCATGAATTTTGAACGCTTTCTCAATGCTAAGTTAAAGCAGATTAGGTTAGTGAAGGTATCTTTTGAAAAGCACATGCAAATGTTATCTATAGATATGGACTTGTTTTGAAAGCATGAAAGCAGAAACGTGTACGTTCAGTTGTTACCTTTGGATATTTTTTTCTTTTAGATGTGATTCTACATTTTTAGAGGTTTTGTTGGTTTGTGCCTTGGTATTTGGTATAAAATCTATATAATACTTAGGTTCTGTATTTGTTTACTCAGTTTTCTACTGATCAGCAGATAACTTATCCTGGATTTTTTAATGGACTTTTGACAGAACTGTCTATCACACAGAAACTTTGTTACTACTGCTAATAAAAGCACACAGCTCTTCATTCTCTGACACACAATCCTCTTTGGGTCAATTCCACTTTATTTTGTACCCTGACATCTTAGATATTTTCTGAGCCTTTGCGACCCTTCACTGTAGTCCCAGAGGATAACACTGGGGAGTGAAATGATAATGTTCTTATTGTCTTATCTGTGAAACACCACTGCAGACTTTATCCATGTTGTACAAAACCTTGATCAAAACGTGGCTGTGGTGCCCAAATACACAGAGATGCAGAGCTACTTCTGGATTTGTCAAATGCTTGTAACTCTGCCTTGATGTCCTGCTGCTCTCATTTTGCAGTGTCCCACGTCTCATTGTTTGTTGGCTGCAAAATGTGTTTGGAGCTGATTTGGCACGTCTTTAATTTACAGCAGGGATGTGCTTAAGGGTAGGCTATAATGCAAACTTTCTGTATGTTTACAAAATTAAAAGAAAATAATCGTTTTGAACATATTGCATCTGCTGCTGTTTTATGGGTGTGTTATAACAATTTTATGCAGCTCCATTTAACGTGGAACTAAAACTGAGAGCACAGTTTATTAATGTAGCAGGTTGAACTTTAAAGGGATTTTTGTTCTGCTGCAGAAAAGGCATTGTAAACAAGAACTTAAGGGAGCAAAATAATAAAATTAAACAAGGTAATCATAAATTATCCCTATTCAGGAAGAACAAGTTCAGTGTTGCCTCTTAGGGGAAAAAAATGAAGACAAGAAAGGCAAACTTAAGTATGTTGTGAAAACTAATAGGAACACGTTCATATTTGCAGTCCTTATGAGGAACAGGTTTGGTTTCTTCCCTTGACTCATTCTCATGTTTGAGTACAACTGTCTCAGACTTGTAACATGAGGCAGTTTAATAAGCCTAAGATTATTCAGTGCAGTATTAGAAATGAAGCTGCTTGAATAGAAATGTCTCGATGATCTGCACTGGAGGAAAGCTCCGTTGTGCCCAGGCAGTGCCTGGCAGGTTTCTGTGGCCTGCCAGCTGGTTTTTGTTACTGCTCCCAGAAACACATCACGGCTGAGGAAGGCTCCAGTGAGCTGCAGCTCAGAGAAGGTTTATTTTGGTGACCCTGTGACCATGTGCTCGATAGGTCCAGGGTTTGCAGTGTCAGTCAGGCGTGGCCCCAAACCTTCCCAAGCCCAGCTTGTCTCCCGTGAAGAGATTTGGAAATGTCATTTCTGTTACGGAAGCGCTTGCAACTTTCCCATGTGGAAAATGCTTATTTACTTCAGAAATGGGATAAATACTTTAGTGAGTCACTACATCAAATCACACTAATTGAAATACATGTGTGTCTTAGAGTTCAGATCAGCTCTCCGTGAGCTGTAAGGAAGGGAGTGGAAGAGAGGAAATGGAACCCTTGGCAGGTTGAAGAAGAGGGATGGAGAATTCCTCCCATGCCTAATCCTACATGGAACTCACAGGAAGAGGATATGAGTGAAAAGAAGGAGATTCTAATACACATATGATCTGTGTGTAGAAGTGTGGATTTTGGGATTGGCAATGGACTGCAAGGGTGCCGTGTCAGAAGGAAAGCTCAGCAGTCAGGTTTAGGTGAAGGAAGGATGTATAAGCACTGCTTGTCTAATGAGCAGGGCCCAAGCCCTGGGTTAAGCTGTGCACAGCCCTGTGCGGGAGCAGAAATGACAACAGCAGAAATTCCATTTGCAATGGAGTGGATGCTCCTTGTGGCCAAGCTGTGTCAGGAGACAAAAGGCAACGTTGTAGGATTTGTGGTTCTATTCCATTGTAAACTGCCATCCATTTTGAAAAATAATTTCCAAAGTTAATTTGCATTCTTGATTCTTCATTGAAACCTATTTAGACTTCTTGGACCATAAGTTGTGCTGTAGGTTTCTCCGTGCATCTAAATAAAACATTCATCTAAAACATTTTACTATGAAAAACAGTAATCTCTTCAACAGAGCTTACGAAATCAGGCAGATTCTATAAAAAGCCAACACTACCGTCTGGAATGGAGCAGTATCTCATCTGTTTTTCATCTGTGAATTTAGAGTCTTATTTTTTGCCTTTGTCCTTCACTCCATATCTCTATTCTAAAGATCCAACAAAAATACTAATGCTCCCTGGCAGCATAAGCAGGTCACAACTCAAATGAGCTCTGAATATTGTTCCCAAGGGAACCAAGAACTATGTCACACTTGCTTAATTTCAACATACATATATTCAGAAATTCTGGAAGTGAGGATATACATTGAAAGTTAGATTCTTAAAGTAATCAAATATGATGAAATATTTTATTACATGACAGCTCAGCTTGAAAGGGAAAATCAACTTTTTTTTCTTCCCATGACTTATTTATGGATGGGGGGCAGGACTGAAAAAGCTATGAAAATGTAATACTATTAACATCTAAATATGCAGTACTGGATGAAAATAAAAATGGACTATAAACTTTTGTTTTTAGTGCAGTCTGGATGGTTTCTGAAATATGATTGCAAGTTCTGGAGAAAAAGGCCTGTAGGAATGAACTTTCCTGTCTGTAACAATAAAAGGGGCTCGTATATGGTTGTGACCTTTATGTTAAGTGGATGCTAATGAGGAATGCTGTTTAATGGGGGGATCTCAGGAATGGATCTGCACTTTGCAATGCACCCAAACAGAAAGAAGCGTTACAGGAAGTTTCATGGCTACAAAAACAAAGCCATGCCTGTAGTTGCCTAGGGCAACAGAATGGTTTTTCTGACTAATTTGGCTGCATTAGAGCTCTGGAGAGATGAGCTGCTGCTGCTGTACAGCAGGAAAGGTCAGCATATAAGGGAGCAGGCTCTTTGCAGCGTGGGCTGTGGGCTCCTTGAGGAGCAGCACCGTCACCTCTCCCTGCCCTTCCCTAGCTGAGCCCAGGCCTTTGCTCTTGGAGCAGCAAAACTCAGCTTTTCCCGTCCACTGGAAAGATTTCATCCATAGCAGGAACTGCCTATTCAGGTGGATATTTGTTACAGAATTAACCAGGGTTTAACTTTATGTGCTCGGGAGTCACTGTAGTGCCTGTGACAGTGCTCATTGCTGGAGAACACCTGTGAACTGCTCTGACTGCCTTAAGCAGTGACTTCCCTGGGCTGATGTGCTGCTTTTGTGCTGCTTGTTTGATTTATAAATCAGTGGGGCTTTCTTCAGTTCCCTACCTGCCTGCAAAGGCCTCTGGGGGACGGGCAGGAAAGAAATAAATTCAAGATTCTGATAGCTGAATTACTGGTACTGAGGGATGTAAAAAGTTTAGTAGTTGAGGAAAACCATTTCCCAACACAATCCTCTGCATATGTAAGGAGAGAGAAAAAGAATTGGTAAATAATAGCAAATCAGTCTGAATGGCAAAAAGAAATCAGTGGTTCTCACAGCTCAGCACAGAGATGGTGTGACCTGATCCTGGATGTGCCTATTCCTGTTTTAGCAGTGGAGCAGGTACAGATGTAAACCTCTGCACTATGTTCTGCCTCTCATACTCAGTGATAAAGAACCTCCCTGCTGACTTTTGTGGTTTATTTCCATCAAGGTGAAAGTCTTCCAGTCTCAGAATGCCTTCTGAATTAGATCGTAGTGCCAACAGCACAGAAAGTTGTCCATTAAGAAGCAGCATGCCCATCACCTGCCCAAGTCCATGTGGTTTCTTAGGTAACAGTGGAAAAGGAAATGTTTCCCACTGGTTTAGGTAAAATTTCTAGAAGTATATTTACACAGCTTGAGGCAGAGGGGAAGTGAGTGCTTGTCTTGCTAAACGGGGGAAGTTGAAAGATTTGTGATGTGCCATTTCCCACACATGAAAATGATTTTGGTGAAAAAGCTGCTGGGCAGCAGTGTGGGCCCTCAGAAGGCAGGCTGGAAAAGGAAGAATGGAGCAGTCACTGCTTGCCCCAAACAGGGATATTCACAGGGAGACCTGGATCCAGTTTTTCCCTACTGCCTTACGCTTTCTGATGGTCTGCAGGCTTCTTTTCTATTTGCAGGGCTTGAAGAAGCTTCGTGTTTTACCTGCCAAAGTTCTACCCTAGAGTAGAGAACATGTAAAAGACATTTCCTGTTACACCAAATTTATTCTATTGTATTCTCAGGTTTAGGGTTTTTTTACTAGATAATTTCTCTATTTTTTTATTTTGGGGGGGTTTTGTTGGGGTTTTTTTGGGGGGGGTGGTTAGTGGGTTTTGGGTTTCATTAGTTTGGGGTTTTTTTTGGTCAGAATATGAGAAATCTGTTCCTGGACTGTTAAGCAAATATTGTATCTAATGCTTTCCAGAAGTATTTGAACTTTGACAGATGTATTCACTGCCCTTTTTAAAGATGCTCAGCAAGCTTTTGTAGAACACAAAGGAGAGGAAAATTTTCCTGTATGCTCTTATCTTGCTCTTATTGAACTCCATGTCATGGGAGTAGCCCTTAACCATAAAAGAATTATGGGAGTATATTCTAAACAGAGCTTTGGAGATCACTGATTTAATGTTTTTTATTCCTATTACAAAATCTGTGTTCAAACACCTGTGTATTAATGCACACTGAATTCAATATAATTAACACTGTTGCAAAAAAATCTCAGCTTTTTTCTTTACTGCTCCTAAAAATTATGTTTGTAATCCCTGTTCTGGTTTTCAACCATGAATAAACAAATATCAATATTTATTTTATTCCTGCGTGTGCCCATGAAACAGGTTTTGAAAGGAATATTGTTAACTCAGCAGATCCACTCTGTCTCCCTTTTGAGGTTCAGTGCATATTCTGTTATCTTCAACCAGTGTCTGATAAGTTGTTCTAGGGATACTTTCCAAATGGGTTATTATTTGCCTTCTTTGTAGAGGAGTTTTAAACTGCAGTTTCAGATGGCTTTTTGGCCCTTTCTTTTTCTGTTTTGGAGCTCTTAGGATGAATTCTCTACTGCCACTTGGGGAGATGTGTAAAACTGTCCAGAGTTATTAAGAGGTGAATCAATAAAATATACTGTAAGTTTGATTTCCATCTAGTGACAATGAAGGCATTAAGCAAAGCTATTTTTTAGTGTCACATCCTGTGAACTTCCAGCTTCCCTCTTCAGGCCAAGATGTAGAATTATTGTTATTGAATAGAACCAATTATAAATATACACAGTGTCTTGCATTGTACAGAAAAGGGGAGCTGAGGTGGGAGGGAAGAAATTCTCTCTTAGTCTTTAACTCAAGTAACTCACACCACTATAAAGGAAAGTCTCTCATGAAGCACAATCAAATTTATACGGCTGGCAACCAAAAGTGAAGTGCTAATATGCAGGAAAGCACACAGATGTCAGAACTGAACTTTCCTGCTCTCAGTTCTGCATCTCAAAAATAGTTTGTAAGTAATGGATTGTGTTGGTGGGAGAGAAGAATTTGCCTGCCTCGTGCTGTAAAGATTAGTGCAGAGATTTTACAGCTGAAATGGGATTCTTTGAGTTTAAAATGCAGAGGGGACAGTGACTGATAGGATGTGGAATACACCTTGAAGAATAGAAGAAGATGAACAAAAACAGAAGTCAAAAATGTTGGATGGATGGTACCAGGTAAGAAAGAGAGAGAAAAAGGAGTGAAAGTAAAAATGCAAATGGAGATGATAGTCTTGGCTAAATTGAGTGAAACCATGAAGTGGAGTTTTTTGGTCTGCAGCAGATAGGAGTGAACTGGCTGAGGCTCACAGGAACGTGGCACTGGTAGGATGAGGGACGTGCCAGTCACTTGGATGCTTCTTACAGTTCTGGCGAGGTTTTTCCTATGTTTTTAGAAGCATTCAGTTCAACACCAACAGCCACAACCAGTACATGCCAAACAGAAATTTCGGCCAAAGAAATGTGCTGCCTGCTGTACAGAACCAGAGCCAGGGGTGCCCTGTGCACCCCTGAGTCAGCTGGAGATGGGGCTCTGAGCGAGGGGAACGTGAGGTGCTGCTGCAAGGTGAGCATCCCTGCACAGGATTGCTGCTGTGCTTCCCTTTCTGAAGGTCTGGTTCGGTGAGGGCAGCACTGAGGGCTGCCCTGAGCTGTTTTGGGGCTGCCTGGTGGCCCTGTGCGTTGTGGCAGAGGTTGGGGTTGCAGCTCACAGTCCTGGCAATGTTCTCACTGCCCCCTCCCCAGCCTGTCTCCTGCACAGGTCCGAGCTGCTTTGCATCAGTGCTGTTACATCCACACAGAACCAGAGCCTGTGACCATGAAAACATTCCCATGGAAAACACACATGTAAATAATATGGAAAAGTGCTAAATAGCTACACTTGCTATTTTGTCTACCTAGAAATGAAAGCTGAAGGTATTTTGTTGAGTACTGAGAGCTGGTGCTGTGGGAGCTCTTGTATTGGTTAAAACTGAATACATGAAAAATGTTTTCTTCTCACAACTTTCATTAATCTGGCTCTGTGTTTTTGCAGACAACACTGAGCATCAGAGAAGCAAGATGCCAACTAAGATCATATTATAAATTCTCATCGTATTTCTTCTTTGCTTTTTATTGTTTCCTTACTTGGCTTGATATTTTCATATGAATAAAGTACAGTACCAGCATTAAGTTGTTCTCACACAGGTTTACAAAGTAAAAAAAAGTCATTTGATAAACATGCTGGAAAAGTGAGAGAAAATAGTGGAAGCCAAGCTACAAATGGGATGGATTTTGCATTTTTTTTCTCCCCTGTCTTTTTCTTACTCAGAAACAGATGCATTGGTCAGTTTTGTTAATAGCTCCAACAGCTGCTAATGCAGTGCAGGGTCTCCTGATGTATGAGATCAATTTTCTTCCTGTGCTAAGGTAAAATGAAGAAAATATCAGTGTACATACTAATTTTCTTTAAGTGGTGGTGTGATTTTTTTTTTTGTTCTCGCCAGACCTGATTCTGACTCAGATCACAAGACCAAGTCATTAACTGCTCTGTCCTTGAGAGCAAATCATACACAGGGAATAAATACTAAAGACCACATAGTTACTCCCATATAAGTAGAGTTGGACTGCATTAGCTTAATTTGAAAAGGCTATCTCAGAGAGAATCTGCCATGAATTTGTGCATTTTCCCATCTCTCTGGTGTTTCATTCTTGTCTTCTCTTCAGTTCCCTCAGCCAGTTCTGTTACAAATATCCCCGTGTGATAGAGAAACCATGCTGCATTATGGACCAATATCTAATGCTCATCTGTATCCTGTGGGCCTTCAGAACAGAATTATAAAGATTTTTGAATCAGTAAATTTGCGTATCTAGTAAGAATTTGATGCAACTCTGGTGAGGATTTTTAGAAGAGCCTAGGGGATAAAAATATGAATAATCCAAAGCACTAATTGAAATGTCATTTGTTTAGAATACATGGTTCAGGTTCTCCTCATACTTTGGGTGAGAAAGGTTTTATTTTTGCTTGGGTGATTGTCATTGTGTGGGGTTCCTTTGTTTGGGTTTTTGTGTGTGTGTAAGCAACACGAGTAAGTTTTTGCAGAAGAAGTAACAGGTTCAGCATTACCTGCCAGTTTGTTCTGAAATGAACGTGGGTTACAGCATTTACTTTGTGCTTGAAGCTTTCAAGAGTTCAGAGTTTGAAACTGGTTCAGTTGCTAATTGATGAGGCATAAAATTGTACTATAAAACACCATATGAATTTCCTTGCAAACATTCAATTAGGATAAAGTGTTTTTCAGAGCTTTGCTGCGTAATGAATCTTATGCTGGATCTCCTTAAATCTTAACAGATCTGAATATCTGTTATTTCAGTTGAGTGATATTTTCTAGAAAGTCAGAGTTTACTTTGTTATGGGGTACCTTGAGGAGGTGCTGAGGGAATGTGGCCCTGTGTGAGAGGAGAAAACACAATTTATGTCCTGTGTGACCCTGAGGTGTCCCCACGACTCCAAATGTTCTCAGCCAGGTGCAGTCTGTGGATTGCTGGCTTATTGCAGGGCAAGGTGGACCAGACACCAGGTCCCCGTTCAGACCTCCCTGATGCTCAAAAGTGCTGGGTTTTGTAGGAGTTGTGCTCATCTCTAATCTCTACAGACTCCAAAATATGTCCATAATACCCGACGGTATTTTCTGTTAGCCCTGACAGGAAGCAAACCTGGGAGGAGCTCATTTCATTCCAATGCACTGAAAGAGAATCAGCAAACCTCAAAGGAAGTTGTTTTGGTGTAAAGTATAAAAAGAGAAGTCTGTAATTGAGTTTTATTTGGTTTGGAAGCTTTGCACTTGATTTTTAGTCGTAATTTAATGTTGCAGAATGCTGAGAGAGTTCTAAACAGTTTTAGTTTAAATTTACCAGTTTCTGTTGTCCTCAGTGGGCAATGGTTTAACCAGTGGGGAAAGTTTGCCAAAAACAGGAACAGAGATGGTCTGATTTAACTGAGTGGGGGACAACTGTTGGTTTGCAGGAAAATGTTGAAAATCTTCAAGAAACTTGCACAATCTTGGAAAAAAGCATTCATTTAAAAGCTCTGTTTGAAATGTTCCTGGCCATAGAATTTCTGTTTTTCTTACCAACACCAGGAGTATCTCTGAAACCAAATCCATTCTGAGATATCACAGGGATGACCGTGGAGGTTGTGATCCCATTCAGGTTTTATGGATAAATTATTATTGCTAAAGCCCTTGAATGACTTCTGCAATGAAGTCCAATGCACATAGTGTGAAAAAGAAGAAAAGCCCCTGCTGTGAAGCCCTGCAGAACTGCTTGAATGGGGAGCAAAAGATGAGTTTCTTTTTGAGCAGAGGTTTTATTGACTCTTCAAGATGACAGAAGTAGAAAAAGAAAATAACATTGGAGAGCTCCTGAATATCTTTCTGTAAAAAACTGAAGGATTCTGTAATGAAAGGTGACTTTTCTCAAATTTGGCCATTTCAGTGTTGCTCTGACATTAAACATCCACAAATTGTGCCAAGTGGCAAGCACAGTTAACAACATATTTAATCAAAATAACATAATAACATATTTAGGTCAAAATTCTCCTGGTACAGTTGGAATAGAAATGTCTGTCCAAAAAAAAAAAAAAAAGGTTTTTCATTGCCTCTTCTTATTCAATACATAACTTGAAAATCAGTATAGAAAGAGAGATGGAATATTAATTTTCCTGCTTAATCTTTTCTACTTTATTGGAATATCTTGTTTAACTTCCAGAAATAGCAAGTGTCTTCAAGAATAAAATACTCCTTCTGTTAACATAGGGCTCATGACAACCTGCTAACCCTGGAAATTTAAGATATGTTATCTAACAGTTGTAAGTGGTGACAGAAGAATATTTCTATTCTGTTTTTTGTCATATGCCAAACACCTCTGAAAGAAAGGGGTATTTCAGTCTTTAGAGCTAAAAAACTCCCATTGAAATTTCTGTTGGAACTTCTGTCAAAGGTTCTAGAATTTATTTTTTTAATCTCTGTGTAGGCTTTTTGATTTATTTTTTTGGCGCGGATTTATTTATTTATTGATTGATTGATTTGGGGGTGTGGGCGTGATTTGTTTGTTTTTCCCCAGGGTGAATTAATTCCAGGGTTGTTGCCCAAATGCCTGCTCTGGCACAATTATAACAGTTTTGTTCACCATTTCCTGTGCATCTGCAGAAGTGTCTCAAAGGTGATCTCTCCCATTTGTGGCTGTTGAGTGTCCTTGTCCTGCTGACTCCTCCTCCTACCCCAGCTGTGTCACCCTGAAAGTATCCTTGTCCTTTCAATAAGAACTTACTGGTTCTTGGTCAGATGTTCATGCTTTAGTCCTATTTTTTTTATCATTGCTGCTGTTAAAGTCCTCCCACTGCCTGTGTTGCCTTAGGAAATCGATTGAATGGATTTTTTTCTGAGCATTTATTTAATAACATTAGATTCATATGTTCTAATTGCTTTGAGTCTCCTCATCAGCCTTTATAATTCTGTGTTGTAATTCTATTAGTATCATGCTTATTAACTTAATTTTGGGGGGGTTTTTTCCCTCCCTTTTCATTTTCCAGCTTTCTCCCCCAGCCTTTACCACTGCACATTATTTGGTCGTTTTCAAAACTTTTCATTTCAGAGGTGACTGTTCTTTTCCTGCCTACTTCTGCTTCTCTTTGATGTCATAATATTGCCAAGCCATTGTTACTGATGCCTCACACTTTACGTTTTAACAGTTTTTTCAATCGTTTGCCCGTGGATCAGTTCATGAGCATTCACAAATCATCACCAGCGAGACACACGCGCACACACACCTCCAGAGCCCAGGAAAATATGTCAGCTGAAACATTAGCAATCTGTTTAATCAGCACTACAGCCAGGGCTCATCCGAGGAGCACAAATTGAAGGCCTTCAAGTGAGCAGTAAATTCTGCAGCGCAGAATGCTCCTAAAGAATCCAAAATGTAGCAAATTAAGGGCACCAAACCGAATTTACGGTCGGCGGTAACAAATGGACTGGGTGAAAACTGCTTAGAAATTCAATATCCATAAAAAAGGGGCTCGAATTGCTCCGTTTGAGCAGGAGGCAAGCCATGAGCACTGTCTGGGCAGCACTTGGTGGTTTCCATGTGCTCACTGTCCATTTTGTGCGGTGAATTGGCTACTCATGAGTAAAGTGAGCATGCTAAAAGAGGGGGAATCGTCCTGAATGTTAAATTCACTTTGCTTTTGCTACAAATGATCACTAAACTGGAAACAGTCGTGGTGCATTGAGACTCTCCCAAGGCTGGGGGTATTGCCATCCTATGGATGTCATGGGCAATCAGTGTAAGCACAGGGACACAAATGGTTCCTGGTAATCCAATTCTCATGTGAACACACATTTCCATAAACCAAAGGGCTGGGGAAAAGGAAAAACAAAACCCAGAGCTAATTCTATGGACCATTTGCTAATTAAAGATCCAACTCAGGCTGCTCCACTGTCTACTTCATCGCTGTGACCCAATTTGTTCCTGAAAGAAAGACAAACAACTTCCTTCAGGGTGTTGTTTTTTTAGTGACAGAGGATCTCAGAATTATATGTGTTCTTCAAAAAATGGAGACAGCCAGCAGCTCTGGAATATTATTGTCTGGTTTTTGTGTAACCATCTATTTTCTCTAGGAATTTTATTGGCACACAGATCGATGCAAATTCCTAAACAGATTTAGAAAAATAAAATAATACACACAATGGATTGCTGCAGTTTGGGGGGAACAGTTCAGCAAACAGGTCTTGGAAGTTTAAGTGTCACAGTTTGGCTTGTTTCCAGTGCCAGGAGCACTTCCATTACAAGTTAATTTAGAGGCTTAGCTGCTGAAATAACATCATCATGCTGGGCTGGGGCATTTTCTTCTTATTATTAGATGTTACTGATTCTTCAAAAGGCAAACTCACGAAACAACCTGTGCCATGGATTTATTGTACTTTGCCAAGTGTGGTCTCCAACACGGGGCTTTCTGAAGCTTCTTTGCAAGAGCCACTTTCATTTCTGCTCCTGCTGAGTCAGCAGCAGTTCAGCTTCTCCAGGGTGAGGGAATGACAACTAAAATTTTTATTGGCTACAGGTGTTTATTCTTATTTTGCCCTAAAGCATATGAAACACTGCTAGCAATTCGAGGTAATTAACAGTTTTCAATGCAAACACTAATGCAAACATTTGTGTGCAGTGATTAGAGCTTCTTCCCATTCTCCCCTAATAAAGTAAAATCTTCCTGATCGCTGCCATTAGCACTTCCTAACTTTTTAAACCTGAGCAGTGTCACTGTTGATTGTTAAAGAAATGCTGCTCTGATAAATTTGTTTTGATTTCAGACTAAGAATTCAGTTTTATTCCTGTGAACTGGCATTGTTTTGGCTGCAAGTGCATGCTCCTGTGGTCTACACAGCTCTGGGAAATCTCTCAAAAGTTTCTTTCATTGCTCCTCTTGGTTGAATAAGAGGATCCTCTCTGCATTTTGCCTGGAAAGTTTTGTCCTTTTTGTTTTCTTGAAACAAATGGCAAATCTCGCAATCATCAGCATCTACAAAAATCTTTATGTGAATTTTTTACTGTATTCATGTAATATGAAAAAATCAAAGTAAAAGTATGAGCAGCAGAAAGAAATTTACCACAGAAAAATAGATATCAGTTACTATGGAAAATTATTCAAGAACCTGTTCTGAGCACTAAACCTGTATGGTTCTTTTTCTTAAGTATTTGGGGAAGAAACTCTCTGATTTAATGTTGTTTGTTCTTGAGTGGCTGATACAAAGGGCAGTGAATTCGGGTTTTCTGTCACATTTATGTATCTATTACATCTGTGTATCTAGATGTACACCAGTGATGTGGCTAAAAACTAGATTATTTTTAAACTAGCACATGATCCTTTCCAATTAAATCTTTGGTGCCATTTTAAGAATCATTTAAGGTAAAACAAGAGAATATCTATCCATGCAGAATGTAAGCCTGCACGTAAAGCTGCCTCGTGCCCTAATTATACATTCTCTGTTCCATGCTGCACTCTCTGGTTCCAAATTTTACATTTTTTCCTTAAGACACTCAGCACAAGCTTGAAATGAGCACAGCACATCCCTGCCCTTTCCTTGGTCAGATTTTGATCATTTTGCTGTAACGGGTTCCAGGTTCCCAATAAGTACTTCTTGGCTCCTGGTCATTAACAGTGCCTCGGGCAGTGGCTTAGGAAGATCGTTAGCAGAGACAACACTGCGTGCCCAGGGTAGGATGTGTTCAGTGCAAAGTGGTGCAGTGGCAGTGAGTGAACAGTAATTTAGATGGTGTTGAACTCTGCCAGGTTTAAAACACTCTGAGCAGACACGAACCATCCTGGCAGGCTGCTCACAGAAGTTTGGGTTTGTTAATAAAACAGCAATTTCTTTTTTTTTTTTTAATATTATCTCTTAAGCCTCAGAGAAGAGGACTTTGAGAATCCTAGAGTTGGCTGGTTTATTCCTGTTTCTTTGCACTGGGGCCATTAGCTAGATCTTGATATACTTGCTTACATTTTTTAATATTCATTTCAGCTGGTGACCCAGACTGTTAAGATGTGAAAATACATTTTCATTAAACTGAAGTATGCATAACTTAGAGGCAACTTACATTGATGATTAAGTGAATTTGCAAATGGAAAGAGCTATAAGCTTCATGCAGACAGATAATAATACAACATGAAGAAAGGGTGAAAGGCTAAGAGAAGGAAGGACAGAGGTCAGCTTGAGGAAAAAAAAAAAGAATGAATGTTTCCCAAGTTCACTGGTGCAGACGGAGAAACCAGATATTTCAATTTCAAGTGCAAGATGGTCTTTAATTAGTATAGAATATTTCAGAATCTGTCGTTTAACTGATCTGAGGTAGACATTGTTTTGACTTTTCACAGTTACAGCACTATTGGAATTTACTAATTAAATCTAGAGTGACTTTGGAAGGGTTTGCAGGGAAGCTCCCTGTGGAGAGGGCTCTGTGCCTGCAGCCATCAGTGGAAGCTCCACTGCTCAGAGCACTGGGGGTGCTTCCAAAAGGAATGTGAAGAAAACTTCTGCCCATCCTCACTGGAGAGGAGAAGGCTCTGGGGAGAGCTCAGTGCAGCCTTCACGTGTGGAGAGGCTCATCAGAGAGGTGGGGAAGGGCTTTCACCAGGGCCTGTGGTGAGAAGAGAGGGGGCACAGCTTTAAACTGAAAGAGGGTGTGTCACTGTTGTACCAGGAAGGGCGAGAAACGACACTGGTTCCAGTCCAAGGAGAAAAGGAATAATTTATTTAATTTACAAACTGGTTTTATATCTTAGTTCCCTTGAATGGCACAAGGCCATTGGTCCTTGACCATCCACCTCCTTAGAATGATTGGTTGGATCTTACAACACCCATTTCAAAATATTTCTCTGGTCAGTATGACAACAATTCTGCACCTGCAAGATAAAGGGAATAGTTTACAGAAACTTCTAACTGTTTTCAGCCAGTGCCTGTGAGAAAGTAAAGACTTTCTCATAGACAGAGGCTGAAAGCTGGAAAATCTTTCTGCAACCCAGGTTTCAGCATCTACAAGGGTGGACTAAGATTGGACAGGAGGTTGGAATTTCTTAGAATGAGGGTGGGGAGGCCCTGGCACAGGGTGCCCAGAGCAGCTGTGGCTGCCCCTGGATCCCTGGCAGTGCCCAAGGCCAGGCTGGACACTGGGGCTTGGGGCACCCTGGGACAGGGGGAGGTGTCCCTGCCATGGCAGGGGGATGGAACTGGATGGGCTTTAAAGGTCCTTTCTAACCCAAATCACCCCACGATTCTAGGAAGAGTGCCTCCTATGGTGATTAAACGAGGCTGGCATTCCTGTTCCCTGCTGAGGTTGGCTGGCTTTGCTTTGGTAGCTTTGTGCCACACGTGAAAGGGCTGTCTCCCACCTCGGTGTCAAGGGCAGGATTTCCTGTGTGTGCACCTACTCAGCTGCTGCTGTGAAAAGGAGTGACCAGAATTCCAAAAGTTACCGAGGACATCATAACTTGCAGTGACTCCTAAGAAAAGAATGACAATTTAACTTGCTTAGCTTGAAATTTGATAAGAAAATGACTAGAAATAGCACAGGACTCTTCTATTTAAAATATTAGCTTAGCGACACACCTGGGTGTAAAACCAAACAAAATTTAGTCATTCAAAAGGCATTTTAACAGGTCTAATTGGAAGGCAGTATCAAAATAGATTTTTTCAAACTTGTGAGACAGTGTTTATCACAAAGAGCAGAGGAGACAGTCAGCAGGGCATTGATTCTGTCCCACTTTAGCTGTGCCAGGGTAATGACTAGTCGATGTTCTAATAAAAAAGTTTGAAAATAAAATGCAAGTGATTACGAAAGCTGTAAGCATTTAAAATTGTTCTTAATGATGTAGCTACAGTTTCTGTTACTGGAATAGCTCTTGCTGATTTATATTGGTTTGTACTCAGATGGTTGTCTGGTTACAAATGATGTTTTCATCTACACAGAATTAAGGGTTTAGAAATAACTTTTCAAATTAGTCTAATTAAATGTTCATTAATTTTTTAATAACTATCACAACAGCTTGGGTTTCGCCTGAGGTTTCTGAACAAAAAGTGCCTCACCCTTTTAAAAAGGTTAGGAAACTGAGGGGAGGAAAGGTTAAGTAACTTGTTTAAAGTCATTGAGCCCAGATCTTTAATTTGTTGGCCCATGCTTTATTTTAGCACACAGTTATAACCCAATCCAGTGATGATAATATTTTATTCATCTGGAGATGGACTACAGTCTCAGAGAAAAAAAAAATTGGTATTTCATTTTTTGGGGGACAGTTCATAGCCATTGAACACCTTCTCTTCCTGCTGTCACTCTAAAACGGGTGAAAAGAACGTGGATTATTACACAGGAGGCTGTACTATTCACTTGTGACATGGTTAGATTTCCCCCAGATGTTCTTTTATCTCATTATTTAATTCTCTTTGCTTTTTATCCAGTACTGTAGAAGTACATGCTGTTCCTGACTTTTCACACCAGGCCATTTTTCCAGTTATAGTATCTGAGCATTTGGCATGTGATATGCAAGTGGGAGAGTAGAGATGTCTTCCCTCTCATCTCCAACTGTTTTCCTTAGCAAACTTTTGTGATGGACTTTGTTACAAGACTCTTGAAAGAAGTCAAATATTTTTATAATGTTTCAGAGACAGAGACCTATGTGAGGAGAGGAGCAGAAGTCCCCCAGGATCTAGAGAAAAACTGCCACTTCCTTCTCCCATGTAAAATATGTAGGAAGACCTAAGACTAAACAAGGCTGAGATCAATCTATTGATCTGTTTTCCATTCCAGACCAGGAAGCTATTCAATTTGGGTTCTCTGAGTTCATTTGAATATTTTATTAGTGTCTTGACAGTTTATTTGTATCCTGGATGAAAGAGGCACACCACTGTTAATGGAGCCCAGTCTGGCTCTGGAGCCTTGCTGGTGATTCCTACACAACTTCATTCTAGTGTTGCTTGTTTTAATACTTCTATCTCTGTCCTTGTACCATTGATTGGAAGCTGAAATAGCACTTATCTTACACTCTTTACAAAAAAAAAAAAGATTAAAACTTTCATTTTTTGGTAGTTTCCCCAGCTGCTTTTTTATTTTACTTTTTTTTTTTTTTTCCAGGAGACTTTGATTCTGTCACAGACTCTGAGCTTCTATATGCTTAGAAACATCATTTTGTTCCTTGGTTAATTGCTTTCTCATGCTTTTTAAACTTTTAATTTCCATCATTCTTTAATCTGCTGTCACTTTGCATATTGTCCCCTCTCCAAGTTACTTTGCCTTAAAAGACACATCCTTTGGGACTAGTGGGCCTTACTAGGGCAGGCAATTATTGCTTGGATGTGGTGCTAGTTGCAGACAGATTAGTTCAGGGATGGGTTCAGAAGTGTGAAAGCTGTGCCTTAGGAAAAAATGGCCTCAAAAATCAACAGCTTGGGTTTCTTGGGACCTAGGAACATTTACCTTCCCAGAGAAAAGGGCTTCTGGATTTAAACAAAACAAGCAAATAAATAAACTCATCTCTAAAAAAAAAAAAACAAACCAAGCAGCCAATAAAACAACCAAAACCCTGCTTTGGCTGAGCTGAAACAGCTGCAGAGGAGAAAAGTGTGGCCAGGAACTCGCAGGCAGAGGAGTGAAGTGCATTTACTGCACTCCGAGGGCCAAGGGCAGGGCAGGGATGGCACAGCTCTGCTCCCCTTCCCTGAGCTCGGCCACCCTTCATCCCCTGCTGGACTCCAGCCAGGGCTGAGCAGGGATTGCATTCTGGGCCAAAAGGGTGTAAAAGAGTTTTGTTAGAAATAGCATATCAAAAATACTCTTCAGATTACACTGGGATATGTTGATAAACCTTTAAAAATAGGGGGGAGAAGTTCTCTACCAGTGAGGCTAATTTCCCAGCTAGGGTTTCACACAGAGGCAAAACTTTCTATATCCAGATTTTCATATATAAATGAAAATTTATGTACATTTACAGCATTCTCTGCTGTGTAGCCTGTCTTTACAGATGGAAGTTCTTCACCTGCTGCAGCAAGGTCTGCTTGCGTTTATTCCATTAGTCCACTGAATGTGTCAGAGTTTGTGTTGTCTTTCCTCTTCCCTGCCGTTTATCCAAACTTCATCTACAGCAGAATCCTTCACTCTGCTGCAAGGCACTCGGGCATCTGAAGGCAGGTAGTCAGGAAGTGTCCTTGCTTTTGTGTAGAAAACCTTATTCTGCAATTATTCATTTCCATTAGAACAGAAGGTGTAGTCTGTGCGTGCTTCTCTCCTGTATCAGCCTCCGTTACGATTAAAGGGAATGCTGATTATCTCCTCCTGATTTCCCTGGCACAAGGGTCTGGCTTCCTGCTAATCCAGCCAGAGTCACTGTTGGCATGCTGGTGACTCCAGTTTTTGTGCCTGGCAAAGTCCTGTTCACTTAAGCTCTGTGGTACCTTTTAATCTCCCATGAGTTAATGGTTTCATGTCTCCAAACACCAGCTCCTGGAATAAACAGATTTAAGGTTGAACATCAACTGATGAATTAGCTTGACTGTTTGTTATTAATCTTTAATTTTAGAATTATTTCTTAATTTTCGATGGATGTTTCATCACTTGAAGTTTGGGCATGGCAATACTGCAAGGATAAACACTGACCTGTGTTCTTACTGTGGAAAAAACTCATCCCACTCAAGTGGTTGATGTCAGGCTTAGAGGAAAAAGAGTTGTGCTTGATCCATACTTGTATAACATTCTTGATACATTAATAGCGAAAGTTTTCTTTTTGTGTTACCTTTTTGTGTTAAGACTTTTGTCAGTGCAGGTGGTGTATTTACAGACTGACTGGCCTAACTGTGGCTTTGGTGATTGATTACTTAAGTCCACATAAACTGTTTTATCAAATGAAAAACTATTTTTGACATCCCTTGGATGAGGATGGCCTCGTAGAATAGCTCCAAATGAAAAGAATCTGGTAATTGAAATGCTAACAGATCCATAACTTTACTCCATTATTATCTAAATAATTTTGTAGATATTCAGCACAGTGTCTTTTCAAATCCCTTTGTGAGCTGATTTTCCCAGTGCACAGGATCTTGATGAAAAGAATCAATTAAGCCTGGAAAGCTCCAATGGTATAAATATCCTTAGTAAATAAATTGTTATTGTATTAGATAAAACATGCTGATTTAAAACAGTTGATAAACCCTATCTCTAGTCCGTGGCATATTCTCTGGAAAAACTCCCAGATTCCAGGGAATGAATAATGCATGAGTGTCTCTTTATGTGATTGAGCTGACTGCTCGGGATGTATCTGAATATTCTGCCGTTTGATTCTGATTTGTTCTCTACCGAGAGCTCCCTCCCCAGCGCCTCCCGAGGCAGGGGAGCGGCGCTGGATCTGCTCTCCCTCGCGGCAGCACATTGTCTGCACATTAGACAGCATCCGTGATGAGAGCAAGATTTAATTTTGAAGGTATAGTCATGGTAAAATCAAAGGGTGAAGTGAGCAGATCAAGGCTGTTCTGGGATGTTGGTGTAGTTCCTCCTGTCAGCTGCCTTGTCAGACTGCAGACAATCCCCTCTCTTCCCTTCCCCGTGCAGGATGCTGGCTCTGCTCTCAGCATTTTCAGGTGTTTTCTCTGCTGTTTAATTCTTGCCCCGTGGACAGCTTTGTATCTCCTTATTTTCTCTAGAATCAAACGTGACCATTCAGGTTTGCAGCCTCTGCAGCATGTACCTATAAAACTGCACACTATCAAAATGCCACACAGTGACAAGTATTTCTGCAGCAATGTGTACTTGTTGGAAGACATTCTTAGGGGTTTGCCCTGAAATCCGTATTAAGAGCATCTTTTAAAATTCAGGGTTAATTCTGACACTAAAATCAGTGAGAATAAGGGTTAAAGGATCATTTTGGCAGTTATGACATTGGGTTTTTTAAATTGCCCGGGTGTAGGGGGGAAGCAACTTAGGAAAGGGAAAACATGGTGGACCAAGAATGAAAAGTAAGAACGTAAAGTGAGATGAAAAGTAAATTAAATAATCCAAATCAGTCGATTATAAAGGTGAAGAGAGAGGGAAGTAAATCAGAAAGGATGTACTGACATTGTGAGGGTACAATGAGTGCAAATGCATGGATGAACATGGGGGCATTAGGGAAACAGGACTGAACAGGTGGAAAAGCATAAAAAATTGCCAAACTAGGAGATATTAATTCCGAGAGAATGGGATAAAATTGCTTATGACAGAAATGTACAGAAACTAACACAAAACTAAAGCTGGCAAAATACTGGAAAAATTAACATTTAGGTTTCTGAACAAATGTTCTTGGTTTCGCTCCCTCTCCTCTTGTTTCTTTCTACAAACTGTCAGAACACTGAGCTGAACCGGAGTGAATGTCCAGAGAGGGGGAATGCAGTGACGTGTGTGAGGGGTGTGTGCAATTCCAGAGGATTTACGGCAGGGCAGGGATGGACAAGGCAGGCAGTGCTTGACTTATTTTGTGACCTGTTTGTGCAACACCCCTGGAAGTTTGTCTATTACATTTCAGGGACTTGAGAAAAATTCAGTTTTTCTTTAATATAGCTGAAATTTATCAAATGGAATTAAAAAAACTCAGAGACTCTACGATAACTGTAAAATCCTAAGTGTGTCCTTACCTGCAATACAGCATGTCCATACCTCCAGTATTTTCCAGTTATGCCTTATGATTTGTTCACTGTGGTCCAAGGAGTAAGCCTGAAAGCCACAAGTAAAATAAGGGAGGACATCAGTAATTCCTGAAGATGCCAGAAGCAAGACTTGGAAGGTCAGAAAAGAAAAAGCCCGAACAAACAGAAAGTCCCCATCCTGTTCACCACATCCATGTGAGTAATTTCACTTCTGGGAGAAACTGTACAAAAGCCAGCCTGGCTGTCCCCAGGGGAGAAGTTATTCATGAGCACACAAGTTTACCAGGTCAGGCCCTGAATCAACAAGGCAGTGACTGTGAGAGACAGTCCAGAGCCAGAGAGTGAGGAGGAAGGTTAATGAGAAGCGCCGGAAAGACGTTCATTAAAGTGGAAATTGGAGTCACCCTGGCTGAGAGGAGCGAGCTCAGACGGAAGGAAGCGAGCGTGGCTCTCAAAGTCAGGAAGAAGGTTAGCTGGGGAGCCGTGGGCAGCAGATGCTGCCTGGGCTGCTGAGTGGCAGCTGACCAGCCGCTGACCAGCAGCGTCTCCCTCAAGCCGCGCCGGTGCGTGCTGGCGGCAGTGACCGCCGGGGCTGGCTCTGTGTCAGGGGCTGTGCCCTGCCAGCCACACATCCAGGGACAGTCAGGCGATAAGAACGACCTTATCTTTTCACAGAAAGTGTCAGGGGGGTTGGTTTGGTTGGTTTTGTTTGTTTTGGGGGTTCTTGATTTGCAAAATATTGGCGATACAAGGCTATCACACTTGAATAGAAACTTCGGTAGGATCTTCCCACTTATTCTTGCCTTTCAGAATTCTGAAGCTAATATAGCATTATGCCACATCCATTTTTACATCAGGTTGATAAAGAAATTTTGAATATTCAGTTGGTGGTAATGTGTATTTTCAACATTTGTGCCATAACATACCCTGGAAATGAATTTATTTGTTGTTCTCCCAAGCCCTTTTACTCAAAGTGGCAAACTGACAGAAGACCTGGATGATGCAATCATGTTCACTGCCTTTGTCGCTTATGCCACTTCTTTAAATGTTTTTTTAATTATTATTATTATTATTTTTGTGGGGTTTTAGTTCTGTATTTCTGGGGAGGCATGGAGCAGTGCAGCAGCTGCTTTGCACACCAGCACTGTTCTCTTTGAGTGAAGCACTAAGGAGTTAAAATTTCTTTTAGCACAGTTCTTGAGTTTCTCTGGAACACAGAAGCCTCAGTGGGTCAAGAGGTTGTCTCCTGAAAAAGACAAGTAGCTTCAGCTGTTCTACAACAGTTCTGGTCTCTGCCTCTGTGTTGGATGTGATAGAAACTCTCAAAAGCTGTGAGGGTACAGAGGGTTTGCTGGTTATTCCTCAGCTTTGTCTGCAAGGAAACCCATTCCCTGCCCTTCCTCTTATTATAAAAAGTTGGGATGTCAGAACTGACAGCCTGGTAAATGCTGGGACAGCGTGTCAGGAAAAGGAAATGTTGTGGAAGGAACAAGGCACAAATAATGCACAGCAGGTCACCCAGTGAAAACAAATGGCAGAGATGGAGAAAACACTGACGTGGGGCCTGTGCTGCCTTCCTGTGCTGCTGCTGTTGGTAATGAAACAGCTCAGGGCTCCTGTCTTCGCTTCTGGGGGCGGCTGACAATTGTTAAAATATCGAAATTGCAGATGAGCTCTGCTGGGAATGTTGCCCTCTGAGCTGAGTGTGTTCAGTTTATCTGTGTGGAGCGGCCTGCATAGAGCCTGGGGTTGTGCCATCGTCAGGGGTTGTGCTGGGGGGTTTGGGATTTCCAGAGGGGGATCCCAGGGGGTGCTGCCCAGCAGAGACAGAAAGCTGTGTCTGCCTTGGCAGGGGAGGCCAGCAGTTTGTGGGGAAACGATTTATTTCACCCCGTAGAGCTTGCTCAGTGGCAAACTGTGCAGGTTTTAATGGACAAACTGTTGTGGAGGTGAGAGGAGGGCCAGGGCTGTGGTTGTTGGGGAGAAGGGAGGAAAGAGTTGGTGCCTGGGAAGCAGGAGCTCTGCAGGAGAAGTGGATGTGCTGGCTGCAGTCGTGAGCCCTGCCTGTGATGGGCTGCACCAGGGCTATGCCTGGGTCTGCTCAGTCCTCGTGACCCAGCTGTGAATTGCTTTGCTGTAAAATATGAGT
Source organism: Edolisoma coerulescens (assembly GCA_013397115.1). Classification (NCBI taxonomy): domain Eukaryota; kingdom Metazoa; phylum Chordata; class Aves; order Passeriformes; family Campephagidae; genus Edolisoma; species Edolisoma coerulescens. The sequence goes on along the minus strand of VWZW01004955.1, from coordinate 491,682 downwards.
ATTTTGTCAGCTTGGTCCCTTCTTCCAAACTTTATTACTTTTAAGGGCTATGTTTTAGTTTTAATTGCTGCACATTCTCCACATTGCCTTGAATTTATGCCCTTTTTGCCCTCTGAGGCCAAGAATTTTAGACACAGAACAAAAATCTCAACCACCTCAGGATGTTTCTAGAAAGAAATGTCAGATGTCAGCCAGATCTTGAAAAGTGCATGTATTTCTTAGATTACTGTTTTCAAGCATTTTTAGGATGATTTTTTCCTTCATACTCTGCCCATCCTTCTGTTTTCACCGGGCTTGGCTCTCAAGTTTCCTAAGTGGGATTAATCCTATATAATATTCCAGTTCCACCAGTGCCTTGGGCCCAGCCTCTGTCCCTGTTGAGGGCAGATCTGACCCCCAGCCCGTTCTGCAGCCCAGGTGCTGCTTCAGCCTTGTTAACCTCCTTACATGAAAATGCCCCTTTGGAGGTAAAAATAAATAAGCACTTTTTGAAAGACTGACTGATAGAAGCAGAGCTGTGTTTCTGGAGGGCACGCACTGAGAAGTTTTTTGACTGAAATGCAGCATTTTTGTGTCCTGTTTATATCCCTTAACTTACCCAACATCAAAAACAATTACAGCAATTATGAAAGTCCTGGACTTTTTCCTTAGGGAAATGCTGTGCAAGAAAACTCCGGTTATGTCTTGGGGTTTGTTTCTGTCTCTCTTAAAGCTAATATTCAGCATTTATCCTAGAGGAAAAAACTGACAAAAATGACGGGTATCTCCCCAAAGCATGTATTTACTGTATCAACTGAATTTAAATTTCATGATTTCGTTTTCCTGAAGTCTTTCTTAGGATCAGTCATTTAAAAAATCCCTGATCCTGGTTTGTCACAGATGGAGCTAAAAGAAGAATTACGAAAAGGCAGAGAATGAGGTCTCACACAGGAACCCATCCTCTTCCCACTCAAAGAGCCCTTCTCTTGTAAGAAAAGCCATTCTCTTCCACGAAGGCCCAGAGAGCTCGTTCATTGTTTGGACGAGAACTCGGGCTGTCAGTCATCATTTGTCAGAGTTCCTCCCTCCTGTGAAGGGGCTGCTGGGTCCTGTTGGCTGCCATGGAGTGGAACCTCATCTGCAGCATGCAAAGATGAGATAATGAGATCCTCTTGACTTGCCCTGAATTGGGGTTGCTGTGCATGATTAGAGGGGAGTTTTCATTACCCTCCTGGGAATTCTGAAGCTGCAGATTTGCATGTTAATAGTAATGTGTTATTTTTTAAATGTGCCTTTCTAAGTGAGTTCCATGTTCAAAATTGTGAAAGGGAAGCCAGCATCTTTCAGCATCTCACACTGGCTTAGTGACTTCAGAGAAAATTCGGTTTACTTCACAGTTACAAAGATGATTTTTTTTTTTTTCTTTCAAGTTAACATCTCTCAAAAGCCTGAATTGAGATCAGGAAAGTGAGCCAGAATCCTGCCACCCAAATCTATCCTTGGTTAAACTCCTGAATCTGCACTAAGAACTAAAAGTTGCACTGATTTTGCTTTCCAATCTGATTTTTGTCTAACAACTCTGTTAGTGCATTTTCCAGACCAGAGTCTGTCTTTAACTCAGAGCTTTATTGGATCTAACAGGCCAGGAATGGGGGAAGGGGCAGGCAACAGGTTGGGCAAATCTCGAGGAAAACATTCTTGTTTCACATAAAAAGCTGTGAATGGGAATGTTCAGAGGGAGCAGATGCAGAGGCAAAGATTTCTTCTACTGATTTTTAAACCTGAACAAGATCTTGTGGAGCACTGAGAGTGCAAGAGATGACAGAACTGGTTTAACACCCAGAGCCTAATTTTGGGACCTTTTCAGGTCTTTCTCAGAGTGCTTGAGGGGACTGTTCTGTGGAAAGAGAAGTGAATATTACAGATGCACAAAATTAGACTCCGTGTCTGTAAGAAGTTACGCTTACCTTGTAAGTGAAATAATATATCAGAGCTGTAGTAATTTTTTTTTCTATTAATAATCCAGCATCTAAGATGGGTACTTTTCTTACAAAGTTGAAATCCAAATAAATAAAGTAACCTGTGCCATAAGTGTATAATTACAGAAGATTTGAGAGTTGATTAAAACCGCTCCAGTTACAGAAGCTTCTCGCAACATTAATGATTTCTGGCCAATATATTTTGTACAGAATTAATGAGTGTCTGGGGTTATGGGTTTCTTCATTTTGGTTTGGGTCATTAACATACTCATTAATGCTTAAAAAGCAGCCCTTAGCTGCCAGCTTTTTTTTTTTTTTTTTAACCTGGAAATCTTCCTTTGCTGAGAGTCCCATACCCTGAATGTTCTGCTGAGGTGTTGAGCAGAAAGGCCTCTGCCTGAGAAGGGGCGTGAGGGATGCCTGCCCCTGCCCCGAGCAGGTGGAACAGCTCCTGTCCTGCTCCTCTCACAGCTCAGGAGCTCACCCGTGTTGGGCAGCCCATCCTCGCTGGCTCTGGGTGCACCACGGTGCTGTGAGACCTTCTCAGTCTTTGTCCTCCTCTCTTTACAAGCCAAATGATGGTCTCAGAACCCTCAACAGAAAAATGCAGATTTAAACGGGTAGAATAAGGCCCTGTGTGAAATATTAAAGACAAAGCCATTGCAAAATGCAAGTTTTAGTCATGACAGTGTAATTGGTTTTCAGCTTGTATTACTTTACATTGAACTGCAGACAATATTCAGGCTGGAAAATGTTTTGGTTCTGTTTCTTGCAATGAGAGCTTATATTGTGTTTTAATGGTTATGGTAAATGAATATTTATGACAGTCACGAGACTTCCTATATATAGTGTATTGCTCTGAGAACAGACTTGAATTTTCAAAATTAATAGAGCTGCTTAATCATTTTTTCCCCCACTCTTTTACACTCAGCTTTTCCTAGAAAAACCTATTGATGGAATTAATGATTCCTCTCGAGGAAATAAAAACTGCAAAGGAGGGCTTTGTTCCTTGGGAGAGAACAAAAAGACATCCAATGTCATTAGGGGTCTAAATCTTCAGGTGGAATTCCCCATTTCTTCTGGGGATGTGACTAACTCCCCCAAACATGCATGGCCTGGGGAGCTGGGCCTTCATCCTTTGTGTACCAGGAGATTTGGAATAGATCCCACCTTACTCAGAACCGGGCATTGCTGCTCTGCTGGCTGGGCAGGTTTGAGCACTGTCTGTGGATATTTAATGTTTCTGCAGATAGAGAAAGTTATGCTGCTATTATGATATGGTGTTTGTGTGAGTAACAAAAAAAACCTGCAGGGGAAGGAGGGCTGATTTCGTGGCCTGCAGGTGGTACTGGAAAGCAGAATTGGACCCAGGCCTTGTTCTCTGAGGGGGAGACGAGGTCCAAGTGCAGCCTTATCCCAGCAGGACTGAGCTGGGTGCTTTGCAGGGAGCAGTCCTGCACCAGGCAGCAGATCTGAGCAGATCTGGGTGCTGCTGGCATAGAAAATCCAGAATGTTCCATTCAGGTCAAAGTTAATCCTGTTTGATATGAGACAGAGCCTTTAAACATGCCCAGAGGAGAAGACCCACAGCACTGAGTGCACGCAGAAGGGACCTAGGCTAACTCATTATTTCATGTATTTGCAGCCCTCCACAGTTTTTCAGGCAACAAGGACAATTTTTTTGGTAACTTTATCAGCAAACTGTGCATCACTTTGTGCTTTAGAGTTGGAAACTATTTCAGTTATCATTTATATCCTTTTCTCCTTCCAAAAATAATCATAATACTGGAAAGTTTACTATAGATTTTTTTCCTCTGATATACTGTATGACTCACAGCAAGCTTGAGTGATCACAGATTATTGATTTTTAGTTGTTGATAAAAAAATTTCATAATAACAGTATTATCTCTGATATATGATTTGGAGTGCATTGTCAAGGGAACAGTCGTCAGCAACATGTTCTGTGTGCTCTTCATTGTGCTCATGTGCTGCCCATGGAAAAGGACTGATTTTCTGGGATTAACTGCTGTAATTTGTTTAAGTTTACTGACAGTGTCACCTTCTTTTAAACTAATTTATTTCTGGGATGTTTTCTTTACTGATGTTCCTGAGTGCTGCTTTGTTTGTTACTGAAGAACTAAAATCGATAACACCCCCCAAAAACCATACCAAACACACACTCCTTTCCATTCATCCCTGAAGCTTCTATACTGAGCAGGAAAAAATAGGCTGCTAAAAATTCAGGGACAGAATAGGTTAATTAAACAGGATAGGGAAGTAAAATAAATGCAACCAGACCTGTTTGTACCAGAGGACAAACAAATTATTTCAGCGTTTTACCACAGTCACAGAAGAAAAGAAGGAGGGCAGTCATGCTTAGAAAGTTGCCTATTTCCATGATCTTGATTCACTGCCATATTCAAACAGGCAATTAATTCCCTATTTTCAGCTTCAGCTGGGTCATCCTCGTATTTTAGCTTGTTGGGTTTCTGGAAACAGCTTGTTAACCTCTGGATATTGCTTTTTGTAGACCCTGGAATGAGAAGCAGTAGGTTAAGACGGGACATTTAGTCTAAAGCCTTTGTTTTGTGTGCATATCCTGTGAATTCCTGCTGGAAACCTTCTCCTATTGCTGTGTCAGGCCAGGCAGTATCACAGCACACACACATCCAGAAGAGCTCTGCACAATTTGCATTTTCTTCCCCTCTGCCCTTAGTTCCATCCTAAAAAAATTGTTCATCAGTTCTTAGTGCTGATGAAGTGATGAAAATTCAAGTGAGGTTTCACCAATGAATTTTTCTGTCTTGGTTTGCTAGGTTTGTTCTTATTAATCTGGTGGTATCTTTCTCACATCCTTAAATTTCAATACACTACTTTTACTATATTAATTTTCTCTTTTTAGAAGCATTCTTTCCTTGAGGAGTTCTAGAAAGCTCTGCAAAGAACATGCATGGACAAAAAGAAATGGTGTTCACAAGCAAAGCAAAATCATGCCTGAACTCATGTCATACTGTCATTTCTTGGGTGGTTGTGGTTGTGTCCTGGAACATCACCACCAGCATTTTCATTACCGTTCTGCAGGTCTGAATTTTACTTTTCCATATGGATCAAAATTTTATCTAATCCAAACCAAATGCCTCTGATGGTTGTTGGATTGTTGAGCACTTTCTCTGATACTTTGCTCCTCACCATGACCCCGGCAGCAGCAGCTTTTTAGACTTTATGAGGTGTTTGTGGTAGAATTAAACATCAAGAACGCAGATCCTACTGCTGTCCTGCAGAAATGGAGAATTGGTTCTTGTGCATGCAAAGCCTTGTTTTGCTGTAATGCCTGAACTTTACAAATTGTTACAAATTTCACTTCAGCATTACAAAAAAAAATTCACAGGGTTAGGAAGGCCTGGATTCTCTGGCTGCTCAGCCCTGTAACTCAGGTAGCTGAGTGCTGCCTTGCTTTGTTGAATGTGCGAGTCCCAGTGGTCAATTATCAGGGTTCTTGCTGCACCTCATTTGTTGCCATTATTTTTGTGACATCTCTGTGCAAAAACTGTCAGTGGAGGAGCTGCAAGTTCACCAAAATTCCCGCGGCAGAACACGTGGCTGCAGCGAGAAAAGTTGAGTCAAGTGCTGTCTTTTGTTCCCAAAAAAAGCTTTGTGTTTGCGATGCAGTCACTTTTTTTTTTTGTTGCAAGAACTCTGTCAGTCCCTGAGAATGACATTTGGGTTGTCGTGCTGGTTTGTAGCCTCCTCTGGCAGTTGTGGTTTCTGTGCACAGCACACACAGAACAATGTGAGCTTCACACACAGAACAAGCTAAACTGCATGTACAGAACCATATGAACTGCACACACAGAACAATATAAAATGCATGTACAGAACAATATAAACTGCACACACAACAATATAACCTGATCATACAAAACAATGTAAACTGCATGTACAGAACAATATAAACTGCACACACAACAATATAACCTGATCATACAAAACAATGTAAACTGCATGTACAGAACAATATAAACTGCACACACAACAATATAACCTGATCATACAAAACAATGTAAACTGCATGTACAGAACAATATAAACTGCACACACAACAATATAACCTGATCATACAAAACAATGTAAACTGCATGTACAGAACAATATAAACTGCACACACAACAATATAACCTGATCATACAAAACAATGTAAACTGCATGTACAGAACAATATAAACTGCACACACAACAATATAACCTGATCATACAAAACAATGTAAACTGCATGTACAGAACAATATAAACTGCACACACAACAATATAACCTGATCATACAAAACAATGTAAACTGCATGTACAGAACAATATAAACTGCACACACAACAATATAAAATGCATATACAGAACAATATGAACTGGTCATACAGAACAATGTAAACTGCACACACAGAACAATCTAAACTGCTCATGTAGTCCCAGGCACAGTGTGTGACCCTTCTGTGACACTGCTTTTAATTATGTGATCCGTGTTGGATAAATGGGGGGAAATTAGCATGTAGAAACGCAGCCTTATGTGCTACTTTTGATGTCTTAGAGGCTTGTACCAGAAATATTAAATACCCCATTTTCAGCAGTTCTGTGTGCACAAAGCAGAATCAGTTCAAGACAGGAACAATGAACCAGAAGTCGGAGGTTATGTGTTGGTTTTTTTTCTTTTTCCGAGTGACTTCAGGAAGACTCTCATACTTTGTAATTAATTGGCCAACGAGGGAAATCTGCCATAGGAATAAATGCAGTTCAAGTAGTCTTTCCTACTAGATAGCATTTGTTGGGAAACCTTTTTTCAGAGACTATTAAAACATGCATGAACAACTACCAATTACTTAGTCCAGAGAGAGCTTTGTACAAAAAATAAAAAAAGGAAATTATCATACAATAATAATAAAAACAGTGAATATGTCACCTAGGGCATGAACGTGTGTGCTTCTAATAACTTCAGGCTGTAAGCTGCCTGCCTAATTAAATTCATCAACGTGCTTCAATATCAGTTTAAATAGTTGATTCCAAATTGAGAAAAACTAAACTTTATTTGCATGAAATGCAGAGTTTCAAGTCTCAAAGTGACATTGGATGTTTATCCAGAATGTTGTTTTCTATGCCTGTGAAGTCTCTCTCTGTGATTTATAAGAAAAAAATGCTGATAATAGATAAAGGATCAGCTTTTCAGGAGGAAGATGTACTGTTACCTTTTGTTGTAAAAGAGGGAGTGTCTGCTGGATAACCCCTGCGTGCACCCATGATCCCTGGCTGCTGGGAGATGGTTGTGCTCCAGGATAGGGCAGGAATGTCACGGTGGGTTCTGTGGCATTGCTTTGGTGTTCTTGTCCCTGCCATTTGCCACGGAACGGCTGCCAGGGCAAACAGTGGCTGGTGCAGGGAGCAAGAAGGTGCTGAAATAAGGAGCTGGCTGGTTTTACACTGGGTGGGTGATGAAGTGAAGCTGCTCTCCCTTGCAGCCAGAAATGAAGTCTGAAACAAATGAGGGAAATGAGATGTGCATCTGAAGAGGGAGATGTAAGAGAATAGATACACCTCCTTCTCCCTCTTTTTTTTCTTTTCTTTCTCCCCCTTACCTACTGATGTATAATTCCTTCTTCCTGAAAATTGTCTTTTCACATCTGAACTGGCACTGGTTGAACTGTACATCACACTGCAGCTCTCTGTGTGTTTGCTGGTGTTGATTGACTGTTCAGGGAAAAGGGAGTTGCAGAGAAATGGAATGACAGTGCTGGGTGTCTAATGGTGTGGATTCTAGATGAAAGTGGGAAAGCACATTGTTGTTTCACAACAGAGGTGATAAAAGGAATATAAATTGTGGCTAAAGGATAAAATGTACGTCAGCTTGTAATTAAAGATATATGTAGTGAGCATCCTTCAAGCAGAGTTCCCCCAGAGACATCTTGCTTTACATTAATGTGTTCTGATGGCCCTAGATCTTCTTATCTTTTATCCTTATCACTGAAAACTGGTATGTGTGTTTTGGGGCTTCATCCCCCCCTCTGCTCCAAACTGTTTTCTGAAGATCCTTCAGCTGCAATGACTGTGCCAGAATTCATTACCCTGCTCCTCCTGTGTCTCCAGAAACACACTGTAAAACATCCATAATGAACCAAAGATGAGCAGTGCAGAGTTGCCTCATTCCAGTTTCCTGCCACAATCTCTGTTTTTTCCAAACCAATATTGTGGTTTTATGATCCCAGACTATGCAGAGCATTTTACCCTGAAATAAACAGGAATCATTTGAGGGCTATTTCTCTGTTTAGCACAGGCTTGAAGGTGAGAGCCTGGCTGAGGCACCATAAACAGCTGAGCAAGGATGAGTTACTGCTTCCTGTTGGGATGAGCTTTCAGCTTCTGTGCTCCTTCTCTCTGCAGCACCTTGCCCAGAGATGGAATCACTGCTGGGATCTGCATTTGTGGGTGAGGCACAGAACAGAAGGATTCAAAAGTAGGGACAGGGAATGTATCATTAGAGCTGGAGAAGGTTGCAAAGTGAACAAACAGCCAGGTGGGAATAGTTTAGGATTTGTGGCAGCAGTTTGGTGGGAGCATGAGGTCGGGATCACAAAATCCAGAGTGCAGTGGTGCTCTAGATGAAACTGTGAAGGCTTTTAGAGCTGCTGGTTTCAGTAACTACTCCTGTGTAGTCTCCTCCAAATCTGTTTCTTCACATTTGTTGGTGAATAGAAACTCCTGTTCCTCATTTGAAAGCCTTACATTGCTTTTCCACAATATTGAGACAGAAGTTGTGCATGAAATATGTTTTTTCAGTGTCATCATTATACAGTGTTTTCTGAGGAAAAACAAAACAAACTCCAAACCACAGCTTGACCCAGAAATCTCTCCAACTGCATGAAAATCTCATGGTTCTGTGTGGACGTTTTATCACAGAGCATAAACGCATGTTGGGTTCATTGGCAAGCTTATCTTGATCAGGAAACTCAAGGGAATATGAGCTTTGTTTCCAGAAAAATTTAGGCAATTTATGGTTCTTTTTGTTGAAGAAACGTCTGATTTGTGAGGCTGCATGGGTTAGGTGTGAAATCAGATGAACTTCAGTAGTTCTAGTTACATTACACTGTGGCTAATGCCAAAGACACCCTGTGAAATGAAATTGCTGAATTTCACACAGCACATGTACATAAGAAAAAAAGAAAAAGAACCCTTGACAGCCAGTAGAGAAAAATCTGCATTCCCCTTGTTCTAGTGGCAATAGAATAAAGGATTTCTTTTCAAAGTAGTATTATGTGGATATTAAATAAACCCAACCATTTAATTCTATATTCTAAAGTAGCTTAGTCTCTTGCCTGTAAGATTCTGCCAATAAATTCAAACTGGATCAGATACAGCTTGCAGAATCTTTCAACCATTTTGCTCTCACTACAAAGGCTGATGCAGTATTTCTGAGACTTCATTTTTTTGCTTTAATTAATTTTTTTCAATTGCAGCATGCTTAAGTTTATACAGAGTTTCAGCCTGGATACAAACATGTTTCCTAAAAATAGGTTTCGGGGAACAAGATTAATGTTTGCCATAGTGCACAGAGTTATTAGAAGTTAATGTTTAAAAATAAGGCTCTGTCATGGTGGTTATTTTGGGATTCTCTTCTCTTTTGTCAGTCTATATTTCCCTTGAAGTTATGTAAGGCAGCTGGACATGGAGAAAGAAGATTGAGGAGCCCTAGGAAATCCATGTCCTATATACATTTCTTCTCCTCTAGATGGGCAGTATTGATTGCAAATGGATACAGACAAATGGGGGTTCAGGTTGTTTGTACCTGTAATCAACGATGTAAACGAACAGAGAAGGGTCAGCACAGCAGGCACAGAACTTAGGGAAGTGTAATTCACTTGCCCATGCCTAGCAGGGAATGGTGTGTTCCTTGGACAGCCCTGGGGTGGAGATCGGTTCCCGTCCGTGGTTTCTGCACTCTGAGTTTCGGTTGGTGATTTCCCTGTGGTTTTGTTCATAAGTGTTTATGCAGCATCACATCCATGAAATTCTCTGCTTCAGGATGTGTGAGGACCTTGGGAGCCTCCAGTGCAGGAATGTGTGCGTGTGGTGTGTGTGATCCTGGTGCTGTTACAGGGCAGTGCTGTGATCTGCTGGCCCTCTGATACCTGACACACATGGGAGCTGAAAGAAATACACAGAATTCTGGCACACCACGCAGCCTCCTTCCCTGGTCCAGGTCTGGTATTCAAAGGTCATTTCAGCTGTGAAGCATTGGGTTTCCATCTACATTTGGTGGAAATCCTTAAGGCTGCTGTGTCCTTTGGGATACTTACCCATGGATAGTTGGTCACTTGGTCTTGTTTCTAACCCGTGATTTTGTAAATAATTTTCTGTTAAAGCCAGGTTGGGACTAAGCATGTAAAAGGTGGACTTTGTGGTTATGTGTGATGTTTTTACTCCAGTTGTGGGTGAATTCTGCACCTTTATGTCAGTGTTGCCATACTGTGTCCCTTTCTGACTCGTGCAGTGTCACCCCTGTCTGCTGTGCTCCCTGAGAGTGCCGTGGAGCGGTCACAGCAGGTGAAGGATCACCTGGCTGCTGCTGGGGATAAAGCACAGCCCAGCTGAGAGCACACTCACACTGCCTTGGCTGTGCTTTCCAGCAAACCTTAAATCAAATTCCTGGCGGGGCTGGAAGCACAAGCTGTGTCCCTTGTCGAGCATTCCTCTCCAGAAAGGATATCCAATAACTGTACAAGAGCATGTGCAGAATTATTGCAAGCCTTCTGGGGCTGCTCCACCAAAGCTGTTACTGCTCAAGCACCTTGTTTTTCAGATTGTAAATCTGCCCCTTTAACTTATATTTGAAGGACAGGGCTAAACACAGAAGCTGAAAGATCTGCCAGGGCATTCATGTAGTGCAGGTGTGAGTTCCTGGGCGTACAAGGTGGGTCTAGGTGAAAAGTCTAAGCAGAAACACAAGATTTGGATTGTTTACTAGAGACAACTATTTACACTGCTGCTAATCCATCTGGGCTAAGCTTTTACAAGGCAGAGGTTACCCAGAAAAAACCAAGCAATCTTTTGCCCCCCAAAGTAAATAAAAACAGCATTTTTTTAAAAGACAGAGATGATAAGTTTATAAGTTAGAATATTTAAGCTTTATTTGTTCATTCAGTGTAGGTGGAAGGGAGATTGGAATTTTCCTCTGTAAACTTTCAAGTTCAATGGGTTATTTTTTTTTTTTACTTTGAATTTAGATTTTTTTAAAGGAGAGAGGAGGACATTCAGGCAATTTCCCAACACTATCCATATTTAATTTAGGATTAGCAGTAAAAAACATTAAGTTCACACCTTTTCTCTCTCTCTCTGCTTTTCCTGTCACCTCCTTGAGAGTGGTACTGAAGTGCACCTTGAAACATGTTTTATGGCATTAAGATTTGCAGGAACTTAGGGATCCTGAGATATTCCCTGATTTAGATGATGATGATGATGAGAGAGATGTGTTTAACCAACGTGCAAAAGAAAAAACTAAAACGCCAGAACACAAAAAAAACCCACTGCTGGATGCGTTAGGATGTGTTAAGTGCCAGTGAAGGGAATCAAATGAGAACAGGAACTAAACAGACTCCCTTTTAGTTCTTCTTTTACTGAATTATTATAAATACACTCTGTCAGGTGTGAAATCAGTATTTTTGTTGGAGAAGTAAATAAGGTTGCAGAAAAACACTTATGTGTAAAAGCATCTATGTAGCCTAGGGCTGTTGGAAAAAATGTAAGCCAACTCTGCTTCATAATGCCATTTAGTTACAAACTGATGCAGAGAATTTAGGGATGTTTTTCTTACTGTTTTCTGGAGTGGATTTTTGGTAGGTATTTCTTTGTTTGTTTGGGGGTTTTAAGTGCTTAACCATTTAATTTCTAGTGACTTTGAAATAACTAGTTGAAAACACTGAAAACTGTCCCTTTGGAGGTGACAGGTATTTTAAAGAGGTATTAAAATATGGGACTTAAAATTCCTGTGTCATTTGCCCATTTTCTAAAGTTTCTCTGACTGTGAAGATTATTTTTTTTCTTTCTTCAAAACAGAGTTAAAGGAGAAAATAATATATTTTTGGAGAGAATGCATAAGGAAACCTGACCTGTGCCGGGGCTCCTGTGTCGGGAGGTGAATGAGTTGTTCCTAGTGGTGCCTTTCATAAGAAATGTGCTCTCATTCTGCTGAGGAGGTGATGCTGATGCCCTCACTGGGCATTACTGATCTCGAGTTTGCTGCCAGGAAAGCTGAGGTTTGGTGCAGAGTGCTGTGGTTGGAATGCCCATCAGGCCAGCACATGAAGTGGAGGATGGTTGATTTCCCGTGTGATTTTTTATGAGTGGAGTGACTTGGTTCCCTGGAGCTGCTCTGGGGATGTTCTTCATGTGCAGCTGGAATAAAACCTTAGCAAAGGGGAGCTCTTTCCCCTCCGTTGTTCAGGCTCTGATAAGCCACTGCCCTGGGCTACTGATTGTTCCTAGTCAGTGTCAGGTTTTGTTAGTCTCATTAAAAACCATTCTCTCCCTCACAAAACTCACTCTTACCCTCTTTGATCAGAACACTGCTATGTCTTGGCCCAGTTTCAGCACACGCCTCCGTATCTGCTGTTGAACACTTTAGTCTCCTCCTGTCTCTTTAACTCATCTTTTCAAAGTGCACCAAGGAGAACAATTTTTAACATCAATAGTGAGGAGCAGCTAAGCAGCAGATATAACCACACAAGTATCTTGTATTGGTTATAAATAAAATTTTAATCATTAAGGGAAAAAGCATTTTTCATGTAAAAGATGCTTGAAGAGCTGTGCTATTTTTTAAATTTCCTCAGTTTAACATCCTATTTATAAAACCTTTTATGCATCTGAAATGACCCTTGGTAAGAGAGTCTCACAGTATATCAGTTCAAGCTTTGGTTAATTGTTCCCTATGCAGGAGGTTTAGATCTTAGTGTCATCCTGATTCTGATTTTAATTGTTCAGTAAGAACACATGATTAACATAATGGTTTTTTCACTCTTTTGAAGTTCAGTGTTTATAACCCTTTTGGTAGCAAAGTTCTGTTGATAACTAATGGAATCAGGATGCTGATTTTTATTTGTGATGCGTGTGCAGTTTGTAGTAGGGGATGTAATCGTTGTGGGCTCGTGTTGCTGAAGCTGTATTTTTACATTTCATTCAAACATTATGTGCACTTGAGAACTGGAGGCAATAGACAAATAGGGAAACTGAGAACTTCAGTTCAACCCTTGAACTTTCACCCGGGTCTCAGTGCATCTTTTAATTTTGGACATTGGAAAAAGTTTTCTTCAGTTCTTCCTTCACATGTTTCCCTACGTGTCCGTTTCTGAAATGATGAGGAGTCCAGCAGAAATTCCTCAGGGCAGGGAGTCACTGCTCTGGTACTTTAGAGTGGGGCAGCTGAAGTGATGCAAATGTTACTTAATCTGATATTCTGGTTGTTCAGAGAGGTAATTAAATGTTTCTTTTAAGTGAAATTTCAATCAATGTTTTTCCTCTGAACTCAAAACTTCCCAGCAGCTCCTGCTCAAAATGTTCAGCTGCAAGCAGTTGCTCAAAACAATGTAAACTGTGTAACTGATTAATGATATGTAACCTATTGGTGGGACTTTACCCCCAGTACTGGTTTTCACACATTTTTGCTTGCATGTTTGTGGAAATCAAGGAGGTGACTTTCATTACTACTGTAAATAACTCGTGCAGGGAATGAAATTCATTATTTTTAATATTGGGGCAGCTGGGTGTGCTGATAAACAACAAAAAAAGAAACCTGACTCTTCTCCCAGAACTGCGGTGGAGGCTGCTATCACTTAAAGCTGCTTCAGTCCTGCTTGCTTGCTGTCTCAGTAGTCCTTTCTTGGTAGTAGTCCTCTGTGATCTCCTCTCTCTCATGAGCTGCCTCAGCTGGTCTCTGGTCTTTAGCAGAAACCCCTGGTTCAGCACAGCTGTAACTCATCAAGCTCCAGACTGCCCACAGCCCGTTCTTGTTCTCCTACACGTGTGATAGATGTCTGAAGCCACAGATGGGAACTTGGGTCTTCTGGAGATGGTGAGAAGTCATTGCTGCTTCTTGATGGCTCTGGGTCAGCAACGCCCTGGAGAGGTGTCTCCTGCTGAACTGGGTGCCTGCATTCTCAAACCACAGCAGAGGGAACACCAGACTCCCTTGGGAACACACCTGAGAGCGAGAAGGATTTTCACCTGACTGAGGTTAGTTTGTAAAGAAGTCTTGCAAACAGATGTGTGCCTGAGATGAGCTGCACACTGAGGACAGCACACCTGTGAGCAGGGCACGCTCAGAGCGGCACGAGGAGATTCATTCATGTCAAACGTGTCTTTAAACTGGGTTTAAAGTCATTGTGAAAGCCAGCTGCACTCAGAAACAAAAAGGAGATTATGTTTGGCACAAACAGCAGGATGGAGGTTTTGCCGAGAAGAACTACATGGGAATGTCAGGATTTAAATTAAAAGCATCACTGAATTTTCAAAGCTAACAAGTTGTGTAATGAGGAATGTGTATGCTCTTTGTGAATTGGTATCTCTGAGTTCTAGGGTACTGTAAATAATGTTAATATGAATAACGTAGATAGTATTTTACTGGTTGCTATGGGAACCAGACTCGCTGGATTTCTTTTTTGTTGTTACGGTGAAAATTGGTGTGTATTTTAGAATGGTCTGGACAACTGAGCATGCAGTTTTCACACGACTTTTCCTCTGCAGGTCATCCAGAGAGCTTGTTGTTAGAAAAATGATTTATTTTTGGATCTCTAGATACAGTCATTGGCAAATCTCAAACTTTTGGGTCTTTATTACATTTCTTCAACCCTAAGACACCATGATAATAACTTCATATAATTTGGAAAGAGGTAAATAATAGATTTGCTTGGATTTTTATGGCAGTTTTGAAGTATTTGATGAAGAGATCTGACTTATCAATTATGTGACAATATTCCTGGAGCAGTTCATTGATGCTTGCTCTCCCTAGAAGGCGTGTGAGTGGCCACTGTGCTTGGAATTCAGGCAGGACACCCACAGGAATCCCAGTCCTTGTCACTGCACATGGCATTGTTTGGTGCAGACTGGCTTCTCTTGCTGAAAACTTGCCATGTTTCATCCATACAAACATTTTTCATGGCTTCTGTGTGCTTCTAAGAAGGAACAGTATGCTGGCAAGTAATTATTTCTTTCAGACAAATTTCCATGAAGGCAACTGCTCTAAGCATCTGTGTTGCTTTTGCCCGGAGTGGAGCTGGGTATTAGTGAGGAACCAAAAGCCTCTCCCATCAAACTGGATTTTGATGGCACTTCTCTTTCAGTCTCCTGCTTGAAGTTGGTTTCTTTCTAGTATTGAGAGCTGGTCTTCTGTTGCTGCAAAAAAAAGCAAATCCCTCTCTAGCAGGAAAGAGATTTCCTGTTTCCTTTGCACTGGTGCTGTGCCATACAGAGGGAACAGACTGCTCCTCGATGCTGTAACTTGGCCCAGTTTCCTGCAGGAAAAAGAGAGTTGTCTGTGGCTTGATATGGTGAATCTCAAAATTTAAAGTAGAGCATGGTTGGAAAAAAAATTCTGTAGCTGCTATGTCCAGTACAGGAAACTCAGTGCACATCATGAGAGACTCCCAGATCTTCTTGGGATCTGGAATTTGAAAGTTTCTGCTTTTCAGTTCCTGCATTTTCTTTCCTCTATGCACGGCAGCAACGTGTGCTGTACAACCTTCTTCTGGCCCAGGAGGTATCAGCTGCACAGGAATCACTGACAGACATATGAGCTCTTTTTTTTTTAAAAAAAAAAACCAACAAAAACCAGCACTATCACCAGAGGCAGGGATTTACTGAGGGTCTTGGCTGTGCAGCTGCTGCCTTTGAATGTGCAGGGTGGTTGGTTCACCTGCATAATATATTAGGGATCATTTCATTACACTGGAAGTACACCTCCAATATACAATTCACGTTGGGAAGCAGCTTTTTATTAAAGGATTCAGGTGTTGGCATTGCGAAGCACTGAAATTTTATTATTTGGATTCTGAGAGGTCTGGGGATGTTTACCAGCCAGATCATGGATTCCAACCAGACATTTGTCTGCACAGAGATTTCTTCTGGTGTTCTCAGTGAAATACATAATAGGATTTGGCCTGTCAGTTCAGTTCCTGACACACAGATGCCCATATTACAGAAGCCAGCAGCATCCTTAATATCAATTGGATGTCTCGTTAGTGTTCATAGCTGCTGGGCATGGAAAATCACCCTGTGAAGACTATGCTTCATTTAGAACTAACATCATTAATTTTCAGAGAGAAAAAAATGTTCTTCTGGCTAAAATACAGCACTTGAGTTTTAGGTTCTCTCACTCCAGAGCTCGATTTCAGTTTCTTTGGGTAAACTTTTGGTTTTGGACTCTTAAGAAATGAGAGCTGCTTGCTGAAAACTTATGTTCTGAGGTTTCTTTGAAATTGGAGTTGGGCTGAGCCTGGAGCCACCTCTGCTTTCTCCTCAACTCTCCCCTTCCCCTTGCAGATCCAGGCCACGTGGATAGAAAGGGTACCACGTGTAAGGTCTTTTGCCATGGGAGTTTTCAGGCTAGAACAAACTATTTTAAACACATCCACCTGTGATGCACATTACTCCAAGCTTTCCATAATCAAAAGGACAAAAAGGTCGCTGCTTTGTCGGGTTCCCTTGCAGGTAACATCCAAACCTTTCATGTAACCTGTGCAAACCCAAAGCAAACCCAGCAAGAGAAGCCCCGCAGCTGTTCAGGTGTTAAAACAACACTAAAGTCACACATACAAACCTCAGTGGAGGCTTCCACCTCAATGCATAAGTGTAACTCTGCTGCCTTGTAGCAGAAATCTCATCATGGTTATTTTTAAAATGGCTATTTGGGTTTCTGGACCTATATTCATGGGTATTTGTGGTACATCCACCAGTGTGAACACATTTGTTCTCTTCTTCTGCTCATGATTCAAGGAATACATGGGAGAAACAGTAGGTAGAAGCAAGAATATGGCTTCTTGATCATCATTAAACTTGGGGAGGAAATCCATGGTATTTAGGCAGGTTAATGGAGGGGAAATAATCTTTTACAAAGCTGCTTTTCCTCTTCCCTTTCTTGTTCTGATATTTTCTCCTTAAAACTCTTCTACTTGCTTTTACCCTCTTTTTGCGTATGTGAGTGGAGGGAAATGAAATAGCCTTAATGATACGTATTAAAAAACCTGCTTTATAAATCCATTTGTTCACGTTCATCTTCCATTCACATAACTCCCAGCCTCAGAACGTTCGTGGGCTGCTCTGCAGTTTAGCCACAGTCTTGTACTCTTTTTACTCGGGTTTTTTTTCCCCCAATCCCTCATTTTATTTCATTCTGTATGCTCTCTGAACACAACTTTGGGAGCTAATGAATTAATATTTGAGCTGTTTAGCAGTCTGTTCTACTGCAGCCCTTCTGTCTGTGTCCCTACAATATCCTGGAACACTTTATGTGTGGAATAAACAGCCCTTGCAGTCCATGACTTCAAAGCCTGAGTGCTCTGCTACTTTACTGAAAGCAGTAAATTTTAAGACAGATTGTAATCCCTTTGGCTTTTAGAATGCCTAACAACTTTTAGGAACTACAAATCATTACATAAATGGAATAGAACAGCAGTGTACTGAACGTGCAGACATTTTATTGTGCAACCATTTCATTGTGCAAGGAATTTATAAGTCTGTGTAATTCTGCTATAAATACACATCTGCCAAATATTCTTTAACTTAATGTGGTACACAGAACTTTGCCATATTAATTCCCTTCGTCCTTATAACAATCATGTTTTAATATGAACTGATTGAAGTTGCAGAGTCTGTACCAAAAGATTGATTGGATTCTCTAAAAGCCTCTCATAGCAGCCTATACTAAACCATATATTAAAAGTACAGAAAGATTTTGTGTAGGAATAAATCTAGCATGCCAATAAGAGCTTGAAAGGCAGCAATGAGATTGCATCTTGCTTTAGAGGCTTGCTTGGTACTGATGGAAATTCATAAATTGGTCACATAGGGGAGAGGATCCAGTGTGCTCCTACTCGGGTGAACGCTTTGTAGTCCAGATGAAACCTGGATTTCGGCTGAGCGTGGCCAGGTGCACCATGTGCAGGGGTTGTTGCTCACCTGCAGAAGGCCTGGGTGTCCCTTGGGTCTGCCTGTGGTGTGGGAGTTCAGGTAAATTGCAGAGGTTGAGTCACTGCTCACAGGGACCTGGTCTGGCTGAGGTGTCCAGGCTCCACAATGGAAAAGTGGGTCACTGCTTCTAAATTATTGTTTCAGTCACACTTTTATGTTCTCAGGATAGTCCCTGAGCTCCCTGTGGTAAAATAAGCCCACATGAGATGCCAGCTGAATGCTCTGAGACTCAGCCCCACCCTGCTGTACCCCAGTCATCTGGCTGGGGTCACAGATTATCAGCCAGGTTTTTGTGTCTTAACATGGGAAATTCTGAACTGTGCTGAGCTGCAGTGAAATTAAGAGGGTGAAATCCAAACTGTGCTTCCTGAGCTGTTGTGTGTGGTTTCTGTGTGGTGTCACGTTTCAGGGCATTGGACCAGTCATTTGTGTACAGCCAGCTGTAAACTGAAATAGTTGCAAATACCACTTGTATAATTGTGTTTATTCAATGTGTGCATTTCTGTCCAGTGCCAAATGCCATTTCAAGACACAAGGCTTGTTTCCAGGAGAGCTAGAAAAGAAATTAGGGTAATATTCCCAAGAAAAGTGAAAAAGGGCATAGTAGGTGAGCAGTTCCTATTTTACCTTTTTCTTCAGTGAATAAAATATCCAAATCTTGAAAATTTGAGGCCACTAATACAGGGTTCTTCTGTTGATTTGAAGACATTGCTGTGGATATTTTTTTTAATGTGTGTGTCTGGGAACAGGTTCAATGCTGTTTTTTTCAGCATTATCAGCAGTTGTAGTCTCTGCAGTGTGACAAGGTGCATGGCAGCTCCTGTCAGATGCTTCCTGAACACAAAATGTCACTCTTTATCAACCCCTAATCATCCAAATTGGCTCTCCATCTTGGCAGCCTTGCAGGCTCTTCACACAATGCTCAGCTCTGGGAAACATTTACAAACTTCTGCAAACCTTTGTTGTGACCTTCACTCCTTGAAGTTAATTTAAATTAAACACTGATTTTAGTCACTTAGGCTGACCTTGCAATCATAGTTATGTATTTTTGTCATGGCTATGTATTTTTATTTTATATATTTGAGCATAAACATGTTGAACTGTCTCTCTTGTGAGCTGAAAAATATGTGTATTTGCTTTCAAGCTAGGGTTCTTTGTTGCTGCTGCTGAAATAAGAGGTCGGGTCATGTTGTAAATTCTACCTCTGGGAATGGGTGAAGTGTTCCTGGGAGGTCACAGTTTGAGTCCTTCCTGCAGTGGTACTCACACACCTGTCCATTTCTGTCCGTTCTGGCCAGGAATTTAATGAGCCTGGAACTTTTCTCTACATTTTTCTGCTCTGCTTTGCAGATGGTCTCTAGGTTATGCTGAAGGACGGAGGAACAGCGGAATGAGGGTCTGAAATTGCTCTGGTTCTGCTGATCAGTGGAGAATTTCAGTTCTCGCTCTTTCTCATGCCTTCCATGGCTTCTTAAGGAAAATGTGCCTCTTCTATTCCTCATCCATCACACAATTATTCAAGCTGTTGAAGCAGGTAGTTCTCCTGCTCCTATTTGTACTGCTGATTTAGCTTGTTACTCAGCTCCTCCATGCCTGACAGCTCTCCCCTGTAAAATGTGTATTTTAAGACTGCTTACATGAATAAACTGCCTTTAAAATTCAGGGCTGGGTGATAGTACTATGGAAAGCCAGCTTGGTACTAACACTGCATACAAAATCTCCAGTGGGAAGTAGCAGATTATTTGGACAAGATTATGCAAGTGCCAATTATGTGCCTTGAGAAATAGGAGTAAAAAAATCGTCCCTAAATTTTCCTGCAGATTTGGGATAAAACTTAGACCTCCAGAGTGCATTGCAGAAGAGTGAGAAGCATATGTTATTGAAGAATATTGAATTCTTGGAAGAACTGAGTGCAGCTTGGGATGGGGGTGGTGTTTTGGTCTTAAATGAATTCCAGTCTGGAAAGATATGGCATAAGAGAGGAAAAAAGGCATTTTCTTGTGTCCAGATGAAATGTCATGTGTCTTCATTTGCACTTGCTACCTCTCATTCTTTCAGTCAAAGAGACCATGAATTAACAGACTTTGAGGAACTGATACACTCTTTGTTTGTTTTAAGCCAGGTATATCTCTTTCAAGATTTTATTCAAAGCTTTTAGGAAAAATCATCCTATTTTAAGAACAGGAGATGAAAAAGTCAAGGTAGAAACCTCCTTCTAATTCGTTCTTGTTGTAAGACTTTGTTTTGTGAGTTTATGCCTAATTTCTCTATATTTAATAAGAGAATAATAAACCTTCTCCTTAATCTGTGAGCATCCTCTGTCTATTCATAGGAGAAAGGTTCCTGTACCAGTTAAAATGTTGGGGTTTTTATGAAATGCTAACTGATGCCTTTGGGCACATCTCCTGCTTTTACACAATGCACAAATGTGTGCTTAAAATAAGCATTTCAAACAGTCACTGATTTGCTGGGTTTTTCTGAAAATGTTGTTTTCTTAGCAGATTAATTGACTTGACAAAATACATCTCCTGAAGCACAAGTCCTTAATGCTTCCAGTAAATATCTTCAGCCCTCCTTTTTCGTGGAAGCTATTTTGTGTCTAGAAGATTTGGCATCAATGAGGTGATAAAGAGTCTCCACAGATAAGATGTGCTTTTGTGCTTCTGCTTTGTGTGAGGGACTTCAGCTTTACTCAGCTCTGAGGGTTCATGTGATTTGTCTTCCAGACCTGTAGTGTTCTTGAGCCACATTTGTTACCTCCTTTGAAGTGCTAAAATTTTTCTAGTGTGTACATTAACCCAGGAGAGCTTTATTTCCTTCTCTTTTGAGAAACAGAGAATGTTAAGAGTGTGAGTGTCATCCAAATGAGAAATGTATGACTGTGTAAACGTTAACTGCATTAAACTTGCTGCTGGGATATAAACACCTCACTTAAATCAATAAGTTGTAATTACAGAGGTCAGGAGGTTTCAGTTCTTCTTCTGACCCTAAGAGAGCCCTTTCCTACCAGTACAAAATGAAAATCAGCTGAGCAAATTGAAACTTGTGATATGTTCCTTTTTGCCTGCTCAATCGTGTATAAAAATGAAAACATAAATGTATTTCCTGCATTCTTTATCTAGATTTAAATGGTATATTTCACTTTAAATGATGTCTGGCTCATCTAGTCTATCACATATGAGTAATTTTTTTTTACTTTGTAGAGCATATGTTTCTTCTGTCTGCAAAAAGTTCCGTGGATTTTCCTTCCTTCTCATTTTCCCAGCTTTATGCTGCCGCCGGTTATAAGAAAGCAGAGGTCGTACAAAGTGACTTTTTAGAGTTTGCCTGCTGTAGTAGCTATGAGCCTCACACTTTCACTCCCAGCTTCTCAGCTTTCACAGTTTACCTGTGAGATTCAGGGTTTCTCAGACATGGAAATGTCAGTGACAGTTTGGCTTAGTGTCAGTGCTGTGGATTCTAGAGTGGAGCTGTCAAACAGACTGTGGTGCAAAAGGAAATGGAATTATTATTCCTCCACTTAAGATGGCAGATCATAGATATTTGCTTGTGTCTGGAACTCTTTGTGTCATAATATGTGCCTCATCCACGTGTAAATATTTCACGCACAAGTATTTGAATGCTCTTGTAGAACTGCACTTGACCTGAATTCCTGCCAAGGAGATTTGCCCCACTGAGCTCTTGGTACCCCAGCTCCATCCAAGATGGAAAGGAAGGCACTGCAGGGAGTGTCACTGCTCCAGTGTCAATGCCAGTTCTGGAATAGCAGAGGATTTCCAGAGCCCAAACGGTGTGGGAGGCACGGTAAGGAGCTCTCACACACAGATTTGGGAACAAAACAGTGCAGAGCCCCAAGCACATGGTGGGAGGTCATTTCCTACCTTTCCATTTTCTGAGTTTGGGTTTTTTTTGGTGGAAAGTGGCACTGGCTGGGCTGGTTTGTTTCCTTCTTGTGCTGGAACAGCTGCTGGGAGCTGAGGACAAGCCCAGGGCACCGCTCCTCTGCCTGGTCACTGGCCCCTGTTGCTTCTCCCCAGCAGCATTGCCAGGTGCTGTTCCACCTTCCTCAGCTTCTCTATTATCTGATCATCCCAGCATCATTTATCACCCCACTGCTTTCCTGGGACTGCACCTTCCCCAGGCTGTTCCCTTCGAAACCTCAGCCCCGCTCTGTGCTTCCCCAGGGCCTGCGAAGGACATCCCCAGCGGGCCAAGGCAGAGCCCAGCTCTTCTGGGAGGAATCATTGCTCTGAAATAACTCAGCCACTTGATCAGCGAGCTGTTAATCCATTCAGCACAAGAGTTCTTGCTGTGTCTCCCCAAGTACTTCAGTTGTCATTGTCGTTTCCTTCCTCAGTGGAATACAAGCTGATTGACAAGGAACAAGGGCTGGGGGGAGAAGGAATGCTCAGGAATTCAGTCTTGCAGGTGGATTGGCTTTGCAGCCTCTGAAATCCCAGCGTCTGCTCCGTCTGCTGAGCCTGGTGGTTCTGCTCCTGCCTTCTGCCCCGTTCCTGTGGATACTCTCTCTGTACAACACTGTGTGTTTCAGAAGCCCTTGTACATCTCCTCTCTTTATTACATTAATTCCTGAGGGCAAAAATTGTTCTGCTGCCCATTGAGCCCGGTCAGTCACTGTCACACCCATGCTGGTTAGCAGGGCATGGTGGTCAGTGATAGGTGATGGGATTTGAAGCAATGAGAGGAGCATGTGACAGATATGGTGGCATCTTTTGCCAGCACATTTTTA
The DNA here is from genome assembly GCA_013397115.1 of Edolisoma coerulescens. Taxonomy (NCBI): domain Eukaryota; kingdom Metazoa; phylum Chordata; class Aves; order Passeriformes; family Campephagidae; genus Edolisoma; species Edolisoma coerulescens. Next base: position 468,762 of record VWZW01004955.1, on the reverse strand, counting down.
TCCCACAACTTGGTTTTGAAAACACTGTTTTTAACGTGGTTTCTGCTATGGGAAGAAACTCCTTCTCAAACATCTTGGAGTGCTTGGAGGGCAGATGATTACAAAATTGATTTGTGCCTAATGGACTTGGGCTTCCTGCAGTTTTTCTGTTAGTCTCTTCCACTTCAGCACCATGCTCCGCGTTTTCTGAGCTCTCCTGAAGTGTTAACAAGCTCATCCATTTCCTCCCACCTCCAGTTGCCCCTTCTTCTCAAACCCTTCCCATGTTCTAGCTGAAAAATAGATAACAAGCACCATAATTAATTCTGGTTAATTATTTGTTGGTTGGTTGAAGAGGGAGCTATGGAGCTGATACGGAAGCCTTTGCTGCAGCAAGATGCACTGATTTTGATATCTTATCTCTCTCACTCTGCTAATTCCCTGTCCCCTCCACCCACCCAGCCCCACCCCTCCCAGGCAGGGATTTAATGTTCCGTGGGGCTGCTGTGCTTTTGTCACTGTGGCTGTAATTGGTCAATCAGCTCCCAAGTCACCAGGTATGACTGACATCCAGCAGCGTGCTGGGTGCTTGAACTGCCAATTTGCACTTCACCCTGGCACTGTGTCCGCTGTCTTACCCGAGAAAAGGAGGCAAAAATATTTAAAATGCCCTTCTAACAACAGCTAGAGACCGTTTCTGGTGAATAGTTAGAGGTATTTTTGTCGTGTCTCTATAAATCTTGACTCGGTTGGGCGCCAGGCAGCAGGGCGTGGGGAGGGGGTCACTTGTGAGGTTATTATCCCATTACCAGTTCACCCTGGTCGTGGTTGGAGTGCAGTTACCCTGTGAAGGTAACCAGAGGAGGGAGGGAGCAGCTGAAATTCTCACTCTCCTAAAATGTGACAGATGCAGAAGTAAAGATGGGCTTCGGCCGAGCTTTGGAAACTTTATGTTAAAGAACAAAAGCCGATGAGCTGCTGTTATTTAAGTGCTGTGTTTTTGCAGCCTCAGTCCGTGTATGTAGTGCTGGCTCGCACATTTAATCTTCTTTCTGAACTCCTGGTTGGCTGCTGAAGGAGTTAGAGCTAATATAATGTGCAGCACCACAGAAATCAATCCTGATTTGAAAGCTTAATTATGGGTTTGTCTGGATAGTCAGTCTAAGGGTTTACTGTGTCCACTACCTTAGCAAAACTATTCATTTTAATTTCTGTTGTCTTTTAATTTGCATGAAGCCACACAGTTTGCACAATTAATAATTGAATAATTATTGGATGATAACAACATAAAGAAAATAAGTCACATTTTCCAACTTCCCCTGACAGCCTGTGTTAAGAGAATTTCTTGCTAGAGCTTCAGGTGAAGCCCAACTGTTGATATTCCATGCATTAATGTTTCCCTTTGCCTGTCTTACTCTTGTGCTGGCAGGCTGGCACATCCTTGCCACATTCCATATGCAACTTCCAGGTATCTCCTCCCAGATGCAGTGGCAGGGCTGCTTGAGCTGTCTTTAGAGTTCTCCACCTGCTTTATGACTCTCCCTTTCAGAAAAGAAATGGCAGAGATAGGTGGGTGTGGGTGAATGTCAAAAAACCCTCATGAGATTTTAATTGGGATGTCCAATCTTTGCACACATTTAGGTTGTATCACTGTGGGTTATGCACATAATTTCTGCTGTCTTTAGCTCCTTCAGAGAAATTCACTTTCTTAACTTCTGAGGAAATACGTTGAGAAAACAGGACTCTTGCTTTTTTAAAAATTTCTTATTGACTGCCAATTTTTCCTTCTACCCTTCCCATTTTATCCATTTCCATGGGTTACAGGAAAAGCACTCTAAATGAATTGATAATTCAATCTAGTGTGAAACAAAGTATTTGGAAGACAGAAATGGTGAGACTGAGAAAACTACTCAAAACTGTGAGCTTGTAAATATTTTAAAGTGATCTTATGCAAAATTCATCCAAAACATGATTATTCTTCTTCTTTTCCATATTATTTTATATCTTCCTAAATCACTACCTCCCTTTCCCTTCTCTTGCCGAAAAAAAAAAAGGAAAAAGAGTAAATGAAGTACTGTATTTATGCAGTTGCAATTCCGAAAATACAGGGTAGTATTTACAGCCTTAAAGCCGTGTCAGTTTTCAGTCACAGTTTCATACTCTGACATTCCTTTTCCTGTCGAAATAATCGCAGGAATAAATGATTTCATTTAGATGTCTCGTGCTGCATCTGCATATGGAATGGCTTTTAAGTGGCAGGAAGCCGTGTTCTAATGAAGGGGTAGGGTTGCACATCGCCACTCCCGGGAGCAGCTCTGGGAGTTTATTTGCACCGGAGTACCTGGGAGGGGGAATGTTGGCACGGGGGTGCTGCACCCCACATTTCTGAGGGCCATTTATAGCTTGGAGGGAGAGGAGCTGATGAAAGAGCTCTGATTACTCGCTTAGAACTGCGTCTCCTGAGGTGACACAGGAGATCCCTAAAATGACAGTGACAGGAAACTCCGTTTCACCAGCCAGCTGACATTTCAACAAAACAGTTGAAATTTAGAAAAGCACATGCCCTGTTGTCATTTGAGGTCCAAAAGATACCTGATTTTTCCTCTGATTGTGATTCACTTGTGGAAAGTGATGAGTCTGCTAAAATAGCTGTAGATTGAGGAACATGAAGTACTTGCTCAGTATATTATCTAAGCCCATTCCCATTAAAATAAGAAAAATAATTGTAAGTTCTTCTTTTATTCTATTCTTTGCAGAGCATTGAAACATTATCCCAATTTAATACTCTTTGTTGTCACAAGAAGTGTGAAGCTGTTTATCACATGGAGTCTCTTCCGTGGTCACCACTGTCCCCACCTCTCTACAGAGAGCAGGGACGTTTCACATTCATGTCGGTGTCACAGCTTGGTGTCCGTACCAGAAATGCATTGGTTTCCATGGGAACTAATTATTTAACCAAGAAAGGGGAGAGGAGAAGCAGCAGATTTTGGTAATATAATTGAAAATAAGATCAGGTCATAAAAGTGATTAAACCTGTGGAACTTTATGATGTCCTTTTAAGACATGCCAATATGACATGTATAGAATTTGGTGTAAGTGCGTGTTTTTAATCACCTATTCACAGCTCTGTGTTGATCTTTTCTCCACTCTGTTACAAACTCTCCTCTTTCAAAGTCTGTGTTTTCCTGCTGGATCCATGCTCATGCTCTTCTGGGAGACTGCAAGTCCCCCTTCCTCCCCGTGCCCCACCCTGCTGTGTTCCCCAGGAGGGGACACACCACTGCCACCACTCCTGTCCTGTCCAGCCTTCGGGCGATGCTCTTTGTGCTGATTCCTTTTCTCTTTGAATCTTCCCAGCTGCCCTCTGTCCTTGGGCTGCTTTTGACATTCATATCCCGCTTCCTCACCAGTGTCCCGGGTGTTTCCACCACCACTTGTTTGTAATTCCTTCAAGCTCTGCCCCAGCCCAGTGCGGGAGCTGTGTTGTGTCTCTGGGACGATTGCAGCTGTCCAGGGTCCATCCCCCGGGGACCCCCCTGAGCAGGCACGGGCAGAATTCTATTTAATCACCTTTACCACAGCGAAATGCTTTGCAAGAGATGCTTCCTTTGAGAGATGAGCAGCTCACCTGGATGTTTAATGGGGTAGGTCCAGTGATCCGAGAAGGAGTGGTCAGCTTTGGAGCGCTGCTGGACTTTGGGCAGGATTTATGTGCTGCCCAGGCAGGGGATGGGCTGTGTGTGTGCCCTGTGCGTGTCACAGTGAGAGCATGGGCACGGGCTCAACCTGGAACCGAGTCCTGCTTCTGGCACTGGTGTTCTCTGAGGTCTCTGGATGCCACTTTGGGTTTTTTTCCCCCATCTCTTTCAGAGGAGAAATGGAAACACCACTGCACAAAGAAAAAGGGAACAAAAGTGTCTCTTGTTTGCATGCAAAACTTTGAAGTTCCGTGGCTTTAAACTGCCAGAGGGCAGGGTTGGACGGGATATTGGGAAGGAATTCCTCCCTGGGAGGGTGGGGAGGCCCTGGCACAGGGTGCCCAGAGCAGCTGTGGCTGCCCCTGGATCCCTGGCAGTGTCCAAGGCCAGGCTGGACAGGGCTTGGAGCAGCCTGGGACAGTGGAAGGTGTCCCTGCCCATGGCAGGGGCTGGAATGGGATGATCTTTAAGGTCCTTTCCAACCCAAACCATCCCATGACTCTGGATCCTGTGGAATGAGCACACCCATATGAGAATTCACACACAGCCTGCGCCTCGCTGGGACAGAACCCAGGTTGCTGCTCTGAGCGCTGTTAGATTTAGATGCACGCAGTTGTTTTCAATCAGAATTCTGGTCTCTATTATTCATGAAAAAGTGACTGAATTTACTTGTGATCTGCTGCAGACAGTATATAAATATTCTCCATATGGCTTTTTTACCCATTTTTTTAAATACGATGTGTAACAAAAATTATATGAAGACTTCAGTACATCAAAAGATGTCAATATATGAACCAGGTGCATTTTATAGTACAATAAAAATAGATAAAATTCAGTATAGATCAAAGAAATGTCATAAGGCATTGCTACATTTCAGAAGTAAACATTACTTAAAAATTTATTAAAATACATCAAAATTATTTCAAGCTATAATTTGGAAGAGAACTTGATATAATCTGCATTTGATTTTTACGGAATTTTAAGAATAAAGGTGATTTTTCTTGAGTCCATTATTTCTAGAAACATGACCTCTGTGTGACAAAAAACTCTACTGCAACCATAAAGTTAAAGGAAACACAAAATATAGGAAACCAAAATTGATTTAACGACGTCTGCTTGGTTGCCTTGCCTTTTTTTTTTTTTTTTTTTATTTTCCATATTCTTTTTCCCTTTTTGTAGAAGGTTACTTGCTAGAAATTTAAGTAGTAGATTTATAAATCAGGTTGTGGAAAACAGGAGGAGAGACTGAACTTTATGGGTGATTTAAAGGTCCTTTTTCTCCCATTATTTTTATTTATATGCATGTACGTATATTCCAAACTTTTAATTGCTGAAGTGTTGCTAAGTAAGCAAATTGTGTTTGATTTAATGGTCTCCATGTGATATTTCCCATCTCCTGTTTGCCGTGGTCATTAAGTGGGGAAAGGATTTCGTGAGCAGTTTGTGACAGCCTTGCTGCTGAGGGTGGGGGAGGCAGATGAACGTGTGTGACACAGGAGCAGGGCACAGGGGCACAGGTGAGCACTGGCCTGGTGTCACCTCCCAGCCAGAACAGACCTGAATATTCTTGGTTTTAACAAGAAACAGGGCTTTCCTATCCAGTATTTTGAAAAATCTATATAGCAAGAGATCCAAATTTAATTTATTTTACGTTATTTGGCGTGTTCTCCATTTCTCTTTGGAGCAGTACAGCAGGACAAGTTTGTCAATTTTAAGTGTTTTAAAAATATACCTTATTATCAATTTTTGATATTTATTTTGATGCTTACAGTATTCCTTGGGTTTTGCCTTGACTCTTCTAACCTACTGTCTGCTGTTCAGTCCTGCTCTGTTCTTGCTTTGAATCTCCAAATTGCCCAGCAGAGCCCCCCTCCCTGGAGAGAAGGGTTCTGGGGCGTGCAGCCAGCGCTGCCTGAGGTTTGGGCATGAGGACTGTGTGTTTTTAGAGGAGTTGTGTTTCTCTAAAGGAGTTTTACCAGCTCCTTTGTGCACATCAGAATTGTCCCGGGTGATCCATGGTACCGTTGTGAGTTCTGTCCCTGGCACACCTCCTACCCAAACCCAAACTTTGGTCAGTTCCTGACTTTTTTTTTGGCCATTAAATTGTGCTTCAAAGTCCCTTCCTCCCTGCTGATGAGGAGTGTAAGAGTGTTCCTTCACGCTTGCATAACCTTTGTCATCAAAGCACTTTACTGGCTTTTATTCCATCACTTTATCTGTCTCTGATGTTTGCCTTCTCTCTTTCTCTGTAGTGAGAGTATAGCTCGTGGCTAATGTCCCTTAAATCCCAGAGGAACACAATGACCGAGGATAAAAAAGAAAATTCTTATGTTTTTTACCTTCCTGACCCAACATTTCTCGGAGAACAGAGAGGCAAAAGAAGATATCAGGGTTGGCAGACTTGCGATCACCAAGTGGTTTGAGGGCAAGGAAGCAGAAGAGCTATTTTTGTGGTGGAGGCTGCTGACCAGGCTTTAGTAGCTGGAGAAATCATAGCCAGAGGTTTAAATAAGCTTTTGTTTTTTTAAAAAAGTCAATGGCTGTTAAGGGCGTTGAAATTGAAAATTGACTGAGCCATTGACTTCTAGAGAAGGAAGGCATCATGAAAAATTCTCTGAAAAGCAGGAAGATACCAGTTTTAGAACTAGAGGAAAATAATTGCTTATTCCCTCCTTTTGGGAATTTGAAAGCCTTCCTGGAGGGTCTCCTTCCCATCAAATTTGCAGCTCCTTTTGGCAGCCTGCTCAGTGCTTTTGAGGAGCCCTAGCAGAAATATATTGGCAGTGAAATAGTTGAAACTCCTGGAAACAATTGAATCTTTCAGTACTGCACAGTTATTTTATTGGATTAACTGTTTACGAGGTATTTTATGGTAAAAAAATCTGGGCAGGGCAGAGGCAGTGTTGCTGTAACAAAGGGATGCTGGATGTCCTGCAGGGCACAGCCATTTGTAAGTGGAGTTTATTCAGTCCCCTTCCTCCAGAAAGCTGGAATCACGTGTGAGAACAGGGTGGGAGGGAGGAAGGGAAGCAAGCAAAGAGAAATTATTATTCTGAGAAACTAAATCACACGAAGCCCTGTTAACTGAAGAGGACTCACACAGGATCATTAGATGTTAATTTCTTTAGCTCTGGGTGTCTGTGTGTAAGTAGCCAAAGCCAGTCATGTACTCATGATACCAACTGATGTTTTCTTTGGTCTTAAAGTTTCAGGTCAGAAAGTGGAATTGTTGTGTTTGGCACAAATTAATGTTTGAGCATTTGTGTCTTTGAGGAGAAACTAATGACTGAGTAGCATTTACCACTGAAATACAACTTGTTTTCACTGCTTGAGGATCTTATATTGAAACAGGTTCAATATTCTCTGGAAAGAGAATGAAGAGATTTGCCCTTATGATCTATTTTTTTTTTGGTCCTATTTTCTGACTGGAGATGTTACACCTGCAGAACAGTTAATCTGGCACTTTTATCTCCCGTTGAACTGTGCATGTCTGCATATTTGAAAAGATACAAAACTCTTCCTAAAGAATAGATTATGATAGAAACAAATTCAAAGAATTTAGAGGAGAATACTCCAGGAAAAAAAAGCATGCTTTTCAAGCCTGGAATAGGGCAGTGTTTGCTTTGCTGTTGTTGTTTGACGGATGTTGGTTATCTGCAGATCTGAGTCATCCTTCTCCTCCACATCGTGTTCTGCACAGACACAGCTGTGCAAAGCAGAATACCTGCATTGGATCTCACCCTAAAAATGTGTAATCTGTGCTCCCGGGAGGGCCAGAAGAACTGACATCAGTGAGAACTCTGCAGCCTGAGAAAATTCTCCTCTCTTCTGGTGTTTTCTGTGTTTTTTGCACTGAATTTTAATCTACACTTTTAGGAGGGGACTTTTAGAGCAAGTTAGCATGGATGGGGCAGAGGTGACTGGGAGTTGTAGTGTGAGGGGGGCTGGTGTGGTTCGGACAAAACCCACCAACAATTCAGGTATGGTTGATGTGATCTGAGGGTTCTGGAGCTGAAAATGTCTCTCTGGATATGTTTGAATACCTGGTGTCCATTCAGGGTCCCACCATCACACACAGTGACAGTGTGTGCTGAGAACCTTGGGTTTTGTCTTTAACAGCAGGTGCTGCTGTGGCTGAAGGGGTTTTGTTTACATGACCTCTCTGTACTGAGCAGTGTTTGTGCAAAATGCTTTTGGATGGATTACTGAGCAAAAAGGGTAGAAGTCTTGTGTCAAGTGACAGAAATGTGATGGGTTGTGTTTCTCATAGAACATGTTTGCTCCTGAACCCCCAAAAGAAGGTTGAGGTGAATGGAGGTGTGCAAGAACAAATCTTTTTTCTCTATCATGTGTCAGAGACACATCCTCCGCAGAGAAGCTATCCTTCCAGAAGTTGTTCAGAGTAGCTGTGGGAAAGAAAGTAAACATATTTGCTCAAGAGACACAGCATCCAAACTCAGTTCCAAGGAGTGTTTTAAATCTACAGAGAAGTTGCCAGAAAATTGTGGGTTTGGATTTCCTGATTTCTGTTAATAGAGGTGATATTAACACTCATTTGTTTGGCAGTTAATGAATGTGTAAAATTCAGTCAGATCATTGATATGTTCAAAGATGTTGAAAGATGTTACAGTTATACCAAATTTGCTTAATTCCCCCCTAATTCTCATAACCCTGCAGATCTCTTTCTGTGTGTAGCTGTTGGCCCATGTAATTGAGCTGCATTCTCCTTCTCTGATAGATGTGTTATTGTTTTTAACAGAGACAGTTTCATTTCTGTGCTGCCCCTTTCCTCCTCTGCTGCTCATCAGATTATTTTCCATTTGTTGCTTTATTACCTCTTTAAAGCCTTATGGCTCTCCCTGTAACAGATTTGGGGGAGGGTGAAGGTGTTTGTTCTTAGTTTTACAAAATGTTTTAGGAAATTGCTTATCTTTAGAATAGTTGCAAATCCAGAAAGAAACCCAAACAAACAGAAAAAAAAGGCAGCCAGCCTTGAAATAGCTGAAAGAACTGACATTTGGAAATGTAAAATCAAAAATATTTGTAATGCAGGATCTAATTTTATCTTGATTTATAATAGAAATTGTAGAAATAATGGGGAATATTTTAAAATATTTCACTCTTTTATTATGTATTGTATTACTACTATACCATCTCTTATTATTGTTATTTTAAGGATTTTATTATTATTTAATTCACTGCGGAAGGTTGTTGAAGAAAGAGAGAAGTTTACTCGGGATAGAAAAGTTGTTCCTGAAATAACTTTTAAAAAACTAAACAGGAGAACACAGACTCCACCAGATATGCTGGGGGAGGTATCCAGTTAAATTCTGTGGGGCTTTTTTTTTTTTGGTTGGTTGCTCAAGCTCCCCTTGTGTCCAGGCTGTCCCAGCTGCTCCGTGAGGATACTGTGATTTAGGGTACCCTGTGTGGGCACACACCCTGAACCAGCCTCACCCATCACTGGTGGAAGTAAAAATAGAATTGGGATAAAATAATAAACTCATTCTAGAGAATGTGATTTGCAGTGCATGCACTGCAACCCTGCTTTGCCTTGCTCGAACAATCATCCTTTCCCCAAGGAACTGGGACAGTCCTACAGGATTTCCTGAGGTACAATCCTACAGGAAGCTCAGCCCCAGCAATCCTGAGTCCTTCTAGACAATTATGTGACATTATCTCTGTACTGGGGTGAAAAATAGCACAGGAAAAAAGGATGGGCCAGCCCAGGAGTGTTTAGGATGATCTGGAATCTAACAATTCTGTAAATCAGAGACTGAGAACTGTCCTCAGAGGAGGAGAATTCAAGGTCTGCATCCTCTGGAGAGGGCCAGTGGGTGAGCTGGGGTTATCTGACTTGCCAGGGAGTCTGGGGAAGAGCAGCCCCCTCCGCATCACCCGGCATCTGCGGTGTGGGATTTTTATTCCCTAAATTTAAAGGGCAGCAGCAAAGCAATCTGTTGTTTGTATAGAAAAGAGTGATGGTAAAGAAAGAAAATGCACTCGGGGGAATATCTACTCCACTCCAAGATGCCACTTGAAAAACAGGCACGGGGAAATGTTTGCACAGCGGGAGGCAGAGGGTCGCTCTCCGATCTGGAGCCCGCACATGGAGCATCCCCTCCCAGAGAGGAGTTCCGTTTTTAAAGCTCCTGAATTTCTGAGATCCGCTGAAGGATGGGATCTGACAGGAGGACTTGACAGCGTTCCGAGCTCCGAGGGTGGTCCTGCAGTGACCTGAGGAGCTTTTCTCTGCCAGTCTGGGCTCAGAGGTCCGGGCCGGGGTTGCACCAAGCAGATGTTGTTACACAGAATAATGGAGAGCTTCAGAGTGAGAAGAGGACATCTGTGAAGGTCATTTGACTTGAGACCAGTTCTGTTCACAGTAGTTGAGGTAACAACGTTCTGGCAGGATTTTTTTTCTTCCTGGTAGCCTGCCAATGAAGTCTAATATTATCTAATATTATCTGCCCCTCTTTTAATAGTTTCCACTAGATATTTCTGGAAAATATGCTCACAAATTTCAATCTTTTGGAAGCTGTGATGGACAGAAGAAGGATTTAGAGAAAAAAGTCTTAGTTAATCATTGGCTGAAAACAAAATGAGCTAAATCATCTGAAGGCTGAGGAAAAAAAATTACTGCTTGAAAAATTATTTGATTTTTCCCATGGAAAGTGTGCTAATTGATTCTAAGTGAATTTCTGCCCATGTTAAATGCTTTGTGGTACCTAAAAGTGGAGGTGGACTACCTGCTACTTCTACTGTGAGTAAATAGAACAAAAAAAGGCAGTTTGGGGTGAACCCAAAAGTCCAGAATAATGACTCATTTCTGTGGCACTAAGGTCTGGACTGGCTGAGGAGGAGGCTTGGTGCCCTGCAGCAGTGAAACTCTACAGGGACAGGGGAATGCAAGTCTGCCTGATGGTTTCTCTGCTTGTTTTTAAAATCAAAGAATGCCCTGGGTTTTGGAGGGTTTGTAGCACAGCCAGTGCTTTGTGCTTCTGTGTTCCCAAATTTTCTCACTTCCAGATTCTCAGAAGTAGATGCACAAGAGTTTGCACATTTTAAAATCAAACCCCATTTTCTAAAATGATGCCAGTGATAAATTATAATAATTCTGAAGCTGACAGGTTTGCCACAGGGGAATGGATTTCTTCAATTATTATCTAGGCTAACAAAATAATTTGTACAAACTGTTTAGCACATTTTAAACATCTACCCCACCCCACCAAACCCCAAATGAAATGAAAACAAAAAAAACCTCAATCCTCTAAGCAATTAAAAAACCCAACCACCCACCAAAAAAACCCTCAACAATCTGAAGAATTTACCTTAAAATATGCCAGACTTTGGATTGCAGATATACTCAGCCTCACTGCAAAGATAAACCAGAAAAATCTTGGCACATCTTTCCATAATTGCATATCAAATTGCATGAAAAAGTCAACTTCCCAGGAGATTTCTCCCGTGGTGGCAATTTGTTCGTAGGTTTAGAAATACTTCTTCCAATTTTATTTATCTTTAGAAAAAAAATTGATTCATTTGGAACCTGCAAATAAGGATTCTGGGTTCATTAATATTCACTGTCCAAGTTACCAGACCAAGAATCATAATCAACGTATTTTGCTGGAACATTAAACTACTTATCCATAATTTTTATGTTTTCTCTCTCCATGTTTCTTTTACTAAAAGAAAAAAAAAGTATCAAATAGCTGCTCTTCATGAAATACAAATACTGATTGAAGAGAGTAACCTTTCTTATTTGAAAGCATCATCCTGTATCTGTTTGGGAGGTGAGGTGCTGTTCCCTGGTTTTGCTGCTGGTTTTTCTGGCATGGAGAATGTCAGTAACAGATCAGGGGCTTTCTGTGTCAGGTCCTGTTCGAGCAGGAACTGCATCACGGGGCAAACAAGAATAAAATAATGGGACAGAATTTGGAATGAGATAAGAGATAAAACCCCAGCATCAACAATTGTGAAAGAGAGGGAATGCTTGGCATTGGAACAGACACTGACCTCGGGACTCACTGGTTCCAGACTCTGACCCTGGCCCCAGCAGTGCTCTGTTCATGGTCAGATGTCACCCAGTGGCATCCCTAGTGCAAAGGGCCAGTGGAGCAGAGACTGGGGACTGTCACCAAGCTGGGTGACACGAGGAACCTTCCTCCTAAAGGCACCCTCTCCTTGAAACCGGAGCAGGACAGTGCTCCTGCTGGAAAGAGGCACCTGTGTAATGAACTGCAGATGATCAGAACCTGGTTCTGTTTTGTGTTCTGAACCTGCATCAGAGTTCTGCCCTGAAGTGCTGCCTTTCCTGTGATCTGCAGGGATTCCTATCAGCACAGCCCTGCTACTTCTCAGGCTGTTTTGTTCTCGGGCTGGGAAGTCCCAGAAGCACTTGAGGGATTCTGGTTCAATTCCTTTTTGCTCTTGCTCATATTTATGTTCTTCAGTGAGGACAAAGCTCGTATGCCCTCCTCTGGGCTCCCTGGACAGTCCCTGGGAGGGCAGAACTGCCCGGAGTGCAGGCACATCCGATGCAGGACGCAGCAGCAGTCTGTGCTTGGTCTGACATCCACCCTGGGACTGCTGGCCTGGGACTGCCCCGGGTTTGAGGTTTTTCTGTAGAACTGCTGTTTGCTTAGTGTCTGGCAATTGCAGGAAACTGGAGACTTATTTCCAACAAAACAGAACAGAAAAAAACGTCAGGTTAGAAAATGGAGGCACTGAAGACACAGTAGTCTGGGATGAAAAAGTGCAATTCAGACCTCTTGCTGGACAGGTCTTTTAGGCACTTTTGAAGAACAAAAAAGGGATTAAACTGTATTCTTGTATTTTTCTTGGGTGTTAAAGCACAACATCAAGGCACTCATGAATGGAAGTGCTAGAGAAAACAAATGTAAGGTGAATATTTTGTTGCTGGTGCACTGCCCATGCTGTGATTCTCTGATCTGAGCAGGTTTGCCCATTGTGTGTGATTCTGGCTGCTCCAGGAAGCTGCTCCAGCTTGTATGTGGTTCAGGAAATGGAAGCATTCTTAGATGATGCAAAATCTGTTCAGTGAAAGCAGTGCTCCTTGAGAACATCTTAAACTGATGTAATTGAAGATTGTGTTAGCTGGGCCAGGTGGAGTTGGAGGACTTGCTCAAGCTGATCTCAAATTGTGTTTCCAGCTGATAATATTTCAGTCTGCTGTTGCCCTCAGTGAGGGGTAAGCAGAGGAGGAAATGCATTTTGCTCTCTTTTGCTAAAGGAAGAGTTTTGCATCCTGTCAGGTTTGTTGCTCGTGTTTGTTGTTACACAGGAGAGCATTTGCTGTTCTTCCTTAATGGATGGAGCCACTGCTCTCCTGGAATGCTTAACAGTCCCAGGAAAATAAGGCTTGTCCTGGGCTCAGCACAGCTTTTCTTGGCACCAGTGCCTCCCTGTTAGAGGCAAAACCACGAGAATGCTCGGTGGCTTTGTGTTCTGGCCTGTAGTAACCAACGTGGCATAAATAGGTGATGGGCCCTGTTTGTGTCCTTTTTAAGAGGAAGGAATATGAATTTCCTGGATGAACTGGAACCACAGCTTACATCACCCGTTTCAGTGCATGTGAACTGTGTTTTGCAGAAGAATAATTATATGTGAAGTGAACAACAGTGGGGAAGAATGGTTTTTATACCCTAATTCTAGAATTCTGGATGGAAGATCCTACTTGGGTGGTGGGGGTTTGAGTTTCGATTTGGGCTTATTTATTTATGTTTCTATAATTCACTTGTATTAAAAAGTTTGCAGAATAACTCATCAAAGATAGAGAGGAACTCAAAACTGACATCTCATCTTTTATGGCCCATTGACCATAAAATATGGATCACCTACATAGTAGGGCTTTTATCCAATTTTTTTGAAGTTCTGCCTTTTGGCACCCAGTCTCTCTGGCCTTCTGTTCAACTGATCTGAGAACTTCTCCTGACTAATGCATCAGTTTCTAGAACACTGTTAGTTTTAGAATGAAATCCTATGATCCCATGATATTATTTTGCTGAAGAAACTCGCCAGCAGAATTACTACTGGAAGAGATACATGGTGCAGTTATTACAGCCAGAGTCTGTTTTGCTCCATGCACGTTGCAGCATTCTTGGAAAGGCTGTGGCTGGGCAGAGAGGAATCCCATGTTTGTCTTGTCCTGATGTAGGGTGGGATGAAGCCATGGGGTGTGGGGTTGCTCCTTCTCATGGACAGAGTCAAGAGGAAATAAACTCCCTTTGTGCAGTCTGAGGAGGAATAAAAGAGTGCAGGAAACCTCCAGTGGAGGGGCTGAGAGTGCTGAGGAAGCACATGAGACACTTCACCTGGAGATACACCAGAGCATGTGATAGTTCTGCAGCCTCGGAAGCCCTGCAGAACAGCTTGATTGAGAGCAAGCCTGGGAATAAGGGAAAACCCTGCAAGGATGCAAGGGGAAGACGATTGTTTACAAATCCCCTTTATTTCTGATCTCTCTCAGTCATTTTTAATTCTTCCCATACCAAAAATTATTTGTTCTATTTCGTATTTTCAAAAAACCTGGCATTTGAGCTTAAAAGCTGTTCTGATCTTTTTAGATGTGCTTGTTTTTAAGAAAAGGTCTAGATGGATTTTTGTCAAAGCTCCAACCAATTTGAGCTCCTGTCAGTGTAATAGGTGCTGACTTGTTTGTCTGTATTCTCAGTGAGTATTGCTGTTTAAAATGCCATTTGTGCTTGCTGATATTTTTTCTGGAATTATGAGACTAAAGAAATTAGATTTGCAAAAACTGTGGATTTTGGTCTATAACGTAATAGTCCAGAATTTAAATTTTCCTGTTCATCGTTGTTAAATAAGTGATGGGTAGATATTGAACACTCTTGTATTTGGAGTAAACAGGAAAATAGAGCCAAAGAGGTTTTGTGGCAGCGTTGTGAGTGCCTTTCTCATTTGTTCTGTACCAAGTGACCCTAAAGGCTGCTGGTCTGCCTTACTCAATTGTTGATACCACCCTGAAAGCTCAAGCCTGCACAGGACTTTGATATCCCTGTTTTGATCCTGTCCCTAAGCAGTAAACTCTGAATTGTATGAGATAACTCTTTTCTCAAAGAGGGGTCAATTGCTGAGCAAACAACTGACTCAAACCGTGAGGGACTGCAGGCAGTGTGTGCTCAGCCTGTCCCGTGGCTCATGGAACCTGACAACCAAGGAGTTGGTGGTGATTTTACATGTTCTGCTGCATTTATTGATGATCCCATAAACATTGTCAGATATCTTCTGTTCTTGTAGGCAGTACCCAGAGGTGTGTTGGTTCAGTGCAGTGATTAGTCAGTGTGTTTTGAGAACAGGAGGGTTAAGAAATGCCTTACAAACACGGGAATGTTCTGCAGCTTCTCCTCTCTGTGGTGTGTCTGTATTGCCATCACTGGGGACACTTTGTAGTTCCTAAAGGAGATGGACTTCAAAGGTGGAATTTCCTCCAAGACGAGGACAAGGTCCTTGCTCTGTCCCAGCACCTCGGTGTGAATTGTTCAGCAAAATACATTTTCTGTTGGAAAAATGCCAGTTGTTAGGTTCTTCCAGGTCTTTGATAAGTGCTTTAATCACTGGACCAAATCTCTCGTGCTGGGCCTTAGGGAAAGTGTCAGTAATTACAGTAAGTAGGATGCCTCCTGAAGAGAATGAGAGCTCTTTCGCCTCGGTCTTCAGGCACACCCACGATGGCTCAGACAGCCCGAGCAGGTATTCAGCCCTGCACTGGAAATAACAGAGACTGGACTCAGCTGGGTGGTCTTTGTAGTGAAAGCTTTGGGACCCCTTGCCACAGGAGGCTCTGGGTGTGAAGAGTTTACACAGGTTCAGAAAGAACTGTACTAATTCTTGGGAGAAAAATAAATCATTGCAGTCTGCTGGATACGGAAATATTTGAGAAGCTCCTGAGCTGCAGCTTGTTGTCTTGCAGGTGAAGGCATCAAATATCTGACAGTGTCAGTGAGGAGACACTGAGCTAAATAGGTCAGTGTGGCTGTTCTTACATCCTTGGTGTGTTTATTGGGGAGAGCAGTGATACCAACATGAGTCTGCTACATCACAGGTGAGAGCCTTATCTGCAGGATTTACAGTCTGTTTGTGTGGGCTGTAAGATGTTTTTGCAAAACATTTCTAAGCTGTCCAGCTCTTTGTTTCTCATTAAATGGAATTCTTGTTTTCTAGTCAACCTTTCCCTTAAGCAAAAAAAAAAAAAGAAAAGGTGGGGAAGGAAACTCATGGATGATAAATAATGGCTTGATGGTGAGGCTCGGTGAATGTGCAGTAGAGCAAGTTTGTGCATCGGGAAACAAATGCGATTTTATTATACTTTTCATGTAGAAGGGGCAGGGAAAACGTAAAAGTGAGGCCAAAGAGAAGCAGGCAATTATTCCTTAGAAAGAGACACAATCGGCAATACTCTGATGGGTGCTGAGAATTCCTCTCCCTGCTGAAGTGTCCCTCTCACCTGGTGTGGCTCTCCCAGCTCCTCCCCAGGCGAGAAGCCCTCGCTGGGTGTTTTTTGGCAGCGCTTTGGTGTGTGGGGGGCCCAGCCCCAGCTGCAGGACAGGGACCCCGCAGCGCTCCGGGCCCTGCCCGCGCTTGGCGCTCGGTGCTCGCACGCGGTTGTCTGTAAAACCAGATCAGAGCCGCTCTAGTGCCTGACACTGCTCCCTCTGACAGCCCCGAAAACACATCGAAATCGCCTTCTTGGATGCGTATCCCGAGCCTTTGGGATCCTTTCGGGGTTCCTGTTGATGTGAGATGCTCCAGCGTGCTGCAGTGGGAGAGCACTGCTCGAGGTGTTGGACCCATTGAGCCGCTGCCACGTCCCCTCTCCCCCATCCCTCCTCTCTGCTTTCCCACTTCCCGCAGCTCCCACGCTGATGGCAGAGATTAAAGCACACAAACCTTCCAGAAGAGAGTTTTTTGTGCGGAGTTTGGTGGTGTTTTGTTGCAGTAACTCTGTCATTTGTTTGTAAGGAATGGAATGCTTGATTGTGGTGTTTCTGTTGGTTTAAACTGTACATTTATGAACGTTAGTCATGAGCACAGACCAATTTATCTTATGAAAAAAGGGAAATAAAATCTTGATAAAACCCTCCAGCTTTGAAAGCTCCTTCTGTTCATTGTTTATGTATGGTTCTGCAGCCCTGGATATTTTTAGATTGGTACTCCCATTGAAACCACAAGTTTTGAAAGTTTAAAGAATGCATTAATACATCTTTATTGAGATCATCTTTGCTCCTACATTGTTCCAGTTTCTTTGCATCTACTCATTTGGCAGACTTAAAACTTTTTATCTCTTTTGCTCAGCTTAGCATACTTTTTTTTTCCCCCTGTCTTCAGAGATACAAATTTTGTAATGTTGTAATAGCAGAGTTTAAAAAACAAAAAAAAAAAGAAAAAAAATAGTTTATTGACTCAGAATGACTTGGAATATGTACCTTGCTGTTTGCTTGGCTAAACTACATCACAAGAAAGTATTTTTCTTACTTATAGTGACCACTTCAGTGTGCTATTTGCTCAGAATGTTCTTCTTAAGCTTGAACAGGAGTTTGTTATTTTTATCACCTCCTCTTCGTTTTCCCCAGGAGCATTGTTAGCCTACCAAGCCATGATGATTTCCATGAAACGCCATAATCAGTGAAAAATGACCCTGTCCAAGTCTCAAGGTGATATCAGAAACGTTGAGTGCATTTCCTAGCAGAGATCTGTTAAGAGAAGTGCTGTGTACCTGTGAAACCACCCCGTGGGTGTTTATTTGGTCACCCAGGCCACTAAGGGATAAGAGCAGTCAAATTTAGCAGTGTAATGAGGCTCCATCAGAATACATCTGTTAAAGCTTTTTGCTGCGTGCCGGAGCCCTTGCAACGCTCACAAGCGTTTGCCATGTAAACACCGCGGGCTTTTCTAGGTCATTTGGCATTACAGGAGAAATCACTGCTCTGACCCCATATGGTGAAGCGTCAGAAGCTAAACAGATTGGCAGGGCAGGGTCAGAATGCACTCTAATCCTTGAGGACATCAGATGCTGCTTAGCCAATTCAAAGCAGCTTGACATTCCTTTCACCAGTGACACTTTATTTCTCTGTAATGGTTCTGTCACAAAAACTAACTGCGGCAGACAGAATTGATATGAATTTCCTGAAGTGGTTTCTGAAGAGGTGGACAGGGTTTAATTCTAATATATATTGTGCTTTAGTTGGTTCGTACAACAAACTACACGGCTTGGAAGTGGAATAAATCTCTGGCTCTTGCAGTTTTTCCTGAACGCATTACTGGGTCATGAGGGAAGAGATTATGTGCTTTGGAGTACTGTGGTTTAGTAGTCAAATCACAGAGGTGATAGATAGGCCTCCTGCATTCTGTTTTCATAAGTATTATTTGCTATGAATAAAAATCCCATTGCACTTCCTCTGACTTCCCTCTTGCATTCCAGAGCACGAAGGGAGAAAGTGGAGCTGCAGGGAGGGAGGGGCCTCGGGAGACTCTCTGGTCCCTCTCCTTGTGCAAGATGGAATCAGAGCACAAATAGATGCTGGCAAAACTCATACTAAAAGATCTCTAATGATAGTAACTTCACACCTTCCGTAAGCAATCTGTTCCAGGGCTGCAATAATGTAATTTTTTTAGGCTGTCTTTTTAGCTCTTCTAACCATGAAAACAATGTGGCACAGTGCAGGAAGGAAAGGGGTGGATTTTGCATGGAGAATCGTTGAAGTTATTTTTTCCTAGACAGCACAACTGTTGCTTCTCTTCGCATTTATTGTTCTGGTAAAACATCCAACCTGACTTACCAGTACTTTAGTCTGTGTGTGCATGTGTGTGAATGCTTTTATATATATATATATCTATATATACACACTGAAAACCATAATACCATCAACATTATTTAGAAAAAAAACCCTGTTAAAATTGTTAGAGATTTCTATCCCTGAAGCTGAAGGTTTAGGGATATAGAGATTCTATTCCTAGCAGTTCTCTTTGCCAAAATTTGAGCTGCTTAGCTTGTACATCTCTTGTCTTCACCTTTAGAGATGATCTAACACTTGGTGCTGTTGTAGAACATTAAGAATCTGGCATTTATGATGCGTTTTCTTCTTCTCCCTCTCCTTTCATATCAACTTCTCAATGGTTTTGCTCTACTTTTCATCTGGTTGGATTTATCAGGCCAAAATTATATTCTCTAAATATAACAGAATTGGGTTTACTGTTAAATATCTGTCTTAAGCTGTATTTAAAGTAATTTCATGTAGCACATACATATTTAAAGGTGTGTGCTAATGGCATTTCTTTTTCCTCCTGTGTATTTCGAGCCTCCTTTATGAAATTCATCAGGGTCAATTTTGTGCTGTAACTCCTAGGCAGAAGTTTCCTTAGATACTGATCAGGCTGGAATTGCAGCTCGAGGTGTATTTGCCATGAGTGCACCATGAATAAATCTGTATATGAGCTCATGGTACAGCTATTCATATAACTTATTTATAAATTGACCTGTGGAAGTATTATATATTTTTGGAGTGTACTTGCAGTTGGAGAAGAATCTCAGCTTTTTATGTTATTCAGCTTGGAATACAGGGTTATTTAGCTCAGACATTTCAGAATTTCCTTTAATCTCCACAAAGTACTGTGTTTCCCAAAGCATCATTGATCATCCATCTCTAAAATTGTTCCTCCTGTTAATGACTTCTGCTCTTTTTCCCCTCCCACTTTTTCTTTATTGTGCATTCACTTATTCTCTGATTGGTTTGTCTCGTCTCCCTTTGGAGACAAAGTTTTCGCTTAGTTTCTTTCTGCTTTTTAGTTTTACTATAAAGACTGAGTCCAACCATAAATCCTAGGGTTTCAGATATCTAGATTTTTTTTTTATTTTTTATTTTTTTTTAATTATCTGCTAGTAAAACAGAAAAAAATAGCAGCAATTTTGGCTAAGGTATCAGATATCAAACTCCATCCTATTCTCTATTTCAGGCTTTTTTTAATACATAAAACAACTTGTTCAATAGCATCATTCCAAAGAAGTCCAGCATGGCACAATATTTGATCTTTCTTTGTGTCTGCTTTGACTGCTCTCTTCTGCAAGTAGCACACGTGGTGCTGCTGCACACGACTCCCCAGACTGCCTAAAGAGCTCCTACAAAAGCTTCTCAAATTCGGGAGCAGCAGAAGAATGTAAAACATCCTTGTAGTGTTCCTGGTCTCATTATGACAAATAAGGATTCTTTTTCCCGGAGTCATTAGCAGACCTGTATCCTCAAACAGTCATTTCTCATTTCAGGTTATTTTATTTTATAACTCCATGATAGGAAAATTGGTTTAAATCCTTGGCTCGCTCAGACGATGTTTAAATTTTAATCTGCAGTGAAAAACAAGTGTGGAATTCTTTTGTTATCTGTCAGCATTTTATATTATCCAGTGGGAATGTTGTGCAACTTCACAGGAGACCCCTCTGTTTTACTGTTCTTCTCATTTTTTAATCAAAAAGTCACTTCTGGTAGTAAGAAGAGCCACACAATTTTGGTTGATTCACAGAAGAGACTGAGCCTCCCCTGCCCCCTCCCACAAAGAGTTGTTTTGGTTCTAAGAACTTTCAGTTTCTGCACAGAACCTTCAGTGAGTTACCTTTGAAGTCAGATTTTAATTAGTTGATGTAATAACTATTGACTTTTCTTTAGGGATATGCCAGTATTATTGATATGACAATTAAAAGCAGAAGGATTAGTCTATTAAAGAAGTACTAATTGACTTTCGTCTTACCAGGCTAAACGATTAAGGGCTGATTGGTCAAAATAAAGTGAGCTGTATCTGTAATTATTGAACTCGGGATCTCGCTTCTCCTACTTTTTTCTTTTTTTAATGTTTTTGCTTGAATAATCTGCTGAATTGATGGATAGATGTTTTCAAATGGATTTTAATTGAATGGCATGAATAGAAATTGCAGAAGGAGTTTGTGTTTATTGTTGATGCAGCAGTAGAATGGTTTGTAGACAAAGGAAAAAGCCTTCCAGGGACCTGGAAATTGTTACATTTTGATGGTGCTGATTGGCTTAATCATGTTTTCCAATAAGATAATTATTCATTGTGCTTCATGTTGTATCTTAATACACTGACTCCTATGATGTGGTGTGGATTCTCCAGTTTGCAAAGTGGATGCAAACTGTGCCTGACAACGATATTTGCTGGAAGTTGGTTCCTCTTGTTGTGATAGGAACTAAGGTTCCTTTTGCAGGTGCACAAATGACTGCACGAGGTACAAAGTACTGAGTTGTGCTCATTTTGTCCCAATATTTTCTGCACTGTCCTTACAAGCACCATTTTCTTATTGGAGGTAAAACCTCAGCTGCTTTGTTGCCAAAAAGCACCAGAGTCATCCTTTTCTCTTTGGGAAAAGACAACTTTGAAATCTTGAAAATACATGAAATCCGAAATTGTTATAACAAAAGTTTTATGACACCAGAATGAGCTTAACACCTTTTTCTTCTACGCTATAAAGGTAGAAGAATAATTTTCCCATTAGAGTTAAGTTTTAGTTGTGTTGCTGATAGAGAATTGAAATGTTTCACTGCTAAATTGAAATTAAACTCCTGCTGACAGCTCTTATTTATCACTGGCAATAGTTTTTGTGTACTAAGCATTGCTCTCCCTTCTCTTCCCATCCAGGTATAAAGGGCACTGATGCAGCTTCATAATCAAGATCCAGGAAGACAAGGTAAGGCTCGAAGGATATAAATTGATGTTAATGATCTTATTTTGCTGGTTTGGATTCAAATTTTGCTGAATGTTCCATGGCTTAGAAGGCTTTGTATTCTAATTGTGAAACTGTAACATGATTTTATTTTCATGAGAAAAGGATGGTTTAAATTCTCTGCAAATTGTTTTACCTTGTGACAGTGTGGTACTTGCAGTTTTCACAGTTTTTCTGTTTGTCCTGTGTGGTGTAGGACAGTGGAGGACTCTGGCTTGCTGATGTTTGTCACACTAGTCTTAGAGTTTAAGCAGAAATTTATTTTTAAAAGGCAAAAACCTTTGCATTTTTCAAAAATTTCCTGTTGGATAATTTGTGATGCTCACGTGTATTCACTGCTGCCTGTATTTTGTGTCCAAATACCATGGCTTGAAGTCTTTACAGCAGTCCCAGAAGGGAAATGCAGTGACCCAGGGCTGTGTGTAAGAGCTGCAGAGTGCCAGAGACTCTGCTCAGCTGTGCTGCTGGTGGGTGCTCAGAGCCCCGGGTCTTTGTCTTTGGGGTTTTGTTGCTTTTTACATTCTGTGGTGGTTTTTTGCGCTGCATTGTTGTCTGGTTGTTTTTAATGCCCATATTGTGCGCTTCAGGAATGTCTGAGGAGCTCCAGGGTTGGCTGGAAGCAAACCTGGGGTGAGAGAGGATGGATGCTGGTACTGAGGTGACTCCTGTGGAGATGGGCAGGAGGGAGTGGCACAGGGGGGCCACAAAAGCACCTCCAGCTCTGTCTCTGGGAGCTCTGTGTGTCTTGGTTGATAACATATCAAAGGAACAAGGAGAGCAGCTTCTGCTTTGCTCTGGAACTGCCTCTCACTGCTCCCCAGCAGCCCAGCCCCATGCAGGGATGGCTGGGCAAGCAGTACGAGCCAACATCAGCCCCAAATCTGCTGCTCCCCTCTCCCAGGCCATGCTTGGTGTCCTCCTGGGACTGCAGCCCCGCTGTGACCACCCACAGCACTTCTGGGTTGTGCAGCCCAGAACTGCTCTGTGTTTCTGTGGAAAGGACAAAAAAGTCATCTGCAAGAGAGGGTGAGGTGGCTGAGTTGGAACTGAAGGAACTTGCCTTAAATGACTGAACTGAAAGTACATTTCGTGCAGGGGATTTGGGAGGAAGAACAGCTGTGCACAGGGAGTTCAGGAAGGACTGTGAAGGTGCTGGTACTGCAGAATACAAATACACCTGGGCAGAAATTGAGGTAGGGACAAAAAGATGTGAAATCCTGTAGTTCTGACCCAAACTTTATCCAGAAAGTAGCATTGTCAAACAGTTAGAAAAGAAAATATCATGGCATGAAAAGTAGATGTGAAGAGTGGCGAGCTCTTGGTGAAGTGGGTTGAAAATTTATACGCAAGGGTACGTGGCACTTGAAGCACTGAGGCATCTGAGAAGTTTTACACAGCTTTAAAAGTTATTTTATTCTTTGTCTCTATCACACTGTGGAAGGGCTGGGGTTCTTGGATGTTGTGGAGTGGGAATATTGGTCTGGAAGGTAAAGAAAAGAACTGGGCCAAAGCCTGGGATGGTAACCCTGACAGCCACACAGTTCAGTGACATTGCAAGAGGTTCCTGATGCAGCATTACCTGAACAGAGAGAATGTGGCACTGCCTTGTTTTTTCAGTCACCAATGAAGAAATCACTCGTTTCTAACCGTAAGAATACTCATTTCTTAAAAAATGGAAATAATGCGTTAGGTTTTCTATTATCCTTTTAGCTGAGCATTTTGTTTTGCTGCAAGCAAATCACCTGAAAAATTATCTGCTGAAATAGATTTTTTTTTTCATTACGTACACTCACTAGAGACTGCTTTAAAACACACTTGATTTGACAATCTAAAAACAAAAATTCAAACAGTTATCACAAATGCTGTGTTCCTTAGATTATGCTCTCCACTTTATATTTTTAAATGCAGGCCAATGTTCTCCAACTAACCATTTAAAAATCTTTTAAAGTATTTTAAAAAGAAACAAAAAAACCCCGAAAGAAGTCTGAGAATCTTTTCCAAATTCATTGAAGTAGCTTTCTAATTATGTATTCAAGCTGAACTATCTTCTCTTTTTCCCTTCATTGCATTCACAGTGAGAAACAACATGTTTCATTTAAATAAAAATCTCAGTGTGGTAAATCAGACTGTATATTTATACAGGGCTGTCAAAGAAATCTGGGCATTGCCTGTTTCAGCTGCAGGTCAATTATGTACCTTAAAACTGAATACATGGGACAAATAGTGATTTAAATTGACAATGTCAATCCATCTCTGAAGGAATGGAATAACCTGGTACGTGGGAGAAAAATCATCTCCAAATAATAATTGAGAATGGCACCTAGAGAAGATCAACAAACTACAGGTGGAACTACAAAAAATCTTGGTTTGGAAAGTTTGAAAGCTAATAATGTTGGGAATGTTTTTAATTAAAATTTTGAGGCAGCTGTTCAACTATGAGATGTTGCATAATCCCGTGCTCATTTATCTAAGTGGAAATGAATAAGAAAATTGATATGAGGAAAACCCTTGAAGTGTGAAATTCCCACAGTTATCTATAAAAAGTTACAGTTCTATCTTTCTGTCCCTCCTAATAGCATAGAAAGCCAGGTAGTAGTGCCAGATCTGCATGGCACTTCAATCCTACGTGTCTCAAAGGTTTCTCTGCATCATTCCAGCAGGTGTTGAATGCAGAACGTCTCTGAAAAAGCTGTTGAAAGGTTGTAGGTTTGGGAGGTTTGTGTGATTTGAGAGGACTGTCATGGAATTTGGAAGGACAAAAAAGGAAAAAACATTGGCTGCTGAACACTGTATGGTGAAAGTGAGGTCAGAGTGGTTTCCTCGTTTCAGGTTTCACGTGGGTCACTAAATATCTCAGCTCTTGTCTTCAGAGCTGCTGAGCAGGTGCAAGTTTGTAAAAATCAGGACATTTGTGGTCATTACCAGTTTCAAAATGTAATGTTTGTTGCTTGTTATGTGGTACCATTTGATATTCAGTGGTGAAGAACAAAACCTGGAGCTGACTGGAATTTTTTTAGTCAATGAGGTATTTTTCTAAGAGATTTAAAACTCAGTTATGAAGTCTCATTAATACCATGATCTACCAGGCTGTGTGTCTTTTGCTGGGAATTTTTCAGAGCTGTAGGACTCTGAATGTCTTTGGAAGCACAGAAGAAGCTGTGGCAGGTGTGCATTTTCTGTCCCAGGTTTGCATATCCTGCACTTCCCAATCTTGTCTGGGAAACAGATGTGAAACCTTATTTCTTGTGAAACAGAAGTGGAAATGGCCCCTCACTTCTCTTCTTTGGCAGGGCCGGTTTGAATCTTGGTTGTTGTGGGACAGAAAGAACAAGAAATAAAGAAATAAAAGGACATATAAAGTGTATTAGATAAGGTAACTGTCCCTGTGGGCTGCCTTGAGGAGGATCCTTCCCTCGTATCTCTGATCTGAGAGGCCAAGCATCCTCCTGCCTCCTACTCAGGATTTCTTTCTTTTTCTCTTTTTTCCCCCTTCTTTCATCATTTTAAGGGGTTTTGTCTGCCTTTTCAATGCAAAGTGGGTCATCTTCAACTGCAAGCTGTTAAGCTTTTGCAATCCAATTTTCAAGAAAATTAACCAGCTCTTCTTACCCAGATCATATGGGAGCCCATGTAGCCTGAGGATTTCATCTTGGATCTAGTTCTCAAATATTTCTACGCTGGTCTGTAAGATTTTATCTCCTTTCATTAGACTTGGCTATTCAGGCTTTTCCTCAGCTTTCAAAAAGTTCCATTTTTTGTCTTTCCATCTTATATTCCTCTTATTCAACACTTCTCAAGCTCTTGGGAAGCCCAAGCTCTCTTTGACACCATTGTTTTTCCTTAAAATCTACAGGAAAAAAAACTGTCTTGGGAACACTTCTAACCATGCTCTTTGTTGCTAATTAGCTGGGTCTCAGAAGATGGTGGTTGTCTCTTCCAATATTGTGATGCTAGAAAGTCTCAAAATGTACATCTGAGTAATATTAATGTTTTAATATTTAAAGTCATATTTACTTAGCATTTACTTGTATTTTGGCAGATTTCTGTAGACTTCATTACTATGAGACAGGAAAATGTTACAAATCAACAGATGTGGTGCTCTCTGACCTGATGTCAGGAACCTCCCAGTGTTTCTGGATAAATTTCTTTAAAATGACCCTGTAGACACTGAAGGCTGGGTTGCAGAGAGATTTTACAGCTTTCTGCTTCTGTCTTTGTCTTACTTCCTCACAGACACTGGCTGAAAGACAGTTAAAAGTTTCTGTAAACTATCCTCTTTATCTTGCAGGTGCAGGTTGTTGTCATACTGACCAGAGAAATGTTTTGAAGTGGGTGTTGTAAGATCTAACCAATCATTCTAAAGAGCTGGATGGTCAGGGACCAATGGCCTTGTGCCATTCAAGAAAATTAACATATAAAACCAGTTTATAAATTAAATAAAAGATTCCTTTTCTTCTGAGATTAGAATCAGTGTCGTTTCTCGCCGATCCTGATACAACAGCGACGTTACCCCATCTGTGAAAAAGCCAAAAAAGAAGCTGCCTAGGAAGGGGGAGAAACTCCAGAGGATGCTGTTGCAAAAGGAAGTTCTGGTGTTCTCCTAAGGGTGGAAATGTGTCAGGGTGGTGCCAGTCACACACAGGGGACATCTGTGCCTTGCCACACTCCCGTGTCAAAGCACCCAGGCTGGCTGAGGGTGTCAGAAGGGGCAAGAGCCAAGCCCAGCCCTTGCTGTGCTGATGTTGAGAGTGGTCCAGGCAAATTGGGTGACCCCAGGGCCATTTCCTGACCCCCATGGCAGCACTGAGCTCTCCAGCCAGCCCAGAGCACCATCAGCACTTTGTTCATGTGTGGTCAGCAGAAGAACTGCCCTGAATGCAAAGAATGCCTTGTAAAGAATGGACACTGAGCTCTTGGAAGAGTCACTCCTCTCTGCAGGGCTGGGGTGGTTTGTGGTCTGAGATGGAGCAGTGACACTGCTGGGCACTGCTCCAGCCCTCCGTGTCTCACTCCTGCAGCATCACTGGCACTCCAAATCTTAACTGAGTCCTGCAGGAATTAATTACATTTCCATTGGAAAGGAAGGAATTAGTAAGATCCAAAAAGCGTTTGACAAACAGAGGAAGTGCTGAAGGACTAGGAGGGGGAAAGTACCAACAAAGGGGAAATAAGCTTCAATTTAGAAGCGGTTTCAAATAGATTGAAAATATATGGAAACAGAGATCAGTGCCTTCAATTGCTCTTAAATAGTTAATTTAATGTAGGATATTGCTAACTTTGTCTAAAGAAGGAAGGTATTACATTTACTCTGGACAGAAAGAAGTATATCAGGTTAAAATGAGGATCCTTTGCACAGTTTTTATTATTAATTTTTTTCTCTCCAGAATGAATTCATGTAGTAGGTATGCACTTCAACATTGAGTTAAATTCTGTCTTTTTATCAGTTTGGTGTGATAACTGTCTGGATAATGAATCTGATTGGATCTTTCTAAACATTTAACCACAACATTTAGACATTGCCCACTCTTGGGCCTGTGCTGGGGAGTTTTACTGCTCATTAGTTCTAGTTAGTTTAACTTTTTCCTCAGCAGCCCACTGTGTCAGAAGATGATCAATAGTAAAACTACTCCAAAACTACTGCCTGGTGTAATAAAAGTGTCTAGAATGAGAATCAATGAACTTCAAACAGAAGTAAATTTCTACAAAATCCTCCTTAGTTACTGGTTCTCTGTGCAGTTGCAAAATTCTGAAGAATATATAGTTACTTCTTCAAGATCTCAGGTATTTCTTTGTTTACTGTCCTTATAAACCTGAATATCTGTGGGAAAAGATTTTGACAGCTGAATCCTGAGGGAGTGATTAAATATTATTGTAGTGAAACTCCTGTAGATTCATCTGTTTTGATTTATTTATGGGTTGTACATACTGGAAGGTGCTAGAAATCCCCCTCTTTTTGTTTGGTATAAAATTGTAGTGAATAGCTGAGGGGTCAGGAGAGAAGTGAAGCACTTCAAGGACAAGTTTAAGGCACATCTTGATTTGTGTGGTGTCAGCTTCACAATGTGGAGAGCTACAGCTGGGGGCTGTCTGCTCTGGAGAGAAAATGTACTCACACTGTCAGAGCCTATGAACAAAACAGGAATGACACTGGGCAGCACAGAAGGTGCCAGACAAAGAAAATCCAGTGAGCTCAGGAAATTACACAGGTGGTAGCTCTTTGTACTCCCATAATGTGAAAATCTGATTAATTTCACAGCAGATAAGGTGAAAAAGTTGTTTCTTCATACTGGGAGTCAATAGAAAAGTTCTCTCATCTGTCCTTGCTTGGCTTCTTCCACTGTCATACGGTTTTGTGCTCTCTGGATATTCGTCTTCAAGGTTTTGCTATTGGATTTTCCAGCACAGCTGCTTTTCAAAACAAACCAAGCCCAAATCCTGCCATCCCTCAGACACTCCTTTAAAAATTAATGTACTTTGGGTACACAAGTTCTTGTGTCCCTCCAGCTGAGGCATATTGCAGGAGCAAACCGAAGGACATGGGATGATATTTAAGTGGCATTTGTCTCTGCTCTGTGTGTTAATGTTGATGATGAAAATGAATCATGAACAGGATTTAGAGGGACAAGGCTCAAAGGAGTGGCTGGTACCTGTGTAGATCCTGTGTTTTGGCAGTTCCACAGTCACCATTTGCTGGCAAGAGGGATGGTCTCTCGAGCCACCAGGGATTTTCCTTACCCCACGAAAGGCCTGAACGGGCACCTTTCATGATAAACACCAGCAACACAGACCCCTGACATCTGGAGCAGGATCACTGTGCTAAGACATTTGCTTTGTGTGTGCTGGGAGCCGAAACACCATCTGGAAAGCTCCCCATTTGTGTTGTGTCTCCATCAGCCCCAGCTCAGGAGCTCCTTTGGTCCCCACGCAGGGACAGAGGTGCTGCTGTTCCTGGGGTGCCTCCTGGAGCAGCTGTGGCCCTTTCGGGTCCCTCCACTGCTCCGGTCTCTGCAGTTGCTCACAGAGTGCCTGGCAGTGCCTCCCCACCTCTCTGCACCCTCCTGTCGCTGTTGTACCAGGATTGGTGAGAAACAACACTGATTCCAGTTCTAGAAGGAATTTTTTATTTAATTTACAAACTGGTTTATATGTTAATTCTCTAGAGTGGCACAAGGCCATTGGCCCCTGACCATCCAGCTCTTTAGAATGATTCGTTAGATCTCACAACACCCACTTCAAAACATTTCTCTGGTCAGTATGACAACAACCTGCACCTGCAAGATAAAGAGGATAGTTTACAGAAACTTTTAACTGTCTTTCAGCCAGTGTCTGTGAGAAAGTAAAGACTTTCTCACAGACAGAGGCAGAAAGCTGGAAAATCTCTCTGCAGCCCAGGTTTTGGCATCCACACCCTCCCACCCCTGTCCCTGCTGGGAGCTCCTTCCCTGCTGGCTCGGGATGAAGGGATGGGCATCCTTGGGATGGAGGGAGCTGCTGCTGGCTCAGGGCTCCAGGCAGGCTTCGAGGGATTTGGCACTCCTGTGGTGACACTGCTGGTCTGAGCCACCCAGGGGTCCTGAGGGGACACAGCTGCTTGGGGTGGGTTGTGCAGCACACACTTCTAGGCTAGATGGGAAGAAAAAGTTATAAAATATAGTCCAGCCTAGGCCCCTTAATGCTTAACCTGTTAGAATTAATGAAAATGGGAAGAGAAAAATCACCTCTTTTTGTCTAGAGGAAATGCCAGGACCAAATGCAGTCTGCTAAACAGAAACCAGGGCTTCTCCAGAAAGAAAAATCACTAAAAATTTAACATTGAAAACCATAAAATTTGTTGTGGGATGAACAAGAGGAAGCAAAGCAAGGTTTTGATGCTGGTGTGAGATGGTGCTGGGCAGTTACACTGAAATAAGAATGTATTTTGGCTGATACATCAGAAAGTTTTACTAGATAAGGACAATAAAGCAATCCAGTTATTATAACCCTGGAGGGCAGTTAGGAAAAGCAGATAGCAAAATGTATTGCTGATTTAGAAGAAAAAAGTCTGCAAGAGAGCCAGAACTTTGATCATGGAGGAATTTTATTCTGGAGATTTTGAATGTGATAACTGTATTATTTAAAATATATTTTTTGATGACAATATTGCATTGCTTAGCGAGAGAATTTGTGGAACAATCCATGGCTATTTGAGAGCTAATCCCGTGAAAAAGACAAGTCTCATAAATAAAGGAGCATGTAGGAACTAGTGATAACAATGTTATCTGAACAGACACTTTAAGAATAAATAAAGAAACAAAAGTTTGATTGTGAAGGAGCTGATGTCGAGGGAATATTAAAATACACTAAGAATTTAAGTATCCATGTAATATGTAGGGAATGATTTAATAGAGAAATTTGAAATGTTTAAGAAATAGTTAGCAGTAATGATATTGTAACTCAGTTTAATTAAATTGAATTAATAAAGCAAAAGAAAATGATTAACTGGTGAGTATAAAGAATAGTGCAAACAATAGTAAGATTATTTCTTCATGATATCTGCAAGAATAAGCAGGGTAAAATATTTAATTATGAGGAAAAATACATGAAACCTAAAGTCACGAGAGAAGTGCGAAACTCTGAAGAGTCTTGAAATACAAAAAAAAAAAAAGTATTCAACTTACATTCAATATTTTGCTAGATTTCATTTAATGGTGAATACTAAAAGTAAGTGATCCAGTGGAGGAAATCTGCTGAAGTGTTGAGAGCTGTTGGCTGAGTTAAATGCTCTTGTGTCTTCTCCTGGTCTAAAATAATGGAGTGTGAGAGTGGATAGCAGAGGAGCGAGGTGTCGGGCGGGAGGGAGAGGTTTCAGCCTGCACCAAGACAATATAACCTTCAAACCAAAGCTCTGCCCCCGGTGGGCCTGGCCCATTTCTGGGGGAAATGGGGTTTTCAGTTCAGCCTTGCTCAGAAGCTCCTTCATGGATGGGGTTTAATTCATGGCATGGAAACACTTCTCGCTGGTGTTCACAGCTTGCTCAGCTTAGCACCCATCCCACTATTTTATTGAAGTTCCAGGCATTCCACCACTACACACCTACTAAAACAGGATAGAAGTCAAGCAAAAGCAATTTAAAATTTCATCTCCTTTGTCCCAACTTCCCCACAGCAGCCTCCTCTCCCCAGGGCTCAGAGAGAACGTGCATCCAAATGCTTGGTTCAGATGATTGCATTTCCTTACCCACGTGCACTCTAATGACAAAAATAAATGTTGTAGGGAGTTAAACATCATTTGGACTTCTTACTGTGAGGGTATATATTAATTTCCTCAAAACTAATCCAATTTCTTAATTGTTGTGCCTGCAGAATATTGCCTTTCTGCAGTTGCTCACAGGAAGGTGTGCCTTCCTCTTCTGCTGCTGATTGACAAGATGAGCTGTCACCATAGCAACTTAATAAATTAATTTAAAAAAAATAAAGGTCAGGTTGCCAGACTTTAAAACAGGAGATGGGAAACAAACAACTAATCTGAGATAAAACTAAATTTTCTGTCTCCTGAAATTTAGGCCTTGGTAACACCCCTAGGATGGATAGGATCTGCATTTGAAGACACTGAGGTACATGTAGTATATTTGAGCATCAAATTTAGATTCTAAGGTGTAAATTGAGGCAGAGAAATATTTTCTTGTGAAATCAGGGCCATGCAAATGTATTTTCACAACTCTTTTTCTGCCTGTAGAAAGGGGAAGAGTATCAGCATTGCAGTGGCAGGAGTCAAAGTTCCTCAGCAGATCGATGCAGGGAGTTGGGATGCTCTCGTTGTCCCCCGGATCTGCTCTTGCCCATGTCCCGTGAGGAGCACAAGCCTTGGCTTGTCCCTGTGTGTCCCACACACTGTGGGTCGCTCGGGGGAAGTGGCCGAGCTCCAGCAGGAAAGGCTGAGACACCTTCAGGCCAGCTGGGAGTCTGACACACTCGAGGGAGAGGCAGAAAACTGAGACTCGTGGTGTTGGCCTGAAGTAAAGGGAGAGAAAATCTGAAATTCAGTATTTCAGACTCACCTGCAGTTAAGTGATTGTGTGCATCTTTCTGTCCCTGACTCGAAATTCTGTTAAGAAGGTGATAAAAGCCATTTTCAGATTGGCTTCATCAAACTGACACTTACAGGTAAAACCTGGCTAGATCTAACAAAAATGGCCATTTACAGACCAGTAAATTGGTTGAGTTTTACTTAGAGAAAGCTGCATAAATCCTCTTCAAACCCCATAGTTTTTGTCATCCCTCTTCATCAGTTTTAGCAGCAAATACCAAAAGTAGAGACTTTGTAGAGGTGTGACTACTTAGGGCTTTAAAAACCTTATCACTGGCCATCGTGGACATTGTGCCTGTTTTAGGTGGAAACCCTTCTGGTTTGCAAAGCACTTCAGCCACCTGTGTTGTGATTCCCTCAAAGCACATATTCCACTGCTCCTGGGAAGGGAGGGCTCATTCTCTGTTGGTCCATCTCCTTCATTAATCTCAAATTGTACTATTTGGGCTGGAAATTATTTGCTTTTAGTAACAGGAGTTTCAATATTACAAGAACTGTTTTCGAGGTATCTTGGAGGGATTTTGCGTTCCTGCCTTAGGTTTCTGTACTTGAAAATGCCAGCTGTTATATAGAAGAGAAATTCACGCTTCAGGGTTCCAAGAGATTAATTGGGAAATGTGTCCTCTGTATATCCTAAATTATCAACTGACATAAGGCAAATAATTAGAAACAAAATGTGTTGCTCAGAAAAGTACACATTTGTGTTATGTCTGTCTGAAGAACGTTTCAATCACCGAGCTGCCAGTGTTAACTACGGCAGCAATCAGGAATCCGAGGCAAAATCAAGATCCAATTGTGTCCCTACAGCATATGGGCCAATTATGTAATTATTCTTTAAAAAATATATCATGGGAGCACTTTGCCAAGGGAGGAACGCAGGTAGCCTTTCATGTGGCATTTTCTGTTTTCTTAATTGCGACTTTTTAATGAGAAGGCTGATGCTGCATGACCCCAGCTAATGATTTACATCAGCTTGTTCTCCTTTTAACTGGCGCTTCAGAGGAGGGTTCTTGTTTTAATCGTTCTTTTTTTTTTACTTTTGCTGAAAACTTTCTTTGCTTTGCTTTGTTTTCCCGAATTGGGTCTCAGTCAGGTGAAGAGCAGTGCTCAGCCAATTCCACAGGAGGAAAAGAGCACTGTCTTCCCAGGAATACAGGTGTAACAAGAATATTCAAGTACTGAACTTTACAACCTTATCAGTCATGTTTTCACTTTACCATAAACACCATTACAACTGTTCTTTGCTATTGATTTGACCTTTGTTGTTTTTTGGGGTGGGTTCTTTTTTTTTTCCCCAAATATCAATAAATCAGCCCTTTAAATGCAATGAAAATTCAAAACTTGGGTTTGTCTTATAACTTAGCAAGGCAGTCTGAGAAGCAGATGGTTGTAACCTTTATATATCTTGATTACAAGAAATTGTGATGCATATGTCTGAGTTTAGAAGTGGAATACAAATTTATCTGTTGTCACTCTATGCAGAACTGGGGAAGCTGAAACTGAGTATACTTCTTACTGTATATTTAATGCTTTTTGCAAATTTTTGTGTGCATCAGCTTTGTTATAATTAAATTCCCATATGTTCATTAAAGAAACAAACAAATTTTGTTTTGTAAATGGGACTCAGCAGCATTAGCAGCAGTGATAGCACAGTGAATGTTCCAAGGCTGGAAACAGGCGTTCTGCCTTTTCCAGTTGCAGATCTGATTCAATTCAGACATTTTATTAATAATGACAATATGCTGCTGACATTTCAGCAGAGTTCAGTTTCTGTGATACAGCAACAAATCTCAGGCCAGTTTCATACCCCAGCAAGCCTGTGGACAGCAGTGTTCTCACATTTCTTTCAAATTTGTAACCCAAAAGAAATAACAAATATAGAATGAAAAAAAGGTAAAATACTCAAATCGTAGCAGAGCCTTCCTGTCTGTGTTCCATGCTTTTCTTTGTCTTCCCTTCAGCTGAACTGATAAAATTGTGTTGGTGCCACCCCAGCTGCATAATTACAGCTGCACAAAAAGAGCTGCTCTGGTCACAGGCAGAGATTAGATTTTGTGTTTGAGGAGCAAGAGGCACCAAGGTATTTTTAATGTTTTCTTAAAGGATTTCTACTAAAAGATGGCAACAGAAAGCAGAAATAAGTTTGGGCCAAGAGTCATGTTACCTGTAGCAATTCAGCATCTTCACTCATGAAGTTAAAGGTGGATGAACCCTAAACTCCTTTTAGCTCTTGCCCTGGATTTGCCTTGCTTTTATATTAAACAGAAATGGTAGAAGAGAGAAGAAAGGATTTGTTTTTTTTCTTTTTTTCAAGGAAACAAAGGAGAGAAAGGGAAGATCACTTTGAAAAATCTCTTGCACAAAAGCTGGAAAAATTATTTTCCTTACCTCCTGTCCTCTGCCCCAGCCACTCTCCAAACTGGTGATGGTCTCAGCCTACACTGGAATAATGTCCAGGGACTTATTCACTGACATTATTTCATTGTTTGTCAAACAGTTCTGAATTGTTAGTCTTTGTGAACAGTTGGTTTCAAAACAAATCGTAAAACTTGCCACAAATTATTCATAATAAATATTTTTCCAGCTTTCATTGCATCTGTGGCACGCATTGCAAAAGCACCTAGAGGCCTAAGCTGACATTAAGACAATCAGTATGCCAAAAGCTGTGTGCATAGACAGGAAAATGAAATATTTATATGAAGAATGTCTCTACAAATAATACTTGGGGCCAAAAACCATCATCACATTTGGTGATTTGCTGTTGCATTCATGTTCCATAGGATTTGCTGTGTTGTGACTTAGGACTGTCCGGGCAGGAGAGTTCCACAGATTTATCCCATAAAGAAGTGTCTTTTCAGGTGACATCCCATGCACCACAAGGAATTAAAACAAGACTTTTGGCAGCATCGTATCAGCATAGTTTATTTAAACTTTCAATACTCTGAGTGAAATGCTCTTTACAATCCAGTGGTGCTTGAGAAGTCTCTGAACGCAGGAATCGCCTGGCCAGGTGTAAGAGTTTGCATTTCTTCACAAATAATGGCACTGAGTGTGAGTGCTGTGTGTAGGCAGGAAGATGCACTGCCTGCTCTCTGCAGCAGTTTTGGCACGGAGTTTTTGGACTGCCCTGTGTGCAGTTTGTGGTGTTTTCCCTTTCCTTGCACTGCTCGGGTGGATTATGCATCAGCCATCACCAGTGTGTTTATGAAAGAGGGAACACTCTGGGAATTGTCAGTAATGTCCTCTGCATATCAGTGAATAATAATGAACGTTTGCCATTCAGCAGAACTGCTGTGGTCTGCAAAAGAGACTGCTCTATACATTTTTTCACTCTGAAAAAAATGTTTTGAGATTTTTTATTATTTTTTTTTTAAATAGCAATTCCTGGATGGATACGAGGGAAGTGTTTGTGAGCTTTTGTGTGGAGAAATGCTTATCAAAGTAGGAGAGGTGCTATTGCTTATGCACATCTAAACAGCATATAAAATATCACCACATTCTGGAAGTGTAAAATGCTAACAGGTCTTCATGTTTCAGGACATAAAACTCCATCCAATAACTCTTTTTATTCACAAATGGCTCGATGATATGTTTTTTTTTTTTCCTTCACCTGCTTAGGCACATGCTACTATATTTTCTTTAAATATATTCCCAGGTTCATAATTTTTTGCGTGACAGAATTTAAGAGGAATATTTAAAAGGCAATACCAGGAGCTACATATAAATGTTTAAATTATGAGAAACATTTGCAAAGTGTTTTGCAGCTTTCTGATGGTGTTGAAGTAGGCTCTCCCTGCGGCTGTGCCGTGTGTTATTTTCAAACATCTCTGCTGCCCATCAGCTCCTTGTGGGTTGTGCAGCGATGAGGCCTTGCTGTGCTTCCAGAGAGCATGGAGCAGCGTCTTGATCCTCGAGATTTGAGCAGTCCCTAAAAATCTTCACTAAACTTGGTGGAACGCGGAGTTTGCATCTCAGCAGCGTGGCACAGGGGATGCCAGGGCTGTGCGCTCTCGGCCCAGAGGCGCCAGGAGCTGCTGCCTGCGGCGCTGCCGTGGGGCGCGGGGAGCACGGGGCAGGGTCAGACCCCAGAAAAGCCAAATGGCCAGAAGAGCCACTCGCCAAATCAGGGCTGGAGCCGGCCGAGTCCTGCAGCTGCAAAGAGGGGTAGCTGTTTGCACCGCAGGCTTCCAGGGGGAACCTTGTGCTGGGTGATGCAGGAACGCAACGGTAATTTCTGATTTCTGCTACAAGGGAACACTGGCAAGACACCCGTAGCTTTTCTTGTTTTTTTTTTCTTTTGCATGCATTTGCCAGACTGCCAACAGCACCTCAGCTTTTCAATGGTCAGGGCATTTTCCAAAGGGAATTTCTGTTTTCCCCATCAGTTAGGTTTGTTTTATTTGTATACGAAGAACAGCAAAACTAATTTTCAATTTATTGCTGGACCACTGACAAATGAGTTGTCAGTTGGGCTCTGAGTAGCCTTCAGTGGCTCGTGTGTATTCTCCTCCTTTGTCATTATGAGGATGTTTCCTTTGATGTTTGGTTGTTCTCGCCATAATAAGGCAAAGATTAAAATCACTGCTGTAAGGCTGGGCTAACTGACTCCCCAGCATGGTAAGAAAAATACCAGAAAAATAATTTCAAATGATCATTCCATCACATTTTGGAAATTTCTTTTTTACAAAAATTAAGCTGTTAACATGTTTACCAAGATTGCTTTGAATGTGTAACTTTACAGCATATGTAGCAAACCAATTTTTTTTCCCTGTCAATTAGATGAAGCTCTCTTGGAGGAGAAAGTCAGCATATCACCAAAGATTTTACTGCACTTGAAATCATTTAGCTTCAAGGTTTCTCATATGAAAATGCCACTTCTTTACGGAGCATTTTCGTATGTCATGGCAAAGTGAACAGAAATAGCTGTGGTTCAATTCTGTGTGCAGCCAGAGGTGCTTGAAAGTTCATGCAAGAGTTTAGGAGTTTACCTTTGTTGTTTTCTATAGTTTGGAAGCTGAAAGGAGAGCATTTTTACAGTGCATTTTTAACAAAGAAAAATACCAGAAATGCTCGGTGTCTCCATGTCTTTAATTATAATGAGCATTTTCCAAGGCATTGCAAGTTCCAATAAACACAAGCACAGTGAGTGAAATTATTTTGGGTCAACCGTGGGCCAACCATGTGAAGGCAGCAAGAGCAGGGCAGAGCTGGAGGAAGGTCAGTATTTTGTTCAGGATGCCTGAAGACGTGTCCGGGCAGTTCAGAAAACAGCCTGGATTTTGTGTTACTGCTCTGAGCACCACCTTCATTTACACCTTCAGGAGCAGTGCTGCTTCCCGAGTGTGAGCAGGGGTTCCTCAGCACGGCCTGAGCGCTGCCCCTGGCACCTGCCAGAGGATGGCTGGACACTGTCCCCTGGCTGGGTGTCCTGCATCCTCCCACCCTGCCCGTGCCAGCAGCTGTGGGACTGCATCCTCCAGCTGCTGTCAGCCCGGTACCACCTCCCTCTCCAGCTGTTCTTACCTTCCCACCTAAGCCCTCAACAGATTTGTGTTTGAAAAGCATTCGGAGAATCCTTTTGTGGGAGAGTCTTTGTGGCACAGGGGCTGTCACACTGTTCTGTCACCAGTGCTGTCCATTACCTCTGTAACTCATGGGCTGCCTGAGAAGTTTAATAAGCTCATTTTTTTTTTTAGGGACTCAACCTTTCCTTGAGTAGCACTCTGTCATGACCAAGTTTGTCATTTATTTTTAATTATTATACTCTGTTCTGTTCTTAACGTAAGTACCATCAAAGTTTTGTCACTTTTTTCTTTCAGATTGTTAAAATATGATAGGCCTAAGCAATTAACCCACCAATTCAGATAGAAGTGAGATGGAGATGTAGAATTTTCATAACAATTTATGGGACTCCATCTTAATAGTATTTCTACTTAGCCATGAAAATGACTTTAGCTGTTCCCCTTGGATTTCTCTCCATTTTTTGCTTTACTGCAGGAAAGATCTGCAGCTTCTTTTCAGTGCTCTCTGTGACATTCCTCTGTGGGAGGGAAAATGCTGGCAGTTATTTCACACAGGAATCACAACTGAGGGCTCCAAGGAGAGTCTCAGTGCCTCTGATACAGATGCAAAAGATTTGGGTGCCTCTTATCAGTCAGCAGCTATATAAAAGGAGAAATTAATATTTTATTTTTTCCTTCTGTGGTTCTGTGTGTAAACTGTCACGATACAGTAAATATGGTTACTATGAGCATGTGCTCACAACTCTGAGCTGCTCCCAGGACTGGTTCTGGTTTCAGCCCTGCACCCCCTGTGTGGTGCTTGTTCACATTTCAGCCTTACTGGAGTGAACTGGTTCAAAAAGTTGTGCTCTGGGTTCCTGGTGCTCATTCCCCCGACCATTAAACACTGGTTTAGTTAACAGCTCACCTGCTTTTGTGCTGCAGGGCTTGAAAGTTTTCTAGATGAATATTTTAAATATTAAGAATTTTGGAGAGGGCTTCCAGGTAGCTTTTTTCAGGCTGACTTCTTTGGGAATAGTATGGAAAAAAAACCAATCCAGAAGGGCAAACCAGATATTATACCTGTATCTGGTGGTTACTTTTCAGAACCTGTTCTCTCACAATGCCTCTTACTCTCAGTTCAGATTAATGCAGTGTAGCTATCACGTGAACTGTTCCATAATAATTTTGGTAGGAATCTGTAGGGACCCAGTTAAGGTGCCATTATGACAGGAGATTAGAATGGGGAAAACACATAAGGGCACAAGTCCATGGAGGATTCATTAGGATGCTAATTTGATTCCTCTGTGATTATTGCAGTGAGATTTCAGTGTGAGCCTTTAGAGAACTTTTGATGATGTGGAAATGAAAAGGTGTCAGTGTGCATTACACTGTCATTAGAAAAGAAATCAAACACTAAGAAAATATCCTGAAAAGAAAATGGTAGCTAAGTTTTAATGCGAACTGGAGAGCTTCTTGGTATTCCTTCCATTTCATCCCCTCACGTTTTTGTTTGTGACAATCAGAGATTGCTGTGAAGCTGTGCTGCCCCTGCCAATATTCCAGCTACCCCAGGAGCCATGCTTTCTTCCAGTGTTGGGTTCCCCTCTTTCTTCCTGACATTTCCCAGGTGTAAATTCTCCCCCCTGGCTCAAGGGGCTTGGCTGACAAGAGGGAAAGGTTCCAGGAGCCCTGAACTCTGTGGGCAGGGTGAACCACAGGACCTGGAGGTTGGATTTGCTCCCTAAAACCTGCTTGTGGAAACCTTCATGCCAGGGAAAACCATCTCTCTGGTCTTCCCAGCATTAGGGATTCCAGGGGGTCATCTCACAAACCCCCTCAGTGAGAAGGAACTGCTGGCATTTCAGCCTGAGTATTTTGGGAAGGAACAAAACACAAAGTGAGCACTTTTGTATGTGCTCTGCCCCAAGATCTTTAGTAGAAGTAGTTGGTAAAATAGAGGTGTGAAACTGAAGAGTTTTAGCTATTTTTTTTTAGGTGTATGATTTTATAGTTCCTGTTTGACTGGTTGTGATGATCTGGAGACGTGCAAGCAGCTTAAAAAATAAGAGTTTGAGTTGAAGTAGAAAAAGGTTTTCTGAGGTTTTTTCTGTACTCATGTTCTATAAATTATGATTGTAGGTGGACACAGATCTTCAGGGACTTATTTGCATGAATGTTTTTGTGTAATAGGAGCTGTGTTTTGTGTAGTAGGATTTTCACTTCTCCAGAGTGTTTTGTGCCACTAATTCCTCACTGCAGTGTCATGTTCCATGAAAATGAGCAAACAACCTGCATTTCTTATAGGTAGGAAATCTGTATTTTTTCCATGTAGTGACTGCTGTTGCTGATAAATGGAATAGGATTGTGGCAAAATGTTCTGTAAACTGGAATTCTGTCCCATGACAGGAGCCTGGGTAGAGCTGCTCTGTTGACTCTGGCTTTGCTGTTCATCACCTGCTGTCATTGCTCATTTATCTGTTCTCTGCAATAATAACTTGGTGTTTGGCCAAGGCAAAGCAAACCCTTCTTGGGCCTGGTGACAAAAATGGAAACAGGTGATTGCAACACTTCCAAAATCTCTGAATAATTTGTATTTAACTCTTCATTGCTGGTGAGTTGGGGTTTTTGCCTTTGATCAGACTCTGATGGCTCCCAGTGTGCGAGGGAGCTCTCCCACTGCTGGTTTTTACAGGTGTCTCCTTTAACAGGTGTGGGATGTTGTGGGCTCTGTGCAGGACAGGTCCTTGCCATACCACGACACACAAGACCATTTCTAATCCTTAATAAACCAGATTGACGCAGGAAGGAAATGGCAAGTCACAGACAGATTTGTTTCCTAAATGTAACAACTACTGTGACTGTGCTCGAGTGCTCCTTGGGGAAAGGCACATTTCCTCTGCAAGATAACTTGTTAGATAAATTCACTGACTGATACATAACAGATGTATTTATATCTAATAAATCAAAGTTATATTAATAATATCTCTAATAGATTAATCAGAGACTGAATTCACTGTAATGGAATTCAGTTAAAGCAAAGTTATTTTTAGAAGTGAGGTTGACCAGAAATGATGAATGTTTGCAAGTAGAAAATAGATTAAGGCCATCTTAAACTGTAAAATAAACAACTGGCTTTTTTGTGTCTTGGCTTGATCCAGAATGTGTTATCAAGCACTGCCAAAATACAGAGATACTCAAAAGGGAAGCAGTGTCTGTCTTGATGTAAAACCTTTCTTGCAAGACACTGTCAGCTGAGACAGGGAGGAATACAGCCCAGTTAATTCCTAGGAGTGCCTCTGCTGGACTAAGATTCGATTCTGCAAACTCAGAACACTTAATGCATCTCCAACGCACCATTCTGGTCCTGCCTGGTTTGCAGAAATGACAACAAATTTAGGCAAACTGAGTTTAAAATTGGCTGCTATGACTGAGATCAGCTTCAGCTCTGTGAGTCCCCGATGGACACAGATGTGCTCCTCCCGTGGATGCACACACGGTGCAGATGTGAGTGCT
Organism: Edolisoma coerulescens; assembly: GCA_013397115.1. Taxonomy (NCBI): domain Eukaryota; kingdom Metazoa; phylum Chordata; class Aves; order Passeriformes; family Campephagidae; genus Edolisoma; species Edolisoma coerulescens. The sequence goes on along the minus strand of VWZW01004955.1, from coordinate 428,238 downwards.
CACCTGCAGCAAATAATCCTCACTGCCCCAGTGCTGAACTGGGAGTCAGGGCTGTGCCTTTGGTCTCTGCATCAGGCTCTGCAGTGGGATATTGGCATTTGTCTCTAAATAAAAAAAACCCAGAGTGGGAATTACTGTTCACTAGGAATTTAACAGCAGAGATTAAATCTCTCTGTGCAGTTAATGAAAGATATTTGCTAAATGCATTAAACGGTATTATGATTCAGACAGTCTAAAAATAAACATTCACACTCTCACAGATACAGATAAGAAAATTGACAGAAAATCAATCTGTCAATCAGAAAATCTAATCGAGTGGTTACCCCATGTGCACTTACACATAAAGATCCACAGCCCAAATTCAGTGTCAAGTCCTCACAACTGGGACAGTTATCATATAAAACTGCAACAATGAATAGTTACTGCTGTGGAAATTTGTTGAGGTTGTACTTGTGTTGGGCTTCCACCTTTTGATTCAAATGCTTTGGCTTGGGATTAAAATGTACGTAGGTAGCTTTATTTTAAAAAGAAGTGATCATCTTGATGTAGAAATGGAATTTTAGGCTTTAACACCTTTCTCCCCAGTTCCAACAATTCTTGCCTAATAATATGCATTGAGTTTAAACCTTGTGAAAAAAATGAGCCTGTAATTTGTGTGGTAGGCAAAGTTTAGATCAGTTTAATCACTTTTTACACTATTTCATAGTTCTTCATTTCATACACTTGTGTAGCTACTTAATAAAAATACATAATGCATGACTTTGTACTATAAACTGTTAATTTATAATAATTTTATGTCATCTACTGTAATTATGGCACTGTGCAATCTGTACTGGTTGACAATATTTTGGCAGAAGCATCTTACTGTAATATTTACAAGGCATTTCTGGCTCAGTTTAGTTTTCATTGTGCTCCCAGTTATTCTCCTGAGTTATTTGGATACCAGTATATAAAAATGTCTGTTGTTTGCTTTGCTTCTTGACTAGTTAATCAAAAGATTTTAATATTATGGAGCTTTTCAAGAGAGAAATTATACTCCAAAAAATCCATTATGCACAAAGAGAGAAAATAATGAAGTTCTGCTGGTCCTGAAGTAATTTCACACCATTTAAAGCTAAGCTCCATTGTTTAATCATTTCTAATCATTTGCTTATAAATTCCAGTCTGTCTCAACCTAACTCTCTGGACATTTTTTGCTTAATTTTTATTTTCATTATCCACTGGATAGCTGGTGTAATTCCCAGACCTCTGCAGAAGTCAGAGTTACTTTGGGCTGAGCTAACCATGCCTAAGGAACATTAATTGCAGTCACAGATTTCTAGAAGAGCTCAGTACGTCTGGAACTCTCTGGAAATCGTACACTTATTTATTTGTAGTAGGTATTTTCTCATCCAAATGGAAGCTGCAGCTGCTGAACACATCTTGACACAGATCACTTATTTTTGTAGCTAATAGGAGCTTCAGCTTCTCCCAGGTTCAGTTCAGGCTGCTGAGGAGGAGGAGGTGATTATCATTTAATTTCTATAACTTTAAATGTCACGTTTGCCCTGTGTCCATGTGTCACTGAACGTGCCACGATGGAGGGTTTGGATCTGTGTTTTGAGGCCGGGCTGGTTGTGGGGCCCCGGGAAACGCGCACGGAAATACCCGGGAGAAAATGATTTTGCGGTTTGCTCTCGTTTGTTAATTGCAGATCATTGCTGTTACAGACAGTGAATTGTGTGGATGTTTATGGCTCGGGATAGCAGATGAGTGAGTTTAGATTTGCATTTTGATTTGGATCAGGAGGGTGTATTTGAAGTAAATGTCCTGACTGCCTGCAGGTGATCACGCTTTCCTGGGCTCCACGGAGCAATCCTGGAACGTGCCAGTGGGTTATTTGTGGGTGAGGAGATGCATTCCAGGAGGACCTGAGAAAGGGAGATTGCAGAGGTGCTGAGGAGGAGACAGAAAACAAAGACCCTCACTCCTTGCTGTCATTAATTACCCTTGGCCACTGCAGAAATGACTGCGAGTCCATCAGGCTGCAGTTGCTTCGATCAGAAGGAACATGAAATATGTGATCAAACAGTTCGTATTTCCAGTTGTTCCTTCATGTATGGTGTGAGAGTGTGGCAGGGAGCAGCTCGGAGCCATTTCCATGCCTGCACGCTGGGTCTGGTGCTGCGCCCTCGTTCCCTTCCCTGCACGGCCAGGGAGGGGCTGCTGCTCTCCCGCAGGGACCTCTGTGGGTAATCCTGGACCCCTCTGTTACACACTGGGGGAAGTGAAAAGCCAATTCCAACAGCTGCCTGTGGCCAGGGATGTCCAGCTGAGCCAAGGAACTGGACTGGGGGCGTCGGGAGGCAGAACTGCAAAGCAGGACATTGGCTCTGAGTTGTGCACAGCAAAAATACCGGAGAGTAATGGGTTGTAACTTGGGCATTTTGATCACAGAAGGCTCAGGTGGGTTGGGGTTGTAGGTTTTGTTTAGACTGGAAATGTTTCTTTAGGGATAATAAATTCTCAGTTATAATTTAAATTATTTTTGTTTATGAATTTTATTTGCTCTTCCAATCATTATATAAATATTTTTATGCCCTGGAGAGCTCTCTTTAGCAAATCAACAAACTCGTGATCTCTACTAATTGAATTATGAATCATTTCAAAACCAACACCAACAAAGAAATGTGGTACTGTTGTCCTTTTGTTTTTTAGTTTTCATTTTTCTGTGTACTGTTTTCATTTCAATTCCTTTAATTCATTTTACAAGTTTCTACTGTCCAGGGATAGGGCTGGATCCAACACTAATGGATTATTTTCTCTGCCAGTTCAAAGTGTCGTACATGAGAGACAGTAAGAAATCTGACACAGTGCTAAATTCAAGAACGAACAAAAAAGTTTGCTCCTGCATCAACAATGAAGATGAAAATATTAGATAACTTATTCTGTGCACAAAAAAAGAGATTTATCTGTATGTAGGAAGACTTCTTCAGTTATTGATTCTGAGGAGGGTTCCATTCATTTATTCCCTCCCGAATGTTTTATTTGTGATCACAAGAGTCATCTAGTGCAATCAGTGATTATGAAAACTGCCAGCATGCAATTACTCAGAATAATAAAAATATTCAAAACAAGAGCCAGAAGAATATGCAGCAAGCACAAGAAATTTGAGGTCAAAATGGAAAAGGTTTTTTTATCCTGTTAACAAAAAACACAGAGAAACTATGAATAAATTTGTCATTTGCCCTGAGATAATAATGCACTGTATTTGAAGGTCCCACATCTGGGCTTTCGTTGTGCTGAAGGGAAGTATACTCCAAAGGTACAGACTTTTCCCCAGGAAGATCCTGTTGCCATTTCTGACTTGAATTATTTTATGCCAGCTATTATTGCAATGCAAAACTGCTTCCTCCTACCAACAATTAAATATTCCATTGGAATCTGGAAAAAGCATTTGGAAGCTTTTAATTTCCTTTGATGGAGTCCATAATAGGAAGGGTAAAAACCTGTGTTATTGTGAACTGGGTTTTGTTTATAGTTTCAGGCATTTTAAGTAATTTTGGGGTAGACTCTGGTTCTCAGAAACTGTATTTGGAGTCTGTTTTTAGCCCCTGATTCTGCTGCAAGGCTCCCCAGCTTGTCTTTCAGCATCTTTTGGAGGTGTTTTATTTTCCCCGGGGTTGCCACAGCTGGTGTGAGCCTGCTGGTTGTTTCATTGCCTCCTCTCTGTTTTGCAGCTGTGTAGGACAGTCCCCACGTTGTTGATGTGCTTTTGATTTTGGGGCATAAGTGAAGAAGGGAACTCGTGGCCACAGAGTGGTTCCGTGCACAGCTGGAGGTGGTTTTTAGGAAATGGCTCGGATGCTGATGCAGAGCATGATTTGCTTTTAAGATGTTCAGACCTTACTGGAGGAAGTGATTTTACAATGCAAATTCCTCTCAACGTTGTCTGGGCTCAGAGATCAGCCCTGACCCAGAGGAGCAAAGCCACCCCTAACACAGGGCAGCCTTTTTGGTGCCTCTGTGCTTGGTGTTTGAAACCCACCTTTTATGGGGAATGAGATTCCTGTTCAGTGTTTCATTTTTTATGGGGAGTGGGATTTCTGTTCAATGTTTCATACCTCCTAAACGTTCAGGTCTCCAAGCCCAGCAGAACAGCAGTTCATTGCAGAACTGATCAGTGCTGCCTTGTCATTTTGTCTTCACGCCATGAAGACAATTCTCCAGCCCTGTGTGATGATGTCACACACAACAAGCAGCACCAGCTGACCCCATTCTGCTCATCTCCTTAAAATATTAAGCCAATTTCAGGATCAAGCCCTAATAACTGGCGTTTTCAAACTTGTTGTTATAATATCCTCTTTGCCCAGCCAATAATTGCACTCAAGGTCGAAGCACAGAGTTCACAGACCTCTGCCCTAGAGGTACCCAAATTTGCTGCTGGGTTAATTGTAGCTGAGAAGAATTCAGCAAAGACCAGAAATTGGTGAACTTGGATGCTTGTCTCAGCACGTAATATTTATTGCAAACTATTAATGAGTCTTGCACCCAATGAGAGCTGTATTTTCGAATATGTTATCTGCCTGAGATTAATGTTGATGCAAGTCTCCTGACACTATTAAGGTGTTTAAAATAATACATTTCTTTCATGTAAAACAGCTTCATTGATTTCAGAGGTTTATACTCAATACAAAACCACTTATGCTGTCATTTGCTAATTAATAATTTAAAAACGGGGATTTTGTTGAGTTTAGATTTGCATGGTTAATAATGAACTGAACACCATAATCGAAGGGTGTTCTATTTGTGTCCTGCTCGTCGTGGGTGGAGGGGGAGCTGCAGACAGAGCTCATTAGAGAGGCTCCAGTTGAGTCTCAAGGTGCAGAAAGGACCCTCAGGTTTTCTGAAGCCCTCAGAGAGGAGCCTGGATGCGGCTGGGTCCAACCTCAGCCCCGGTTTGGAGCGCTGCTCTTGTCAGCTGTGTTACGGGCTGGGGGGGAGCAGGTCTCTGGGTGAAAGAACCCAAAGCCATTGTGGTCTCCAGAGTCCCAGGGGAGCTCCAAGAGAGCAGAGCAAATCCTGTGAGGGGCAGGTGAAAGGCCAGGGGCTCTCCTGGCTTGGCCGAGTGCCTCGGTCACCTGGGCGTGTGTCCAGCCCTGAGCATTTCATCTGAAACAGGGGGTGGAAATGCCCAGCTTGATATTCCCCATGCATTATTTGTGTATCTCAGTGTTTGGAGATGGTGTTTATTGCATTAAAACAGCAGAAAGAAGCTCAGGAGGAAAAGGAAATTTTACTGAACCAGAATCCTGGATCTTTGCAAGACGTTCCTAAGCTGGGGGTTGGTTATAGGAAATCTTCAGACAGGTAACCAAGGAGGGTGGTAATGAGCAAAGGCAAGGGACTGGTGCACTCAGCAAGCTGGAAATTGCTTCACAGCAGAACCCCTATTCTGGATACATTTTAAACAGAGCTCCCAAAAGGAATTCTTTTGGCTATGGCCTAATACATCACCTCTACCTCCAGCTGGGACTGAAAATTCTCTTTCTTCCTGGTAAGAACTGGCATACTTTAATTCTTGGTTCAGTCAATAAATGCAAAAATGATACATTAGAAAAGAAACGGGAAAGCATAATATTAGTTGAAATACAGATCTGGCACAGAAAATCCAGATTAAACATTGCAGTACATTTTGAGATAGGAAAATACTGAATATGAGAGGAAGGACAAAAGGTGAAGCCAACTATTCTGAATCCAAATCAGGTGAAACGCAGAATTACCAACTACAAATAATATCAATGTGTTCATTTTTTTACAGAAATTTGTTTCAAAATTTTAAGCCTGTTACTTGTTGTGGAGTTAAAACTTCCCTAACTGTTTTAGATCTGTGAAAGACGTGATTACTTAACAAAAAATCCTAAAACAGCTCCAGAAGCCGAGGCCTTGAAGGTGTTGCTGTTATTTCATGGGCAGTAACAGAAGATGGTGCTGGGAGTCAGTAGGGTGGAGTACCCTGCAAGAGATGGTTTTTCTTGTCTAGGTGTAGTTTTGAGATAGTTCTTCACAATCCAAATTTGAATCGGTCACTGCACTGGAGCAGGTGAGTTGTAGCTTCCTCTTCAAAAACTGATCCCAACAACGTTCCCTGCACCTGGATCTTTCCTTACAGGCACGAGGGTGATGTTTAGATGATAAACTCCCAGCTACTCTGCCTTTTCAGAAATGGTAACAGATGCAGCCTGAAAATCCTTCTGCCTCTCAGCAGCCATGAAATGAGAGCGCTTTGGGAGGCTTAATCAGTCATTACAGATGAAGGTGGCAGGACAGGGAAGTGGGGAGGATGAGCCTGTGAGAATTCCACCTTTCTCATGAGAGCAAACACAGGCACATTTGACAGCCCCGTTCTCCAAAGCTGTTCTGTTTGCCTCCCTCCACCTTCCAGTGTGCCAATAAGATGAGCATTTAAAATGCTATACTTCTTAATTACTAATGAATTAGTCTCATTTGTCAGATGTCTGAAAATGTGAACACATTTTATTTTTTCAAAGCCCAATTGCTTGTGTGAATAAATAGCTAAGTGGTCTTTACCTCCCAAGGGGAGTGCAGTCAGGAAAAGGTGGAATTAGGCAATTAACAAAAGAAGTGAAAGCAGTGAAATAAGAAAATACGCTTCTGAAAAAGTTGGTGTTATTCTGAACTCCCCACAGCCATTCTGTGGGGTTCCACTTAATTGCGACAAATAACGTGGCTTCATAAAGAGACCAGTGGAAGGTGCCTATTTAAACTTTGTAACTAATTAATAGTTTCTCAAGGATGCTCAGCAGTGCAGTGGGAGTGCTGCTCACGCTATCGCTGCCACGTCTGCGGCTGGCTCTGCTCTGACTTCGCACAGGAAGAACAAAACATCTCAGATAAAACAGATTTGTCCATCTGTCAGTGAGGGAGGGGGTCACTTGCTGTTTTCATCGTGTACTTTCCAATTCCTAAGTGCTGTCACGATTCCAAGAAAGTTGTCCCCTTTCAGACCCTTATAACAAGAGAAGAACAAGTGTGTAGGTTTAATAGTTGTTATTTTCATCACAGCATCAAACAAGAATTACAAGATAATTTCTCAGTATTTAAATATTTATTCCTCCTGTGATTCACTGCAATGGACTCGTTGCTAGACATTTGCAGGCATTTGGGCACATGAACTGCCCTCCTGGAGCATGTGTCACATCTGTGGCCATTTCATCCTGTCTGCATCTCAGAGATCTCTCCACCCGTGCCTTGCTAGAATATGCTCGTAAGATAGGAGTCTTCTTGTTGAGACAGACCTTTGAATCTGTCTCTTACAGCAACCAGTCAGCTTTCTGAACATCTGGAGCTTGCTTTTTTGAAGCAGGTCTTCAAAGCATGCAGGAGATGAACTGAGCAAGCCATGGATTGTGACTCTCACCGAGTCCTGGGTGGCACCTGCAGAGCCCGGGGTCCCTCGCTGCCTCCAGTATCTCCCGTGCTTTCTGGAGGGCTGGATTTCTTCCTTCCATGCCATGGTGTCAGTGGGTTTTGCATAAACAAAAGCTGTTCTGCTTGTAGCGTGACCGTTCGGGACTGTGGAAAGGTTTGTTCATTCTCTGTGGTGTCAGAGTGCAGACATGGCTTTGTTCATCCCCACGCTGGGGTAAAACCCTTCTGCTCCCAGTGAGGAGCTGCTGTGGGGTCTGTGGGTGTTAAACATTCAAAACCACACGAGAGCATCCTTGGATGGATGTAAGGATTGTCATGTAATGGATAGTCTGAATTAGAGCAACAGAATGCATGGATTTCACTTTGCTGGAAATCTTCTTTGTTACCAAATGAGGTGCTGAGTTTCAAGGAAACAATTGTCACTATCTTGCTAAGTGTTTATAGCTCTTTTTATTATATATGCTTCCTTCGGTGTCTCTCATTGTTCTGCTGGATGCTGTTTTTCCTCCTCCCCAGCTATGGGCCCCTGGTGTATTTTTCCAGAGGAAGTCAGATAGATATATACCAATAAATATTTGCCATGCAGCTATTCAGAACGTTATTTTTCTTGATGGCATGTTTGTTTTCTAAGCTTTTTTCTTTACAACCACTTTTCTCTGCTTCCCAGATTCAAGTAGGCTTTCTGGATGTCACAGTTACTTCAAAAATATTTGGCAAACAAGTTATTTTTCACTAGGGGAAGAAACAAACTTAATCCAGGTTATCCTCTGTGCTCCTTGAGAATAGATGCCTGCTTAATCCTGTAGAGAAGTAAACACTGTCTGGAACAAAACATCTCTATGCTGTAAGATTGCTTGATTTTTATTTATTTTATTTTTTTGTCCAGAGAGGAAGAGAGATTTTTGCTTTAACAGTTGTATGAAGAGCTGAATCAATACAAGATAAGACCTCAGAGGCCTTTTTCCTCGTGTTGAACTATTGGACAAGCCTGTATCACTTTATACCTTGGTGTACGAGCTGCCTTCCTCCCCTGCTTTCCATGGCAACCTGTGGCTGTGCCAGGGAACAGAGTCATGCCAGGAGCTCTGCCACGTGCCAGGGGGTGCACAGAGCACGGCAGTCAGCTCAGGAAATGGTCATTTTCATGAACCTTTGTGTTGGTTCAGTCACATGGCCGTGATCACTGTACCTGGGAAACTTCACTGTTCAGAGATGGATGATGTTAAACTTTGAAGTCAAGGTGTGAGTGTGTCCAGCTGGACCTTCTTCACAGCTTCCCCAGGGGTGTCCATTTCCTCAGTGTAACGCTGAGGCTGGGGGTGGCCGGGAGCAGCCCCCCATCCTGAGCTCCCACAGGGGGAGAGGAGCCAAACCGAGGGGGAGCAAAGCAGCAGTGACCGAAAGGGACATCGAGAGCAGGGATGTGGCACTGCCATCGCCACATCACAAGGCCACTGACGGGCAGAGAGGACAGATTCCCTCGGGGCAGTGCTCTTCTCTTTGTTCCACGAGGTCGCGAGGCTGCGCAGCTCAGCTTCTGTGTGGATGTGGAGGCTCTGCCTTCCACGAACTCACACAAACACACAATATTTTAATGTCACTTTTTAGAGCCAACTTGATGCAAAGGTGTTTGACTCTTTTGTTGCTATCATTTTATATGTTGATGTAGAATCATAGAGATGCGTTGATTTTCTGGAAGATGCTAGACATATCTTTTGTTTTTTCCTGGCATTTCTGATCTTCTTCGATTTTGAGCTCTTGTAATGAACTCAAACACTGTAACTCAAATTCCCTTGAAGTTTTTCTAAAACCTGCAGAGCTCAATCTCTTTGAAATGTGACGTGAAAATTCACTTTTCTAGTTCTTACTGTTATTTTATCTTAGTGCCTTTACATCAGATGATGAATCTTGGATATTGTGAAGGGTAAGGATGAGTCATCTGGGTGAAGTTCTCTATTTGGAAAAGCCATAGCCAAAATACTGACAGGCATGGCAAGGTGATTAACAAGCCGTGGCACTATTTAATGCCTTTTGGAAAGTTTAACAAAGTTCTTGGTATCCGGTTTTTTGTATTTTATCTCCTAAGCAGAGGAAGCTTCTGCCATCTGGAGAACGCCCCTACTTGGTGTCTCACAAGAACTCAGATTATTTTTTCTCATCAAACAGAACTATTAAATGGTGTATGTTGGAAGGCCAGTAGTCATTGCTGTCACATCCAGAAACTGCCTAAGACAAACTTTTGTTCTTCATCGCTGGATTTGATAACAGAAGTAAAAAGAAAGGAAACTGCTACAAAGAAAAATACTGAAGTGGATACAGAATCATCATTTATTTTTACAGACTATTCTCTTGTTTTCCTAGCTGTGAGCAGCTTAAGAGCTTTACTGGTTGATGTGGAAAGAATGCTACAAAAACACCTCTCACTTGCAGCATTGTTTCCTGCCTTCCAAATTTGCTGTGCACGTGCAGAACGTGGACCTAATTGTACAAATCACTTTTCTTCTGTTATTACATGGAACAAAGTTTCCTAAGGCCATCAGGTCTTAGGTGCATTACTCTGATTATCTCCTTGCACCTTTTGAACTCAATTTTAATGATGGAGTCTCAATTTCATATAGATTCCTTCGCATGTATATGAAATCTTCTTAATTTTAATATTATACTTTTTAGTGTGAGCTCTTTAGAATTTTTCTTCCCATCAAACAAGAAGCATTCACTACCTTCCTGTAATTTCTCTGTGTGTCATTCAAAAAGTCTTATTTCATGGAAAGATTTTTCTGTGGTAGGAAATCAGCTTTTTGATTATTTGACAGATCCCCTAGTCTGGTATCTTGCAAAGATCACATTTCTCAGGAAAACGCTGCATCTTGTGAAGGAAAGATTAAATGCTAATTTAATGGCAGTGTAATGCCTGTAGCCTTCTGCCTGCTTTGCCAAATCCTCTCTCTCTCTCTCTCTCTGCAATGTCATTTAAGTTTTTCGTGCGCAAATCCAGGGGCAAATTACCTCCCTGTTTGTGCTGGTGCAGCTCTGAAGTGCCTCGCTCAGGCAGTGACTCCGAGTTCCAGGCGCTCTCCGAGGCTCTGCCTGCTTCTCTGCCTCACTCAGCACAGGGGAGTGATGCACTGAGAACAGGACTGTGTTGGCGTTCTGCTCTCTGGAGAACATTTTCTGGTAGAAAGAAATAGGAATATTTCAAGCGCGCATAGGAGCCTCTTCAAAATTCTCTGCAGCTGTAGTTTGACAATATTACACAGACTGAAATGTTTGCTTATCAGAAAAGCTGAAATGTTTAAAGAACATTGATCTACATTTCTTGTCAGTTTACTGTCTCCATTGGCACAACATTTGGAGGGATTCTGATGTTATGAAATGGAGAGTGCCTCAGACTTGCATCTGCAGTGAATGCTCCGTTACCTCTCTCTGAGCCTTGGAACAATAACTCCTTCCACCTAAACACTCACAGAATGTGAGACATATGATAGATCTGTGCAAGTTGTTCCCATTTTCCACCTTATGCTATAATGGCAACTGCTGCCAATCAGCAAAACAAGGAAGTTGGGAAGTGGGAATTTCCTGTGAATGCCACTGGCTTCCTTAATTTCCTTGAAATTAAGTACAGGCACCGTTCAGCTGTTGGCATTTCTCACAGCTGAGGCGGTGTCAGTGTTACTGACACAAGATGTTCAAGTGCTTATACCAACTTTTGTGTGTGCTCTAAATGAGCTCTGCCAGATCACATGAGGCGTTTTCTGGTACTTCTCCAACCCTGGCCAGAAGTTGTGATAAAGGAGTCAGATGGAAAATTTCGATTAGAATGATTTTCTAAGACTCTTTTTTTTTAAGTGAAAGAAGCGCTTTTATGATGGCTTGCAGCTTTTGCTGAGCAAAGCTGTGATTAGAAGGTTGTTATGTAGGACTTTGACAGCTGACTTTCAACGAGAATTAAGAGAACAGAGTTGAATGTAGACACAGAAATTGTTAGTCCTTTCCCATGGTTCCCATTGCGTAACCCCATGTTACTCTTTAATAGCATTGCTGCCTTCAGAGCTCGGCAGCTCTGGTCCGGTTTGATCTCACTTCAGGGTGTCTTGTTGCTGTGTAACCACGGAATTTTTACAGTAGGTAATGCTGAGGAAACTGATGGGGAAGCAATAATGGAATTGTTCCTAATTTCACTACAGTAACTCTCCACAATCTGCACAAAACACTGGCTGTTTCCTCCTGCTTCTCAGCGAAGATTTAAAAGCTGAGTGAGTTGCCATGTTACTTAAGACTTCATTATTTTTTGCAAAGTATACTCCAGAGCATTTGCTAGAACATTATGAAGTATTATCATAAATGATTAAGCTGAACTATAATTGTCAAAATATGTGAAAAAAGCACATCTGGCAAGCCTGGTTTTTCACTCCCTAATTCACATGAGTCAGTAATTCACAATGGATCCTCCTGACAGAGTGGATCAGTCAGACTGTGGCAGGGCAGCTGTGTGGCTCCTCAGCTTCCTCAACACAGCAGGCACTTCTTGCCTGGTCTAACCCATGGCAGCCTGGACCTGAACTGGGAAAAATCTGACTGAAGGACCTGGGGAAACAGGCAAACCAACCTCGTCGGTCATCAAATCCAGGCTCATGCAGCCAGGTCTATGTAATCAATATTTTATATTCATTAGCCTAAACAGTTGTGGTTTCTTGCATCTGTTGTTTCTGTTCCCTTTTTTCTCCCTGCTTACATGATAGTTACACTGTCATTTCTAATCTAGGCTGTGTTTATGGCAAATTTATGTCATTTGTTCTTGTGCCAGCTTCAACCTTTAGTTATAATGCTCTTTTTCCTTCTTGCTGTTCTGTGATGAGGAAGAGTGAAAAACAGACAACATCCTTCTCAGCTTTCATTTTGTGAGGTTATACAAACCAAAAGCCTCCTCTTTGAAATAAGTTTTGATCCCCTCAGTCATACTCCTACTAATGCAGATTGAATTTGTTTTCCTTGGGTGGAACTGTGCACACCATTCCAGATGAGGCCTCACTGGTCCTGTTCAAATACCCCTCCTGATGTAACCTCCCACATCTGTTATTAAATTACAGGCTTGGGATCCTTTGGTGGTGGGACAGTAGATCCAAATTTTTTCTTCCAAGCAATGAATGTTGTTGTAAGTCTCTGATAGCATTATGTCAATATTATGGGTGTCAAAGAGAATATCTCAGAGAGCTGTTTGTGATGAGACTGTACAGGAGGATGGCTGATGTGGGACTTCCAGTTCTTATGTGTGCCAAGGCACTGAAACACAGCAATCACCTCCAGGTGATATTTGCCTGCTATTTTCCTTTTTGTTAAGTTTATGGGAACATTTTTGACAGGATTTATCTTTATGATAACATTAAGATTTCGGCTACATTCGAGTTTGATCGTGGAGGTCTTTATGGACCTTGGTTGTCTTTTTCTGTGTGTCTCCACTGCGATTTTGGTTGCAAAGGATGCTCTTGCTGTTCTTTCCCTACTTCTTCACAGTATCATTACATAGGGTGGCTCTACACCATTTTGTATCTCTAATCCTTGCAATACACCTAGAAATTGCTATTCTATATGGTTATCTCTGATTCACATTCCTTCTGAAGGTGTCCTTATTTGGCTGCCCACATTCCTTGGTTTCTTTCCTTTTCTGGTTATCACCTGTTAGGTCCTTCCCTGCATTGGACCAGATCACCTTTATCATCTCTGAATTTCCCTTTGCCTTCTCCACTGTTCCTTTACTTGCCAAGCCCTTCCACACTCTTAACTTTTACAGAACATGTTCAAAGCAGGACCCATTTTTCCTGTTTCCTGATCTCCTTATTCTGGGATCCTACACAATTTAACTTCCAGTGTGGCAGTGGGTTAATATTTGTAAAGCACTTTACAAACAAGGGTGTGTAAATGCTGCTTATTTCATCTTGCATGCCTTTTGCTAGTTAGAAGCAGAAGCCGAGTATTTTACAATTACTTAACTCCTCAGTGGCCAGAACAAAATTAGGAGCTGTGTGTGCCGAGATCCACCACCTTTGCCTCCCTCACCTTCCAAAGGCTGTGCCAGGGAGCACGGAGGGGGTGTGGCTGGGGGGTTCACGGGGCTGCCCTACACAATCTGCACCCTCAGCAGTGCTTCTGCCAAGGAGCCCTGCATTGCTGTCTGCTGACAACCTCCCCTGCTCCAGCTCTGGGATTCAAGAGGAACACTCCTGAGTTCTCTCAGCCTGTCTGTCCAGAGGGGCCACAGCTGAGAAATCTCTGCATGAATCTCTCATCACTTGTGTGCCTGGAGAGCCTGAGCTGGAGCTCCCAGAGCTGTGACAGAGCTGGTGTGCGCTGCTGAGCAGCACAGTTAGGCATGCTATGTACAGAGGGGGGCAGTGAGGATTCAGCAGCAGACTTAAATTATCATTTCTGAGCAATTGAATAATAAATTGGCCTGGAAAGTGTTGAATATTTTAAGGCTTTAAATAACAACTCGTTTTTGCGTTTTGTGTGCAGTGTTTGTTGTTGCTGCGCTGGAGCTGCCCAGGTGCCTCTTCGGGGTAGGCTGAATGCCCGGAGTAATTAAAAACTCGGGGTGGGCATTAAGGATCCTGAGTCATCTGATCACCCAGCTTGCAGGTCTCTGCTCTGGGAGCGCACAGGGACATTGCAGGGACTGCAGGCTGCTGGTGGGACAGGGATGTGTGGGAAGGGGGCCAGGCAAAGTGGGTGGAGTAAGAGAGCTGGGCAGGAACAGCCCTGCAGGGTCAGGCCAGAGGTTGTCGTTGCTCAGCATCCAGCAGCTGTCAAACACCAGGCACCTGCAGGAGAACTTGGTGTGCAAATACTTTGCATTTTGAGTATCTGTGATTTTTTAAATTGCTTTTCTTTTTTAACGTTTCTGTTGGCAGGTAGTATGTTTTTATTTAATAAATCTTGATGGATTTTTTTTCTTACATAAATTTCTGTCACTTTTAAGCCTTGTAGGTTGTTTTATGTTGGTAAATAACCTTATTTTTGTATAAATACCAGCGCTTGTAAATTCCAGCGTTGCAAAATCTTGGCAAATTTTTGTCATCGTTTTAGCTTCTTTTTTTCTGCGGAAAAAAGGAAATCTAGAAAAATTTTTCTAAGAAAACAAATACAATCTTTTACTTTTTAATGGAAAAGCAAATATTGCCCCTTTTTCATATGGGGAAGCATATCCCAGGGAACGGCATCGCTGCAGAGGAATGAATTCTGTCCCTTTGCTCACACGAAGCGCGCGGGGAGCTCCGTGTCCTTGGCCCTGCAGGTCGTTAGGAGTTGTCAGGCATCAGAAGGGAACCAAACCCAGGGGCTGGAGGAGGAAGCTGCTGGGGAGCTGTGCTGGAGGTGGGACAGTAATTAGCAGAGCAAAAGGGCTGAGATCAGAAGGCACAGGAGCAGCACCTGATGAAAAAGGACCCTGGCAACAAAGAGGAATGGATGCAGGTGCAGGTTGGAGGAGAGGCAAAGCAAGGTCTTAGAGTAAGAGGTGAGGACCTGGAGGAAAGCTAAAGGACTTCTAAGGGCTGGGGTCAGCTCAAGGAAAGCAAGAGGGCCCATTAGCAAAAGCTGCTAACAAAGGAAGGAAAAGGAGTACAGGAGGCAGCAAGGAGGGAACGGACAGAAGGTCAGTGGCTGAGTGGAAAAGGTGGGTAATGGGAAGGTGGAATAACAAGATGAGACAGTCCTAGAAAGCTGAATTGTGTGTGCTTTTGCCTGTTTTGAGGGTCTCTGGGAATTTGATTCTTGTCATGTGTTTGAGGTGCCCGGGCAGAAAAATCGCTCCGGGGTGTCGGATTTTGGGTTTCCCGTGCTGGCCGTGTGTGCTTGTGGGGGGCAGGTCTGAGGGATCACCACTGGCACTGCTCTGGTGGGCAGCTCTGTGGCACTGCCCCACTTTGGGGTTTGGATATCACCAGTTAATAAAGGTCTATCAATCTATTTATGAGCCTGCTACAGACCAAGTAAAGAAATGTATGAAGACCTCAGAAATTATTTATGATGCATTTACAGCATAAATAGCTAAGCTGTCAACTGTGATTGTGAAGTTCTTCCTCTACTCCTGCACTCTGCTTTTCATTTAATATGGCTTTGTTCAGCTCAGAAACAAACCAATCCTGTGATGGCTTTTAATAGCTGTAATAAAATATTGAGAATATAATGTCTGCCAGTGTGGTGTAGACACACGGACTGTCTGTGATTGTGATGTTAGAGATAGTTAAAAGGGAATTGGGATGGAGGGGAGACTTCTGGAAATGAAGGGAGAAAAGCTTTGGAAAATTTTGGAAGGCTTGAGTCTGAAGAAGATCTTTTTCTCCCAGCAGTTCTGGATTTCCAGCCTGAGGAGGAATTCACTGGATATTGTTCCCTGTAATATTGAACCCATGTGTCCCTGTAGCACCTTAACTCGGTTAAAAAGGAAAGTACACGAGCTTTGCAAACAAAAATTGTTGTGACACTGAGAACATGGAATGGTTGGTCTGGCATCAGGGTAGACCTGCACAAACATTTGTCTCCTACCTGATAGAAGATGCCACCCCAAAGTCACATCATCTGTAGTCCAAAGTTACAAAAGCCAGACTTCTGGACTGTACAGATCATGATATCTGTGGATCAGGTTTCCTCCTCAAACAAGTCAAACATTTTGTCCAGTTGTTAATGGGAGGAGAGAGTTTTGGAGTCCCATTACCCCAAAGGCAGTAATTCTTCATGTGACTTTTCAGCTGCAGCTTAATCACGGCCACTTGCTGTACTCCCGCTCCTCCATCAATGTTATTTTTCAGCTTGAATATGTGTTCTCCGGGTGTATTTATGGATAGCAATCACAGCAGTTTGCAGCTTTCATTTTGGAAAGCTGAACAAATCAGGCTCCGAGAGACTCCCCGTTGCTCCCACCATCCCAGCAGGGCTGTTCCGTGCCTGTTCCACAGCAAATTCATCTTCCTGGAGCCTCCAGGTCCTGCAGGACCTTTGCTGCGGGTGGTGTTAACTGGTTCCCCCCACCCCAGGCTGATGTCACGGAACATTTTGTGACACTGCACTCACCCTGGTCAGCACTGTCCAGCTGGGGATGTGGTGTCACAAAACTTGGAGCAATACTAATAATAATGAGCTATTTCTGCTGACAGGAGACGGCTGAAAATACTTGTGTGAAGTGTAATAGTTCAAGCTAGAGGATCCTTTAAGTGATGTTCAAAGAAAAAAATAACGGCCTTTAATTTCTTGCTATAGGAGATAAAGAGGTTTTTGGGGTTTTGGTGTGGGGTTTTTTTTGGTCGGGTAAGGGAGTTGAGTCAATTTTTTGTGTTTCTGGGTCCACACAGAATTAAGAAATTGAGGAAGGAAGTAGACAGAGCAAGGAAGACAGAAAGCAGTGCCCTGTTTCCTCCAGATCCCCTGCCAAGGAGAGATTTCACACATTACAGAGTGCATTAGAATTAAGACAGGAGAAACTCTGTTATTTACTAGCTTCTGCATGAGATGTTTTACTGGCAATATTAAATGATCTTTTACAGACATAGTCTAAAACTTTCTCGGCACTTGGGAGGATGGCGTGAGAAATCCAGTAACTAAATTTTCACTGGTTTTATGGAGACTGTCAGTGGAAATGTGAAACTGGAATTAAATCAAATGCTGTGTGTTAACAGTAATTGTTGATATATGGCACAAGAAAAATTTTGGTATTTTGCTTTGACTTACCACTCCAAACCAGCCTGAACCTCCTTAGTATCCAGAAGTTTGTTGAAAGTCTACTAATTCTGACCTCCTGAAAACCCAATTAGTGACATTTTTGATTTCTGAACTCTTCTGGAATGCTGACTTTCCCTGTTACATTCATTTCCTATATTCAGTTTCCAGGCAGATTTTGGCAATGCAGAGTTGTGTGGAAAAATAAAATCAGGGAAAGAGAAAACAACATCATACTTTGCAGCCTGCAGGAGGCCTGGTGGGGACCTGAAATGAGAACTGAAATGCAAATATTTAGTCCTGGAGTTGCGGCCTAGATGTCAAAAGAGTTCTGTTGGACTGTGAGTTTCTTGGACTGTGTGTTTACTTGGCCTGTATACGAATTACTTGGGCACACACTCAATTACTAATTGAGTTGCCTAAACCTCAGGCTATTCTTTCAGGGGTGATATATTTAATAGCATAAAATTCACTATGACATTCCTGAATGATGATGAAATATCTGTATTTCATTTTGGTCATCATAATCACCGTCATACTTACTGCTTTGATTCTGCTGGGAAGGGCACAGTGGAGGAGCCTTACTGGAATAAACATCTTTATTTTTTTCCTGTAGCTGTGACAAGACCACTTGAATCTGTGCCTCTCTCTTAAGAAATTGTCTTGGTGGCACTAAGCTTGACATGTACACAACTTGTACATTTGCTTCATGCTAAGCTCAGCGCATAAATGAGATTTTAATGGTGCCTGAAAAAGTCAGTCAAGGTTTGAAATACAGAATTATGTGGATAGCTCAGTACTCTCATATTGATCTCCAAACCAGCACAAGCCCAGTGCGTCCAAAACTACAGAAGCCTAAAATGCACTGCCCCACTGAGGTGTTTGCAAGTGAAAGGTACAATCAGCGGTGCCTCTGGCAGGTTTGAGCAGTCGCTACCTTTGCCTCCTTTTCTCTCTCACCTTTGTTTGGTGCGAAATGCAAAGGGTGCCCATTTCCCCCGAGTTTCACCCTGAGGCAGGAATCCTTCACCAAGTGCAGACCTGGGGAGCACGGGAGAGTGCAGGGAGCAGGAGCTGTCCCTGTCCCCCACCAGGAGCTGTTCCTGTCCCACAGAAGGAGCTGTCCCTGTCCCCCACCAGGAGCTGTTCCTGTCCCGCAGGAGCTGTCCCTGTCCTGCAGAAGGAGCTGTCCTTGCCCACTGCAGGAGCTGTCCCTGTCTCCCACCAGGAGCTGTCCCTGTCCCCACCAGGAGCTGTCCCCATCCCGCAGCATCTGCGTGCGGCCACCGTGAGGAACCGGCCCGTGCAGCTGTGCCAAGCATCCCGCGGGGGTGGCTCGGAATGCTGGGATGCAGTTTGCTCCTCTGTTCCAGCGCTGGGATGCAGTTTGCTCCTCTGTTCCAATTCTGGGATGCAGTTTGCTCCTCTGTTCCAATTCTGGGATGCAGTTTGCTCCTCTGTTCCAGCGCTGGGGATGGAGCTCGCTCCTCTGTTCCGGGAAGGGAGCGTGTGTGCCACGCAAACGCATCTGAGGCTGATCAAAATTCCTCCTGCTGCAGGGAAAATTTCACTCGCTAGCGAAGGCCAAAGAAGTAGATTTCTATATCAGTTCAACAGCTGGTCTTGTTTTATTGATATTGAAATATTACCCCAGTTTCCAAAAATTCATGCGGCTGGAGAGAGCTGAAGTAGGCACAATCTGAATTGTGCGCTGCACAATGGAAATCAGGCCCGTGCAGGGAAGTTTGTTAGCAACTTCTGGTCACTTGTAACACCTAATGAACGATATCTGTATTCACTCTCATTGCTGTGAGCACTGCAAGTGATGCTGTTGTGCGCATTCCCCTTCTCCTGCCTGGCCCCTGAGTAAGAGGAGGGAGAAGTTCCTGTTAGCACGGCTCCCAGAGAAGCTGTCAGCCCCTAAATGAGTGTCTGCTGTCACCCACACGATGGTTCCAGTGCCTGTTCAGCTCTCGGCACTCTGGGGGTCTGTCAGGAGCAGCCTTTGCAGAGACTGATGTTAAAATACATCAGTTATTATGGATTGCAGGCATTGTGGCCTTTTGTAAAGGAAAGGGAATTCTGTCAAGGAAACGTTTTACAGTTTGGAGATGCGGTGAGATAAAAAAATCAAGGAACTCTTCTTTCTTATGTGTTCCTGCAAAATCCCACAGACAACATTTTCCTGTGCTCTGTTCCCCATACACAGCAGAAACTGAAAGGAATTTACATGGGATGAGACCGTGCTACTTTTATCAGATTCGTATCAGGGTAGCTTCTTATGCAAGAGGAATTTTCCAGTGGCCATTATCAATCAAATAATAATTTCTGTGAGTAACCTGAGTGCTTGTGGCTGACGCTGTAGCAAAAGCGAGATGGTTATTTCACAGAAATGGCTGTAGTTGAGTAGAAAAAATCCCTCACCATGGCCATTTCAACATCCCAAGTAGAAAAAAAGAACTCTTTGTCTCCATGAGTCTTAACCTAGATTTAGCATGCTGCAGAGATATTTCTCTGACATGTTCAATGATAGCAGAAAAATATGTGGTGGTGCATTAAAAGCTATAGAGCAAAGGAAGTTTGGGGAACTTAATCAGAGCCTTAGGCAAGAAAGGGATGTGTAACACTGATATGTACATTTTTCTTTTGCAGTACTTAATGAAAAATGTTATGCCAATACTGGTTTTTGTCCCTTATGGTTTAGCAATGCAGAACCAATCCTTTTTATTCTTTGTGTTTTGTGTTTTTCTTCTCGTAATGTTACTTAATCTGGAAATAAAAATGTTTGATTTCTGTCGTTCCCCTTGGCTACTTTGCTTAAAATGGCACTTAATTGTTTTCACTTTAAAGAAACGGTGCCAGGTTTAAAGGTTTATTATATTTTCATGGGTTTTGTTTTAAGATTGCAGGCTTTTTATATACTTCTCCTTGACACCTGTCATAACATGAGACTTTTCAAACTTGGCCACCACCAGTCTGAGAGGAAATGTTAGTGAATTGTCAGGTTGCCACAAAGACCAGGTTTCTTTTCTCTCCTAGCAGCGCCCATCGAGACAATTCTTTCCCTCATCACCCTGCAGTAAATTCCTCCTGTGACTGCCCAGGTCATCAGGGAGTCCTGGGTGAACTGGGTGGGCTTTGCTGGGATGCTCATGTTCCCCGTTCCTGACACTGCCAACTTCCTCACTGTAACTTTGGGACAGAGCATTTAGAGAACCCTTTCTTGGGTGGATCCCTCAGCACCTCCCTCACTCTACAGGGTGGTTTGTTTTCCTTCCTTTCCTTTTCTTTGAGTACAGATGCTGCTGCTTGTACTTTAGGTACTGGTACATTATTGATCAAAGCATAGAGAATGCACAAATAGCACTTGAACTGAGGTTCTATGGAAGAGAGAAATTAACTCTTGTCAGAAGCTGACTGGTTTCTATTTTAATTTCAAGACATTTAGGATGCTTCCACCGGCACCATCTTAAAATGCTGCCAGTCCCCATCTATCTAAGGAATGATTTATGCTTAAAATTAATTATCTCTCAGCCTTTAAGTTTTTTTCTTTAATGTTTTTCTTGGAGGCTGTTTTTTTACACTCGGGCTAATTTATGATTTCCAGATTTCCAGATTTCATTTCTCTTAAACATGTTGAACAATTCTATTTTCCTCCCCTGTTGTCTGTTTCAGTAGGTTGCCATCAAATTTAGTTCTAACTAATTAGGGAAAACCAGTTTCATCACTTTGAAGATTGTCCTCTACTTCATAACATAAACAGCTTTAATTCTGAAGGCCACATTCACCTCTTGTCTAGAGCACTAAAACCAATGAATTCCCTGCTCTGGAGGTTATGGGTCCTGACCTGAATAAAAGAGCAATAAATCAAAGTATGTTCACTGGCACTGAAGCAGGCTCCAACTGTGTGGAATCAACATGCCAGTTCCAAATTGTAATTTCACTAAAAATAGCACAGTTTAACAATTTTGACAGTTGTAAACTTGAAGGATCTAGGCACATTGTCCATCTTGCTGTGTCTCATATGTTCTGTCAACCATGCAGCTTTTTGAAAATAAAACCAGAAGAAAGCTGAACGTTCTTCATTCTTTGCCCATCCCGGCCCTCTGCAGAGGGGGGCACAGAGTTCATAGTGATTGTTCAGAGGTGAAACAGAAGAATCCTAAGTGGTGGCTCAAGAATGGGAGGGAGGGTAAAGGTTTGGGTCTGTATTTCCCCTTCATCACTTCCCTTTTTTGGGTCTGTGTTTTCAGGAAACTAAAGACAAGTAGCCATGGTGTCACAGCTCGTTGTTGTTTACAGGGCACGGGGCAATTGCTCCTCTCTGTTCCATGGTCTGGAGAGCCACAGATGCAAATTTTACTGTATTTGCTCCTCCCAAGACTTATCACCCAATCCTTAATTCCCCCAGGCTCTATGCAGCAGACATTTCAGCATGTATTTAACAGGGGGCACATGATTTGTCCTTTGGCTTCCGTGGACTGTATGGGCAGGTTGGAATTAAAATCATTCTTAAATGCTTGGATGAAATGGGCAGCACTTACTTCACATTGGGGACAGATAAATCCAGCAAGCATTTAAACTTGTGGTTAAAGTTTGCTGGCAATGCCAAACTTAACCCTTTAGCTGGCCGTTCCCCTGACAGAAACGTGTGTGTTGCTGTGTACCGCTTTAATGCCAATTAATTGCTCTCTGCCTCAAAAAATGCCTGAGGTTGAACCACGCTTTGCTTCATCAGAATTCAACTCTGCTATTGGTCTGTGGGGAGGAAAAGCAGGAATTAGAAGAGACAAGAGCACTGTGGAGCAGTAATCTTTTATTTATGTATAATGCTGTACATTTCCTGACTGTACTGTGAGTTTTCCTTCTGACTCTCACTAATTATGGTGACTGGCATGTGGCATGTGATGGAGCCTCAGGAGAAGTGGGATACATACAGCTGTTCAGAGCTGGCACCTTGCATTCCAGTTTGCATTTGCTGGCAGGCCAAGGTCTCTTTTTTTCCAGGAGAGAAACAGGAATGTTGCAGTTTGGTTCAAGTTGTGTTTGTTGCACAGAGGACTTTATTAGAGGGAGCTGAATTACTTTCTCCAGAGGAGTTGCACACACAGAAATGGAAACCTGGTTCTTGTAAACTGGTCCAAATGAATTTTCAGAGGTCATTGTTTGTATCTCTCTGTTCCAGCTCTAAATAACCTACATATTGTCTGTCCTGTGTCACATTCAGTTAAAGAATAACTTGGCTAAAAAGATGATGGCTGAATGAAGAATTAACCACTGAAAAGTGTATAAATTCACTTAGAGCTTTGAAAGTTTGTGGGTTTTGTCTTTGCTCAGAGGAAGCCAAGGAGGAAGATTATCTTCATATCTCTATTACTTTTTCAAGGTGCTAAAATACTTAACTCATTTTGCAAACTGCATATTTGCCAACAGTCATATTTGCTTCATCATTATCAGTTTTGTGAACTCAGGCAAGAGCTTCCCAACTTTTTAAATGTGTACCTGCAGAAAGTGGTAATGATGTACCAGGCTCACTGCTCTTGAGGCTACGTTTGTACCATCGCTGCACAAATTGAAAGTAAGCCAAATAAATTCTTTCCCACTCTTGGGAAATATGTGTTATCCTAAGTGCAAGACTAGGAGAAATGTGTTAATTGTTTGACACTTCATCATTTACAATGCTCATTAAAGGAGATAATGGTGATGCTACAAATAGTGACCTGACAAAATTTTGCAGGTCTCCAAGGTGGCCACTGCATTCTTAATACACAGACAGGGCTTTTGAGAAGACTCTCTGTGGATATTGTCCATCCACTCACAGCCCAAGCAAACCCTTCTTTGTTTCCAGCTCCTTGCCATGTTAATATTCCCATTTCCACTGAAAACACGGATTCACCAGGTCAGGATGTTAGAGCTGGTGCACGTACTCTGTCCTCTCTGGTGGGGTGCCATTGCTTGGCAACTGGGGGTTTTTTTGCTGTAAGAAAAGACATTTTAAGTACAGTAAAATAAATATATTCTATCTGTTTTCTTTTCCCTAGGCATCCCAAAAAAAAAAAAAAGTGTGATTTTGTTAAATTCTCTTTTGCTGTGCAGCCTTTCTTTAACAATCTCTCAAATGGAGCCCAGGGATATCCTTCATCATTTCCTCTATTGGTT
This sequence comes from Edolisoma coerulescens, assembly GCA_013397115.1. Classification (NCBI taxonomy): domain Eukaryota; kingdom Metazoa; phylum Chordata; class Aves; order Passeriformes; family Campephagidae; genus Edolisoma; species Edolisoma coerulescens. The sequence goes on along the minus strand of VWZW01004955.1, from coordinate 404,940 downwards.
TCTTCTCCTGTAAACTTAATGGAAGCACTCAGGCTTGTAGTGAAGAGGAAACCCACAGGCAAGTGACAGAAGCATCATAAGCTTCAGGGAGCTAGTTTAACATGGTTAATTAAAGGGGTGATCAGTTCAGGGCAGCACCAAGTGTGAAGGATTGATAGACAAATCCCTGCAGTCAGGCTCTAGATGGATGCTCTAAATATGAGAAAAGGCCTCTCAACTTGTTGGAGCCTGTTCTTATCTTTGGGGGGGAGAAAACCCCACAGCAGCACCTGCAAGCCTGCACATGGAGCAAACCCATGTGTTTGCCATTTTCTCTCTTAAATTTTGGTGCCCCAGGTGGACAGTGCATTGCACAGGTTATGTAAATGGATTTCCTCTGGGTTAGTGCATCAGCCCTGGTTTAGTTTCAGGTCTCACATTCAAAACAATGGGGGAAGTTGCATCTGAAATTCAACTGGCTCAGATTTAGGCCTGATCAAATTTAATGTTTTCACTGGGGAACTTTATGAAAAATCAAGAGTGTGCTAATGAAATTTGCCACTTACAGAAGTTTAGGTGGCATAGTCAATAAAGAGGAAGATTAGAGTGCTATATGAAAAGAATTTTTATGACTTTGAGATGTAGGGTAATAAAGTTAGGTACAACTCACTTGTACAAAAATACTAACTCATATGCTCAAGGAGGAATAAAAGAACTCTGCAGAGTTTTTTTTCTTCAGAGTCTGCTCTTTCTGGTACAGCTCAAATGGAGAAGTTTTCTGCTCCAGTGCTGGACAGAGGTTGTGTACATTCCCAAACCAAAATGTTAAGGCTTTAATAAGCAGTGGTTAAGCTCAAATGCACATTTGTTATCACTGGAGATAAGTACACTTCTGCAATACTTTGGGAATTATTTCATTGTGATGTTTGACGTGAAGGAACTGTGTGTCTGAAGGGCTGTCTGCTTCTCCTGGCTGCATTATTTGGTTTAATGAGGTACATTACCTCTCCTCCAAAATGCTGCTTCTCTGAGGTTGCTTGGGAAAAAAACCAGAAATCACAAGGAAATCCTAGATTTCACTGGGACTGCTTCTCTTCTGCCAGTTGCTCATCGCCTTAGGGCTGTATTTTAATGTACTTTTAAATGATCAGAAAGAAGGCTCTTTAATTGTCATTACGAAAAATTGTAGCAGAATGACTCAACAGTCTGGCCAAGACCGTGGTGTTTGGAAAAGGCTCTTCCCAGAAAAGGCTCAGGGGCTCCTGCCTGAGAGAGGACAGAGGGGGTGGTGGAGAGCAGAGGGGCAGCTTCAGGGTCTTTGGGCGGGAGGTTTAACTGCAGCACGGAGGGCAGAGCAGGACCAGGCTTTCAGGAGTGCTCTGCATTTTGGGGCCAGCCCCTTTTGAGCAGCCGAGGAGGTGAAACAACAACGCTGCTGGAGGTCCGGCCGTGGTTGTGTTCAGAGCACTTTAACATCTGACCAATATCTGACTAAATCTGAGCTCCACTAGGAATCAACAGCCCTAAATGACTTGAAATGACTTTCAGCTGGGCAGATTAAAAGGACATTTCCCAGAAAGCTGGGAGTCATGCAATAGCCTGGTTTATTTCTGGCCGTGTCTGTGCGGCGCTGGATGTGTGATTATGACTGGAAGTTCCTGGCTTGTGTTGGCCTTGTCATTAAAATCTGACCCTACAGTTGGAATATGAACTAATGAACTAATTCCAGACTTTATTTAAGCCTGCTTCTCATGAGAAGTTGTTCATATTTCTCCTCTCCTCGTTGCTCTCTGGAGGAAAGAAGGGTGAAGTCCTTTAACAGGGACAGATTGTGCTGAGGGTGGAAGTACAAAGCTGTCTCTCAGAGTACCACCTCCTATTTTGATGATTTTTCCATTCAGGCACAGATTTGTGTCTTGTTTGACTGTGTTCTCCCACTAGTACAATCCGTGCTATGTGATCTCAATTTCCATGTCTCCTGTGTCCCGGGCACTGATAAGCCCCGTGTGGGCTGAAAGATCCCCGCTTCTGCTCGGAGAGCAAACTTGGGAAAAAACAGGGTGCTTTGGGACTGTTAATTATTAACATTTTTAATTATTTTTTTAAATTATTTACTCTGCTCGCTGCCACAATAGCAGCAAAGTCCTTATATGGAGCAAGCGTGGCTGGAGGGGATTTGGAATGTGCCTGGGTTTGCTTTTGAGCTTGACAGCCATTTCTCACTTCCCGTAATAATGACAGTTAGCTAGGGAAAACGAGGAATATTAATAGATTTCGAGAGTGTTGTGTTTCTAGAGTAGAGACAGAAAAAGCCTCAGCAGGAGTAAGAAAGGAATAGAAGTAGGGATGATTCGTGTTTCCTGGTTTCTGTTTCATTCTCGTTTGCAGTCTTTTATTTATACTGTTCTTCTAAAAGTAAATGCAATAGAAGAAAAAGTCTCTGTCATGATTTATTCTTCCAATTTTCCGAGGCTTGTAGGATTACACCCTCCTCCCTCTCCTCGTTGCAATAACCAGCCACAGTAAATCCAAATATACAGCCTTTGGAAAGAAAGGGTTTTGCAGGGGAGAACTGAATCAACCTTTAACTTGCATGTTCGAAGAAAAGCCAAAAAACGCCCTCAAACCAGGGCAGCAGCATAAGGTAGTGAAGCTCTGGAAGTATTTGTAGCGAGTTATTGCTAGACTAGATCTGTCTGAATGTGCTGCAAACCAGACACTGGCACTTGGAGCTGATTGTTCTCTTCAGAAAGAGATGAATTTCCCTGAAAGAGTTTGGAGTTTTTAGATTTTTTTTCACATTTTTACTTTCATCTTGGATTTTTCTTTTTTTGTTTTAATGTTGAACTTGTGTCTGCACTTCTTCTGACAGACAAGAGGCTGTAGCCCATTTTCTGAAATGAGCGTTTGCCACTACCCAAATATGTCTTTGACAAGCCTGAGAGTTGTGTATTCATCTCATTTCTACTGCAGCACATAAATCCAGTGCTAATATTACATTTATCTTTTTCTTCCTTTGTTCTTTTTTCTGGGTAAAGAGAAGAATTGTTGTGTAAAGATACAGCACAAGCATTGTAGATATTGTGATGTGATGACACTTGTCACTTTCTCAGTGAATAAAGAAATGAAGTTGGAATCAAAATATCTCAAAACATTTTTTTGTTCTCTTTCAGACTGGGGAGTTTTTAAAAATGTTAATAATTTTTTTGTGTGGTACTGCTGGTGTACCAAAAGGCATTTGCTGAAAATCACTTTAATGAGCAGAGCTCTGACAGGGCAGTAACTAGTCTAGATTATTTCATGGGTTCAAACTGGGAACCCCCTGAAAGGCTGAGGGATGGGGGCAGGTTTTTTATAACCCAGAAGTTCTGTTCTGCCAAACCTGCCTGAATCTCCTTCATCTTTTCTCACAAACAGAAAATTAATATATTTACTGCTCTTCAGCAGGATTGAGTGGATGTATGGGGCCACTGATACCTACCTAGATGAGCCAACATGTGGCTCCCTTCCAACTCAGGATATTCCATGATTCCACAATCCATTTCAATATTTTTTCCCGGTTCCTGAACTAATAAATACGGGCAAGAGATAAAAGCAGGGCTGTTTACTTCATTTCTTACAATATCTGCTAACGGTTTTTCAACATAGGCTGGATTCTTTCTCCTGGCTTGGAATTCTTTTCCGCTGGGAATTCTGTGGCATGATGCAGATACTCTTTGAAAGGCTGAGAAAAGTAAGTGACATCTGATTTTCTGTAGAGCACGCAGAATGCATCAGATGTGCTGGCAAGGCCTGAAAAGAACCTCTCGGTAGCGTGCCACGGCTCCGCTCGGAGCTCCTGCGCGGCAGCGCCTGGTGCAGCTCGGTGCTCCACCCTTCCGAAACAGAACCCATCTCACAGCAGGCAGAGGGGAAACACACGGGTGAGGAAAAAGACTTTCAGCTGTTGATTTCGTGTGCTTTATGAGAGGCTTCCCAGGCAGGAGCAGGAGCTGGTGCCTCCTTGCCCTGTCTGTGGCATCGCCATCATCCCCTTCCCATCAGGGGATCCTGAGCCTGGCTCTGCCTTCCCGGCAGCTTCACTGCACAGGGGCCGTGCTGCTGCTTTGTTTTGACTGTGCTGGGCTTTGTCTTCCAGATCAGGATCACAGTCTTGAATAATTCCTATCAGTAATGTCACAAAAATTTTGTAAGAGCCAGTAAACACATCTCTTGTCTGGCAGCAGTGTCACAGAGGACCCTGGTGGGTTTATATTGATGGAGTGTGTCGGGGCCATTACAAGGAAACCTGAGCCACTTCTTGTTGTTCCTGCAGCCCCTCTGCTCCCCCGACTCAAAAGGGCAGCAAGGGGTCTTTTTTTGTAGTTGCTGGGCTTTTTCTGCACATTTTGCAGAAAGACCGGTGTGTCCTAATACACCATTAATACTGGGAGAAGCTCAGCACTGTGCTGGATATGGTTCCCATTTCAGGTCTTTAGCCTTGGCTGCCATACCTTTATAACAGCATTCATGATCTGTTTCTGTGTTGTGGACTTACGTACTTTCAAAAGCAGAGAAATAAGTTTTGCCTGGTAAAATTTTATGCTATGGCACAGGAAAACAGCCACCAAAAAAACCCACTTACGGTTTCTGCAGAGTGAGCCTTTGCACTGTAGTGGATCCTCCTCTGAGGGAGAACCCGAGCAGTGCTACCAGCTGGAAGAACGCAGACAAAACTGGGTGAGGACCCATCCTGGCACATAAAAATGAGTAAAGCTCCAAGTTACTTTTTCTGAGATTTTTTTTTTTTTTTATTCCTCACCCGCAGCTGAAATATTGGAAATTGAGAAGACTTTTCTGGCCGTCACTCAGTTGCACTGAAGCCTGTTACTGGTGAAATGTGCACCCAGTATCTATTCGGCCCTCCCCTGATGGCTTTGAAAACACTTTTCCTTTTTAAGCCCAACTCCTGGAATCAGCAGCAATTCACCCCTATCTGCAAATGCAGCTTTGGTGTTACCGTGGTACTGAGGAGTGGCAGGATGAAAACAACACCGTTTACTTGTCACTAAGGGACTCGGGCAGCTTCTCACTTCCACTGGCTGGTGGCTCATCTCATTCCTCCTCTCTTGGCCATGGACAGCTGGACTGCCTGTGAATGTCAGACCAACCCCACCCGTGCTCTGTGAGCCCCTCTCTGGTGCTCCACACCCCCGTGCTCACACCCAGCCTGCTCTCGGGATGCTGGGCAGCCCCTGGGGATGGGCTGACAGCAGCATTTGCCCCTGAAGCACAGCAACCATTGAGAAGCTGATTTAGGGCTGCAGGACTTGGCCTCAGGCACACAGCCCTTGCCTTGGTGCTGCTGGAGAGCCTGGAGGAGCTGTGCCTGGGCTTTTCAATGAAGCAAACCGAGAAACAATCCTTCATAATCCTGCTCTCCTGGGGAGTAAAGAGGTGGAGGTCTGAAGCTGCCATTTCTCCTACCAGCACTCAATAACTGAAGGTTATTTCAGAATTTTATCACTAGAAATATTTTGCTTTTCCTCGCTGCCTCCCTTCCCTCCCCAGCTGAGGGGCAGGCACACACGAACAGCGTCGTTCAGAACTGGTTCACCAGAATTCATTAGAGCGAGGCTGAAGGTTTCATTATTCTTTAAGGGTGCATTAATAAAACGACTGTACACTTGGGTTTTTTAATACGATATGAATTATTCTGACAGTCAGTTTGCAAAGCCAACATATCAATCATTAAATTAAAAATGTAGTAATATAAATTAGTGTGATTCAAGAGCTGTAGAACATGTGGAACAATATGCTCTCTGTTTGGAAACGAACGCAGATCTGTCCTTCAAATGAGAAAATATAGCAAGCAGAGAAATGCAAAAAATTGCAGTGAATTTATCCAGCAGTCCATAAAACCAACTGTTTCCATGTATCAGTACCATTCTTGTTCTGTCCAGATCCCTATTATTCTTTCTGCAAATATCACAGCAATCTTTAATGATCAACCATAGTGTTTGTTTGCAGGAAGAGGTGTCATCTGTGAATTGCCTAACACGGTGCTTACATCTGGGGACGAGGCAGCAGCGCAGAAAAATCAAAACACATCTCCCCACAATTACTGCCTTTGTTTGCTTGACAGAAGATGCAAACAAAATATTTTGCAAAAAACCCCACGTTGCTAACTCACCACTTCATGAAGTAATGCCTCACACAGGTTGCATCAGTGCTCTGAGCCTAATCCAGCTGGCCCTGGTGGCTCCCGGTGCTCTGGGGAGAGATATTCTATCTGCTCCGTTTATGTGAGCACAGAGAAATTATTTTGCCCTTAATAAATGTGAGGTGCTAGATGAAGTATGCAGGACAGCTTGCTTTTTCACTTCCTTGAGCAGAAAGTTCTTTTTAAGCATCTTTTTTTCCTTCCTCTGCTGATTCTGTGAGAACTCTGTGGCTGTGAATAACACGCTGGATGTTTGAAGTGGCCCAGTGAACGCGAGATAATGAAGCTGTGACTAAGGTGCAGGACATTTTCAATGGCAAGTCTTTGCCCGTGGATTTCTCTCCTTTCTGAATTCTATTTCAGCCAAGCTGCTCAGAAGCAGCCTGCCCACGCTGCAGATAAAGCCCTGCCATGCAGGGCTGGGCCTGATGTGCTTCTCCAGGGCGGTGTGCTCGCCCCGGCTGTGTCCGCGCAGCATCGCCCCAGCGCTGTCAGCCCCGGGGCCTGCAGCAGCAATCCCGTGCAGCAGCAACAATCCCGTGCAGCAGCAATAATGCCGTGCAGCAGCAATAATGCCGTGCAGCAGCAAAGTCTGGGGTGCTCCTGGCTCCCTGGGGCTCGGACTGCCAGCAGCCCTCAGCCCCTGCCACCCTTCGGAACCCACGCTCCTCGGTGAAATTCCTGCCTTAGGTCTATCGCACAAGCACAGTCAGGAGTGCCAGTGGAGGAAAACAGGCTTAAAAAAATCTGTTCACAGCCAGGACAACACGTTAATGACCCATTACAGACCCAGCAGCTGCCTGACACCAAGATTCGGTCTGACCTGTGCAGGTCCAGCTGCGTGTGCAACCTTATGAACTCATTAAAAATAGCTGCAGTCTTAAGATACGAGATGCAAGTTATTATTGAGGCTTTCTACTAACCACAGATTTAAAATCCCTGGGTGTTTCTCATCCCTGGTCCTTTCAGGGCTGTGGTTTTGATGCTGCCAGTGAGGACTGCAGAGGTAAAAGCTGTTTGTTCTTGTTTGCTCCTTATCTGTGCTACATAAAATGCATGACATATCACAGTGGTGGAATAAAGGCAATAATCGTTTCTAATAATGAAACTGTTCTGAAAGGCAAGACCTAGATTTCTTACCAAGATAGTGTGCTGAAGTATTTGCATAGTAACTGGGCTATAATTACAGATTCATCTCCTTTATGTCTCTTAGCTCTCAGGCTTAAGTAACCAGATCTTTGGAGCAGTCGCTCTTTTCCCTGGGAGGCTGGGTGTCAGGCAGCATATGCTGAGGCTGTGTGCTCTGGTGCTCTGACTGTGAGTAATGAGTGTTGATAAACTGTTTACTGAAGCTGGCTGAAATTCAGGATTTGTGCATTGTGGGGTTTTTGATAGTTCAGAAGCATTTCCAGTACTTTCAAGTAGTGCAATACATGTTTAGGACTCCTCAGAAATTTTAATTTCTGGGATAAAAACCGGCTTCATTTTGACTTTTTTTTTAATTTTGCAGTTTTGATCCTGGAAATTTTTGTTGGTTTTATATTTTATTAGTTTTATGAGACAGCAGAGGCCATTGAAAATACGCAACACAAAATAGTCAGAACTTTCTTTTTTTGTTTTATTTAAAAATCATTAACATCAGCTGTCACTTACACCTCTCTGATAAAATCTGTTCCAGATGGGTGGATGATGAAGAGCTGAGTGCTGTGGGGTACTGACAGTCTCACATTGCAATACAGAAGATGCCAAGCAATGCTGCTGCACAAACCTTTTTAGTTTCTTCTTCATGTACTGGTAAATTTTCAGTCCTGATAGAAAGAATCCATTAACTTTGTGCTATACAAAACTCTGGGTAAAAGGAGTTAGGCAAAAGAGTCCTTGCCCCAATTCAAATTAAGCTCTGTCCTGGGCCTGGAGTTGCTCCTCGAGAACTGAGAGCTGCAAATCCCAGAAGATGGGATTGTTTGGGGGATTTTTATGTACAAGAGTGTTGGCAGCCTCTGTGTCACTAACTTTATTCTCCCAGAGAAACCAGCCTGCAAAGCTCAGATATTTTTCCTGCTCTGCAGAGAGATTGCTCAGAAAAAGGGAGCTTGGTGCAAACTTGAGAGGCAGAAATTCTGTGTCAAGGTGACTGTGAGGGTCGTTGTTTCCTTTTAGGTGTGTGCCAGGCCACAGACAACCTCTCTGGAGAGTTCAAGAGCATTTTTATTTCCTCCTTACAGTCTGGAGTCGTTTGTGCATTTGTGAGTGGTGCAGAACTCGGTTACAGGGGGGGCTCTCTGTCCTGTTGTACTCTCCCTGCCTGTCAATGGTTTAAGATAATCCTAGATTTAATTGCTTCATACATCTCCAAACTTTGCAATTCCTTAGTTTATATAAACTCATTGTTACCCCAGTAGGAAAGGTGTAATTATTTGCTCTTCTCTGGCACGAGAAACCACTCCTGTTTCCTTCTCCTTCAGTCCAGTCCTTCTCCTGTTACCAGGGCAAACCTCCTTACCCTGCTTCCTTATGGATTGCCTGCTCACTCCTGCCTGCCACGGGCTTGACTCCTCACAGGTGAGCTGAGATGATCCTGGCAGCTCTCAGGTGCTCTGTCTGTTCCCCTCCTGGAGCAGGGCCGACTCTCTGATCTGCTCCGGTTGCTGTGCTGCAGCTCCAACGCTGAATTCACCTTGCTGGTATCTTCCTCGCCACAGATTTTGTGGTACCAGCTTTGATTCCATCTCCTCTGCTGTGAGAGAGTGTTCACTGCTAGAAAGTAGCAAAACAGCTCACCAGCCCTTCCTTGGGTGATTGTCAGAATATCATAACTAATGAAGAACCGATAAATTGAGATGTTCACTTGGTATATCTGCTTGGAATTTGGCATGAAACAGGTGGAGGCATCCCTTCAGTCTGTTGTGGCAGAAATAGGTTTGTCATTTGTAACAAAGGAGAGTGGGGAAAAAACATGTTGGATTTCATAAGAATCGTTAAAAAAAGTTGAGAGGCTTTCTGGATCATTAATTAAACCGTGTTGAAAACCAAAGAAGTGTCACAGAATCTGAGATAATATGTATACTGTTTCTTGCTTTAAAGAGGTAAAGAAGAATCACCAGGAAGCTGTAGGCAAATTGGCCTGCTATTGATTCTGTGTAAAATAACAAAACACTTGATTCAGGAGTTCATCAGCAAGGCTTGGCAGCTAAAAATTTCATTAACAGTAGCAGTTACTCAGAAAATACAGACCTTGTCAGACAGACAATTAGTATTTTTTTTTAGTTCTTTTTCTGAAGTGGATTATGGGCAGGTTGATAAAGTCAGATTAACTGGCATTGTGTGCTTGGGCTTCAGAACTTAATACTGCATGACATTTGGACTGGAAGCTTGGATTTAGCTGTGAGTCTTTTAAAAACTGAGTCGTTGGCAGATATCAAAATGTAGTTTTGAAGAGGGAGAGATCAGTGAGCAGAGCTCCTTCTGGAGGGCCAGTGTGGGGCTGAGCTGTGGTCTAACATCTAACACTATTTTTGGTGAATTTAATTGTCAGTGTAATTTTTTTGCAGAGCTTGCAGGCTTTGCAAATATTGGCAGAGTAGTAACAAAAGAGAAGACAAGCTGCTTCTGTTGAGCTCTCCAAGTTTGTTACTCAGTTGATCTCTCTTTAATAAACCAGCTCAAGGTAACTTGTGGGGGAACAGCAAGTGTAGATTCCAGGGCTCTGGAGCTTAATCCACTCAAGTGAGATTTAGGGGGCTGGCAGAAGAAAGCCCCTAAACATGAGCTCTCGGGACAGTGCTGGGGCTGAAAGGGAGCCGGGTCTTTTAAGACAAATGAAGAAAGTTTATAAAGTATAAGCGGGAGAGTGATCCTGCCTTTGGGCACAGCCTTACCGAGACTGTCACTAGAATTTCTGTGCCTGCTTCTGGTGCCAGAGCTTCAAAGGGATCCAGACATAGCGAGAAGAGTTTTTAAATGGGTTAGAAATGTTCCTGGGATTGGAAGGGAAGTTTATGTTTAGATGATCACTCAGTTAATTTAAGAAGAGGCTGAAATTACATGGCTGTCAGCTGGAAGCAGACAAGAAAAGGAGGTGGCAGCGGGGTAGGAAGAAGATGGACCCATGCCTGGACATTGCAAGCGTGCCTGGAGCAGGTTCTCTTTATAGCAGATTCATATGGTTCCTGCAGACTGGCTGCCACATTTAGACTGAGCACATTTGCTTCCACTATTTTCTGATTATTGGACCTTGTGAGGATTTTTGTCTTTTTCTTCAGCATGGGTAGACTCCATCTGTTGGGACCATGTCAGCTTTGTAGGCTCAAGGCTTGGTCTCTCCTTTACGTACTGAGTATGACTTAAGTGAATTGAGAACTGAAATATTCTTCATTTCTGAAAAGGGTGGACTGGACAAAATTGAACAACCTGAGATGCACTGAAAAGCAAACAAAACACAGAGGATAGCATGTGGTTCTGTGAAGGCTTGGCTTCTGTAAAACCCAGAAAGATCAGCCCAGGTAGTGCACCACGGGGACCTGAGCGTGTGTAACTTGCATCACTTGGCAGCACTAAAAATGGATGCATTTTGTGCAGTTCAGGTTGAATCATCTGGATCCTTCCCTGTTGTAAAGACATTAACTTCTATGCTCTTGTGTTTTGGATTTTGTGTTACATGAAAGGTCAGACCAGACGTTCTCAGAAGTCCTTTCTGGCTGAATTCATCTCTGAGCTTGGCGTGCCTTTGAACAATGTGGAAGTAACAAATAATCTAACAGGCCTTGAACTGGTTTCTTATTTACATAGCGAGGAATTCAATATAAAATAGGTTTGAACAAGATGAAATAAACCCTTCTTTAGTACATCTGCCACATGGCTCAGTGCCACTGCAAACTCCTTCAGATAGCCCCGAAATAGCTGAATATCTGCAGGGCTGGGAGCTCAGATCCCCAGGCAGCGTGGCTGGGACAGGGCTCCCTCCGAGCTGGGGGGACCCCGGGGCACAGGGAGCTCGGGATGGGCCACACCTCGAGGGTGGGATGGGACCCTGCTGCTCTCACCTTGCACTCGAGGCTGTCAGAGCAGCTGGGCTGTGTCCGTGGACTCTTCTTGACCTAACGAGTGCAATGGAGGGGCAAGAGGGAATAATATTTCGGCACCAGAAAAAAAGCTGAGGCGAGGCAGGTTCATCAGCCGTTTTTCAGTAGTGTAAAAGATACTGAGCTGATTTTTATGTTATTGAGGCAGAAGCATGAATAAAGGATGGATTTATGGTGTGCATGCAGTCGCCAGCCCATAGAGCTTTCAGTGCTTTGTGCCAGAAATGCACTTTCAAAAACCTCTCAGTAGGAACAGAGACAATGGGCTACTAAAATGAGTAAGTGCTGTGCATTTCCAAAACAGTGCTCAGCTCAAAGAATGCGTGTATTTAGCTGATAGAATACAACAGTTCCAGAGGATAAGTAAATAATAATTTTTGGGGGTTTAGGGAGGGTGGGGACCAAACACAGAAACAAACTAAATATAGTGGTTACTTATATTAATAACTGAACTGCCTGACTTGTGATAACACAGTGCTATTAATGTGCCTCAACACAAGTTTAATACTACAATAAAATGGTAATTCAGACAAAACCCCTGCATTTTAACATTAAGGACAACGGATAAAACCCACAAAAGCAAGACATTTTAGAGGAAAGGCAGGGAGGCTGTAATTAGCTACATGCAGGCAGTGCAGCAAAACAATGTGCAGTAGGTAGCATTTTTTATGGTTATCTTGCTTCCATCAAATACATCTAAATTTTAGCAGTATTAGAGCATGCTAATGAACTAGGTTATACTTTAAACTCTAAATTTGACTTTATTTCCATTTGTAGTTAAAATCTGAACTGGACGCATCATAGGTTTTCATGGGTTTTTTGAAGTACAACAGATATCCTCTTTATATTTTCTTCTGTGCATTTTATTTCCCTTTTTGATGTGTCTGGGGAAGATGACAAGATTAAATCCCCCTCACTGAAAGGATTTCATTGTGAATGTATTTAATTACTTCCTCTTAACTGGCCCATGTGTGCAGCTTTTCACAGCCAGGATGATGCCATTTCAAAATGGAGCGTGCTGAAACTTCCATCTCTGGGAGAACTGAGCCAGATTACAAACAGCTCACCATGCAAGCACAGATCAAAAAATTCTTGATGCACAGCCCAAATATTTGCCTCTTAGGTTAGATCGTGCATTTTCCTTTTTTCCATGTGTGTTTGTAAAACTGAGAAAGGGACCAGCAAATGCCAGTTGCTAGGATCTGTCAGATCTTGTGTCAACACCTGTTTCCTCAGGAGAAAAAACTCAGCCACTGTAATTAGAAGCTTGGAAATTAAATATTTGCAAAACAGTCCACTCCTACTGTTTAATTGAGAAAAGAATTCAGATCTGCAGGAACATGCCAGGGCCCTGCTCATTAGATTGTGATGCCTCCATGTGATACGTCTTGGTGGCTTTAGGACTTCTTTAAAGCATTTTTTCCCTAAATAATTGTGAGATCAGCTAACTTTTGTCATTTATATTCTCATTTCTCACACAGAGCAGGACATACAGTCTATGACTGTGGATCAGACAGGTGGAATATAAAAAGTGTCTCTCTCCAGCTGTTTGTGGAGGATTCTATCCCAACATTCTACAAGCAAATATGGTTAGTTCTTGGGGTCAGGCATCATTGACTTAACTTACATTGCTGCTGGTGTTTGTGTGGCTCCTTGCAGCATGTACTCACCTGGCCTCTCTGTGATCTGTAAATGCTCACTGTGCAATCCAGGATGAAGCTGGAATGATTGTGTACTTGTGTCACACTCTTCCTTGGTAGCCCTTGAGCTGTTCCTCGGTAAGCAGATGTGTGTTATTTACGTGTTCCTGCAAATATAAACACAAGCTGCTGTTGGTAACTACGCCCTCATTTCTCTGGGTGCCTTCCTGGAACGTGGGGACAGACAAGCCACTGGCACAAGTCCAGCAGAGAAAATGCTCTTTGTTCTTGGGGGGCTGAGCCCAGCACGTGTGACAGGGCTCAGAATGGTGCTGGGAGGGTTCCAGCTCCAGGTGGGTGCTCAGTCCCTCAGGTCAGACTCCAGAGGTGAGAGGTGACTGCCAGGTCTCAGCACTGACTGTCCCCTCTGCCACCAGGCCGTGCTGCTGGTCACTGTCCAGCCACAGCTGACACTTGGACAGTGACAGAACACCCCTGTGCTCGACCCCTTTAGCAAGTCCCTGAGTTTTGAAGCCAATGGTTTTGATTTATGTCCTACTTGGTTTCATTTCCCTTTGCCAGGACTGGACTTGGGTGTTTCCTTTTGCCGTAGTACAGAGGAGTAGGCAGATGCTGCTTCCCTTCATGTGCAAATCTCCCCGGTACCCGGTGCTGAAAACTCTGTAAATAAACAGCTCTGAGTTCTCAGAAGCACTCAGTGTTTGTGCAGCTCCCCTGCTGCTGAAGGCACTGAGACTCTTACCATGGACTGGGCACAATGGTGATCCTACTGCAGGGAAATTCAGACATATTGTGGAATATGAATGTACCCTGTATTTTCAGGATCCTTAAGCTGTATTAGAATTGTGACATTCCCTGTTTTAAATCTCCATGACTTGTCTTCAGCATTTTCAAGATACAGTGGTAATAATTATTTGTTACTCAGTCATAACAATTAGCATTGTTAAATGATTAATAAGATTTTATTTTGCCCTCAGTAAATCATATTTTAGGGTTGTATATGCTCGTGAGTTTGCACTTGTGCCAGTGGCAATGTCCAGAGGCTGTACCAGTCTCTGATTCTCAGCAGTTAGGGGATCACTGATTTCCAATACGAGGAGTGTTCTGTAATGTCTTTTATAGGGGATTGTAATCTTCTTTGTAAGGGTCGGTTTCTTCCTCCCAGACATGCCTGTGCAGTTGCTACCTAAGTGAGCATCAGTGTCTAACTTCCTTTGGAGTTTTGCACCAATGCCCCCATTTCCCATTTCAGCAGAGCCTTTTCAGAACATGGGCATGGGAGCAGGATTTGAAGACTTCTAATCAGAGTAAATGGTGGGTGGCATTGATGAGCACAGTCGGCTTAGCTGCACTTGTATTGTATTCCACTTTTTTATTTCTGAAAGGAACTGAGACTATTTGAATTAAAATGCTCCCAACAGCTCATGTATAAACTCAAGGATGGAGTCTGCAGTGGTCAGCTTTGCATCAGCTGTTTGAAATCTGTGGTCAACAGTGTGGATGTGCCAAGGGGGGAAGCTGCCAAAGCAATGAGATGCTGCTGATGCCTGGGAGCCTTGAAGGGCAGCTCACTCTGAAATCTAATTTTTATTTTATTTTTAATGAAAACTGGATTAAGCTAGGATTTTTTTTTTTCTGAACTTGTATTAAAATAAAGCTCAGCAAAGTTAGCAGCTATAATTTGTGCAGAATGCACTTGTACAGAGCAGGTTTATTCCTTTTGTCATCTAGTAAGGAGCCAGTTTTTGTCAAGTTGCAGAAGTTTCTCCCACAGAACAGGGAGAGGCAGAGGATGGATAAGGAGCTGCTGTCCCCAAATGTAACAGAGCAGGCGAATAACACACTCAAGGGCAATCCTGCACTTCATTGCAGTCTGAGCTAATCATGCATTCAGAGAATGGCCTGGGTTGGAGGGGACCTTAAAGATCACCTCATTCCACCCCCTGCCACGGGCAGAGACACCTTCCACTGTCCCAGGCTGCTCCCAGCCCCGTCCAGCCTGGCCTTGGACACTTCCAGGGATCCAGGGGCAGCCACAGCTGCTCTGGGCACCCTGTGCCAGGGCCTGCCCACCCTCCCAGGGAACAATTCCTTCCCAAAATCCCATCCATCGATGCCCGCCGGCAGTGGGAAGCCATTCCCTGTGTCCTGTCCCTCCCTGCCCCTGTCAGGTGTCCCTCTCCAGCCCTCCTGCAGTGGAGCAGTGGAGGTTTCTGTGATGATGAGCACCACAAGGGAGCCTCGTGCTCTCCGTTAGCCAAAGCCAGGGCAGGCTGAGCCAGCAGCAGCCCCTGCACTCTGCCCTGAACTTGTGGCTTGGCACCACCGTGGCCAGCTTGCCCTGACTGATGTATGTCCTGTGAGCTGATGTTTACTGGGTGCCTGAGCTGCAGATCTCACCAGCAGCAACGTTCCTCTGCCCAGGATTTTGCAGTTGTGGTGTAGCTTTGGACAGGTTCCCGTGGCCTGGCCTTGCTGTCCCTGTTCCTTGAGGCCAGCCCGAAGCCCGGACACTCCCGTCTCTATTCCGTGCAGAACGCCCGGCCAGTTCAGAGGGGCTGTGATTCCCCAGCTCCGCGCTGCCCGAGGTGAGTCCCTGAGCCATTGTCCTGCTGAATGGAGGTGTCTGCTCGTTAATGGCAAACCCAGCTCCAGCCAGTTCCTGCTGCTAATTACGGCCGGCCGGTGTTTGCAGGGCTGCTGCCATTCAAGACATCCCAACCCTACACATGTGACTGTGTCAGAGCACACTGGGCTCGAGCCGGCTGTCATTACCAGGAGAATGTTGGATTCCAGATATCTTCTCGTGCTTCTGTGTACAACTGTGTCGCTGTTGTGCCAGGGACGGCGAGAGAAGAACCACGCAAAGTCCAAGGCTCAGGGGTAAAGGGAAGCGCTTTAATAATTTTCTAAAGGCTTTTATATGTTAGTTTGCAAAAGTGTTAAATGGCATGAGGTAATTGGCCCTTTGGCCATCCACCCCTTTAGGGGATTGGCCAAATTCTAAGACACTTATTTCTAAATATTTTCTAGTTAGAACCATAACAATACTGCAAAACAACCTGCAAGATAAAGGGATTAGCTTACAGAAACTTCTAACTGTTTTCAGCCAGTGTCTGTGAGAAAGCAAAGACTTTCTCACAGACAGAGGCAGAAAGCTGGAAAATCTCTCTGCAACCCAGCTTTCAGCGTCCACACAACTGCGTTCACTTCTATTTTTCCTTCCTACACATGTCTGTGTTGTAGCATTGTGCTGGTTCAGAGTTACTTTGCAGGTAAAATTCCTCCTTTTTTGGCAAAATGTGCCATGCTTGTGGTGTTTTAGCTCAGATAGTCTCTTCAATCGCCAGTTAGTCTGGTTATCTCTCCCCCAAAGTAAATTTGATAATACATTGATTTTAGAGGACTTATATATGGAGAAAATAAATGTACAGCTTGTCCAAATGAAGTGATTTAGCAGTGGAGCTGTATCAGTGCTGCTGTACTGCTGCAGCCCTGTATAATTTCCCATGTGGATGCTTTTAATCAGGAATGAATGTGACCTACCTAGTAAAAGGCTATCTTATACCAAGATAAATGTTATAGATATCTCATAAAAGATCCACTCCAATGCTCTCTCCCAGCTGTAAGGTTTTTAGCTGAAGGAGTCAGCACCCTGTGTCAGCCTCAGCTCCCCGGTGCTGCGGGGCGGGCGGGGGCAGCTGCCCCCTGATTTCTCTGTTGTTTGTTTTCCGATGAGTTTTATTAAGATTAGTTTGATCAGCATACACATTTTAAACTGTAATTTAAACTTGCAAAGTTCTGCCTGTCGGAGGGGCAGGGTTGAGTGTTTGGGGGCAGAAGGGGGTGGCTTTCAGCAGGACAGCTGAGCACTCTGGGCAGTGCTGAGCTCTGGCTGTACGGACAAGAAAGGGCAACGCCCTGAAACGTTCACCTAGGCTGATGGAATTAAGTGAACTGAAAAGAAATTTTGTTCCTTTGGGCAGCATCAGGTACTCCATATTTTAAAAAAATCCTTAAAAGTCTTAGAAATCTGTGTGCTGGAACCTACAAAACAGCTTATCATCCCATCCCACTGAAAATGAAGTGTCAAAATGAAATGCCACTTCATCAGTATTAATCTGCAGTTTAGAGCTGAATTACAGTCTAAAATTTATGAGGCAGATTTTGGCCCTATCAGCTGATGGAGAGAGGCGTGAGTGTTCACTTGCCAGAAGAGTGAGTGTTCACAGTTGTTTTCTCTGTGGATTTATTCAGTACCATTTGTCATGAATTAATGATCAATTGTTAATTCAATATTCACTTTTCCAGCTGCACTGATTAGATGCAGGAATCTGAAATACTGCTGCAGCCCGCATTGTTTCACATGGCATTGTTTCTGTTGCCAATAAGATGAGTCTAACTTGAATAATATTTGAACAACTCACATAATTCAAATGAGCTCATGGAAGTTGAATTTAAAATATTTCCTGTGCATCTTCACATGTACAAGTTTAACAATTTGTTTTCTCAAATAGTCACAACTGTGCTAATATGGAGAAATAATTGTACGTGCAATGCAAACTAATAATTGTGCTCAATATTTTCCATGTTTCACTTTCCACCAAGAAACATCACAAATTAAATACTTTTTTTGAAATCTCCCGCTAATAAAAGCCAGGTAATAGACTCAGCAGTGACTTCTGTGATCAGCTTTTCACACTGGAGTGAGCTAAACCGAGGCCCTGTTCCACACTGTGGGAGAGCTTTGAGATCAGGATGAAAGACTGATAGTCTTTGTCCCAAAGAGCAGTTGATATCATGGATTTTACTCGAAAGTGGGATTGGCAAGCACTGAGAGCATACACAGGCAGCTCCAGCTCTGAGTGGTTTTCATTGAAAAACTGGAGGTTTAGGTCCTTCAGGAAGCTGCTGCACCATTTGTGCTGTTGCTGCTGTCAATTCGTTGTGAGCTGAGGAATTTTTGGGGTCTCAGACCATGATGGGAGTGGTGCAGGGTGGTGACAGAGCTGCTGTGCCCTGAGAGGTGACAGAGCTGCTGTGCCCTGAGAGGTGCTGTGCCCTGAATGGGGACAGAGCTGCTGTGCCCTGAGAGGTGACAGAGCTGCTGTGCCCTGAGAGGGGACAGAGCTGCTGTGCCCTGAATGGGGACAGAGCTGCTGTGCCCTGAGAGGTGACGGAGCTGCTGTGCCCTGAGAGGTGATGGAGCTGCTGTGCCCTGAATGGGGACAGAGCTGCTGTGCCCTGAGAGGTGGCAGAGCTGCTGTGCCCTGAATGGGGACAGAGCTGCTGTGCCCTGTGCTGGGTGCTGCCCACGAGGACACCAGCCAGCCACGGCTGTTCCAAGGGATGGAGGAAGCAAAGCCTTGTAGACTTCTCACCTCAGAGAAATGCCAGGGGAGGTTCCTGGACCCCACAGACCCTGTTTCTCAGCAGCAGCAGCTCTGTTTCTGTGTCCCCTCTGTGTGCTCGAGCAGTCTGCAGTGTCACCAAAGGCACAGGTGACAGTGGCTGCTGCCTACCTTTGACCACTCTTTAGAATAACTGCTCCAGAACCAGAACCACAGCAGTACAGACCCATCTGGCAGAAAGAAGGGGATGTAAAAGGTGGCTTGGTGTCATTGATGCCTCCCTGCCTGTGTAAAAGACCTGTGAGACTCACACATCTCGCTTCTTTCGTGTTCTGTAGTGGAGTTGTAAATGATGTGTAGCTAAGATGAGGTGGGAGGATCTTGCCACCTCTTGTAACCCAATTTGCAGCTCCTCCCAGCTCGTCTGTGGGGCAGCTGTAGCTGTGTAAAGTGCCGAGAGGGCTCTTGAGGTGAACACAGCACCCTGCATGTGCCCATCTGGCCAGCTGCTCCCCGGGATGCAGGGAGGGGGAAGGAAGGTGCATTGGGATGGAGGGGGGGCTCTGGCTGCTGCCTGGCCAGGCACCTGGCTGGGACTGGTGCCTGAGGGTGTAAGGAAAGCAGGATCCCAAGGAAGAGGTTGTTTCTTGTGTTAGACCAGGTGAAGGTACTGGGAAATGCAGCCAAGATTCCAAGACCAAAGTCTGTGTCTGGATCCTTGGTTGTCCTGGCAGGGGTCTGAGCACAGCCAGGCACCCAGCAGTGGGCAGCGATGCTCTGAGCAGCCTCTCCCTTTGAGTTTGAGCTCAGTGAAAGGTCAGATGGGCCTGTGTTTGCAGGGCTGTTTGTGTTCACATCGGTTCAGCACAACCAGCAGAAACTTAAAAGTTTTGTGGCAACTTTCCATTTAAGCAGAGGGGAGCAGCACTGATTGAAGCCCCGTGCAGAAAGTTCTTGTCAGCCCACCTTCTTCATGGCTTTGAGGCGCAAGGTCTTGAGGTGAAACTCCATCATGATCTTTCAGGTGTGTTACACCTGCTTGTTCCATGTCTGATTTGGCTCTCACAAGGTGCCAGTAACTAATTGTCAAGTAAGTTTTATTCAGCTTTGAGTAAATGCTCATGCTTTGCCTGCTGGGAAAAAAAAATCCCCTCTACTTGCAAAAAGCAAACTATTTTCTATCACAAATCTGTGTAAATAAGGTCTGTATTCTGGAGTCTCTGGGGGGATTATAGGATTGGATCTCTCCACGGATGCTGCTGTTTCTGTATTTACAGTATTTTGTCCTGTTGTCTCCATCTCCCACATTAACACTGATGTACAGCACACAAAGAAATGTCACTTTCTGTGACTTCTGTTGGTTCTATCTGCAGCTACATGTGCAATTTCCCTGAATCACATCCTGCCACATTCACATGTATGCATTTGGAGGGAAGAGTGGAAGTCACTTCAGCTGGGTGGAGTGATGTTATTCCAAATTGGATTTTCAAAGCAACTGCTTGTTTGTTTTGGGAGGATTTTTTTTTCAGTGTTGTTGTTTTGTTGGTTTGGTTTTTTTTTTACCTCTACTGTGCTGGCAATTTTCAGACAATTTGCAGACATGTGGCTCTGAAAAGAATTGTTCACACAGTTCCAGCTCATGTTGTCATTTAGTGGCTGAATTCAGTAAATGACACAATCATGTCTCACAGACTATCAGTAAAATGGCAACCACTTAGGATTATTTTGTGTATTTGGATTCAGATAATAGCAACTTTTCACTAGCTGTTTCATACAATCTCACAAGAGAACTCACCTCTGTGACATGAGGAACAGCAGTTTCATGCTATTCTGATCTAAAATATTGGGAAAGGTAATGCAGTTAAACACAGCAGAGTGTGTATCAGTATCCTGTAAGATACTGTGGATAATGATATGTGATTATTGGCATTCTTGGAAGCAATCAGGCTAAAACTTCTCTCAGCAAAGAAAACAAAAAAAACCCCAGGCTTAGTGGAAATAGAAAAAGAAACTGAAATAGAAAGAGGAAAAAATATCTCTAAGGAAGTACACTTTCCAAAGATCTTTCATGTTTACATTTCTTTTTTCCTTACTGTGAATGGAGCAGTGTGATGCAGTAACAGCAGGACTCGATTGAAACTTGTCTAGGAGAGTTCTGCATGTGCAAGGCACACAGAATTTACCTTTTAAAGTAGGCTGGCTTCTTCAAGGTACCAAATTCCCGATGCCTTTATTCAAGCCATTGCTCACAGAAGCTCTCTGAAATGGTCAGGATCCTGGGTGGGAGTTGCAGATGCTGCACCTTTCAGAATCAAATCCACTCTCGGTTCATACCTGGCCTATTTGTGCTGCAGAGAATTAAACTGGAGATTTTGGTCAGTAACTGCCACACATTCTGCACTGTTATGATAATTAAATGATGTTTGGACTATAACAAGCAAATGAGTTTCAGCTATTTAAGAAATTATTGGTGCTCAGCTGGGAATTCCATCCTCCCCCCTCCGCCTGCCCCCAGCTGATATGGGAAAATTGACCGTGAGTAAATTCCTGGTTTATTACAGTATAAGATTACACCGTGTATGTTAAAGCCCTTTTAATGAAGACATTTTCAGTTTGCACAGTTTGGACAGGGAATAAATGCAGTGTTATTCTGCCTCAGCTGATGATGGGACTATTTTCAGGCAGGACATTTTTAAACATCCTGACTTTATCATTTCCTTGTGTCTGGTCATTCCTATAGAAAGTTTCTCCAGACATTTTTAGCAGCACTATTACATTTGTGGCAGTTTTGGTCTTGCAGATGCTGGAGCAGCATGCATTTTCCTTCTCTATTCCCCTCCCACTCTTTGGGTTTTTTTTTTTTCCTCTGCTAACAACCTCAAAATTCGCTGTTTATCCAAGAGTCATGGAATCTTTTAGTTGGAAAAGACTTCTGAGATCATCGAGTCCAACCACTAACCCAGCACTGCCAAGCCCACCACTAAACCATGTCCCCAAGTGCTACATCTACACTCCTCCAACCCCCTTCAAGGATGGTGACCCCACCCCTGCCCTGGGCAGCCTGTTCCAGTGCTTGACAACCCTTTCAGCAGCGCTGGGTGCTCCAGTCCTGCTTGCCAAGGCAGCTGGGAGGAACTGGTGCAGTGCCACCCTTGTGCCACGGCCCTTCCCTCGAGTGCAAAGTCGGTGTCCAGTTCAGTGCCTGAGGTTGGCTCATGCCCTGTGCAGCACACGTGAGCTCCTGTCAGAACTGTCTCTCCTGGCCACGTCTGCAGGAAGGGGGCTTGTTGGGAACAGCCTTTGAGCCACCAGAGTAAACTGGATGCATCGGCACCCTGCTGTCTGCCTTTGTGAGCCTTGAGGAGAGTGAATGGCAAGAGGTCAGGGAGCTGAGCTGTCCTGGCAGCTCGGGCACGACCCATGGAGGCACAAACTGGGTAACGAGGCTGGAAATCAGCTGCTTGTCCTTTCAGACTACACTCCCCAAAGATGGCACAACCGACCAAGCGGTTCAGTTGTGCGTGGCCAGCCTTCTGGTGTTCGTATCTGAGCTTTCCCCAATATAAATAGTTTGAAGAAGGTCAAAAAATGTCTCCAAGAATTGTAATAACAACTCACAATTTCATAACTCTCTGCTGGTTTTGTTGTCATCTTCTATACGAAATGTCTGTGCCTGCCTGCCAATTTATTTATGTAATTCTTGCTGCAGACATAGAATTTTGAACCAAATCAGCGTCCTTGTTCTGTTGTGCTTTAATTTACCTGTCACTTAACTGACACTGTAGCTTGATATTTTATGTATCTAGTCATTTTCCAGGTTTCACCAAATTTGTTGCTCCAGAAATACTGCATTTGGAGTATCACACCTCAGATGTGCTTGCTTTGTGGTTTACAGTTGTGGCGTGTTTTCTAATGCTTATACAGGAAAATAATCAACTCTTGTCTTTTTAGCTTTATATTTTCTCTTGCTTTTACCCTATTTAGAAAGTTTTTGTACACTCACAGATCTGATGAGACTGATTCCCCCCCAGTGTTACTTCAGTTCTGCGTGTGTGCAATGCTCTGGATTAAATTGGAATGCTTTCAGCAGAGGAGTGAGATGTAGGGCTCAGGATCTGCCTTTCATTTTAGGGGAAGCATTTTGGCATAGATTTGTACTCAACAGTCTCAATCCTCATATTTTTTTATCTGTGTGCAAGAGAAATTAGGTATCAGTCACTCAAATAAAATTCCCGTATGTGGAATCACCTATTCAAGGCAGTGGCGGTTTTATTTGTCCTATCAAACGGGCAGTTTAATCTCCTGTAGCTAATGAGACCCACCTCTCACCAGGTTCTCAGCGACAGGAGTGTCTGGGAAATGACCAGTGTGCTGCTGTTCAGGGGCCTGGCCAGGCTGGCAGGATGGGCAGGAGGAACCTTGTGAGCGCACCAAGGAGTGATGCAGAGGCTCCGGGAGGGACGAACCCCTGGCAGTGATGCAGGCTGGGGAGCAGCTCTGCTGGAAAGCAGCTCTGCCAAAAGGCAGCTGGCAGCAAGCTGAGCTGGGGCCAGCAGCACAGCCTGGCAGGGCCTGGGCACAGGGACAGCAGCACGGCCAGGGCAAGGAGAGGGATCATCCGCCTTTGCTGGGCTGTTGGGAGACGTGCCTAGGTTACTCTGCCCAGCTTGGTCCCCATCCCTACAGACACCTAGGACACAGAAAAGTGATTCCCCCAGATGAACTCAGCAGGGGCTGTGGGCTTGTTGGGGCTGGAGAAGGCAGGGAAGGCACAGGGGGGCCACGAGCATCCTGCCAGCGCCTGTGGGTGCCGTCAGTGCTGTAGGGTGGGAGGATGAGAGACAGTGGGCAGAGCAGCTCTTGCTGGAGGGAAGCAAAGTCTTTTCTGACATTTATTACTTTTCTTTTTCTTTTTTTTTCACTCCTGGAGCAGTCAAACATAGAAACAGGCTGTGCAAAGAGGCTGGATAGTCTCCATCCTGAGTGGTTTTTCATGACATGAGTGGGTGAAGTGTTGGGTGATCTGGGCCGATCTCATGGCTGGCCCTCCTCTGAACAGGAGTTTGGATTAACCACTGTTCCAGTTTGCATCTAGCCTAGATTTTTTCTATGCTGGTGTAAAATGTAACTGCCACTTAACAAACCCCAAACACAACACAACAAGAAAACAAACAAACAAAAAAAATCTCATTAAATATTCCTAGGGAAAAAAGATACAAAAATACATACATTTAGTGAGAAATGCAGAGTCCATAATTCTTGTAGCAGAAATGTATCACCTTGCAACATATCAAAGAAAGAACATCTGAAGTCCATTTATGCTCTCAAAATAAAGATAAGTTGCATTTCAATGACCAATATGTGTTCAGATGAAATGAATTATTTAGACATAGATTTCTTTCACACTTAGTAAAATGATTCCTTAGAAAAAATGCTGAAAAAAAATTTAAAACGTACAGACAATCCCCACGAACTTGATGATGCTTTTACTTATTTTAATAGGATACTTTGAAAGTCTTTACAGGGTTTTAGAAGTGCAGATGTTTCTAATAAATACATACAGTATAAATTCATTGGATGCCGTTGTATTTGAGCAACAGAGATATAAAGAAGCAGTGAGGCAGCCCTGCTCTGGGTATCAGGAGCGAGCCCAAAACAGAGCAGTGTGGTTGTAGAGGTCGACAGAGACACCCTTTAGAGAGTGACACTGCCCAAAGCCCAAGCAGGGGCTGGGGTGAGTGGCTGGGGTGATCACACAAAGCAGAGAAATGTTTGACCTGGGTTTGTCTCTGGTGTTTGTGCCGGACTGGGTTTCCACTGAGATTCTTCAAGACACCCAGACTTACAATAAAACGACACAAAGGATGCTGAATTTTTCAGTTTTGGGAGAACAGTGATTTCGGACTAAAGGATTATGATGTATGGAATGAGGTGCTACCCAGAGTAATTATTTTTCGTGTAGGATCCATTTCCCCCTCTGCTTTGGAGCTGAGGCATGCAGGTCCTGGTCTGCATTAACATGAATATTCAGTTGCAATCACATTTCCAGGATTCATGTCATAACAAGCAGAAAAGCAAACGAACTGCATTTTACAAGACAAAAGTCTTCTGACTTGTGTCGATGTTATTTTCACATATATTCAATAATTAGAATATTTCCATTAACTGTAAGCTGCTGCACCATGATACATTCTTTTCAAAAGTGCATCAAAAAATATACTTCATGATTTGTATGCATGCTACTTGTTCCCAACAATAACAAAACCACAGGAGAAATTGTCACTTCTTGTGCTATTTCTGTCCCTAAAATTTTAAGCCAGTCTTCCATCATCTTCTTTTTATTTTTTACTGCAAGTTGGAAATCTGTGATAGGTTCACCTTGAGTGCTCTCTTCTGTCTTAACAGCTGATGCTTAACCTTTGTTCTAGATGACTATTCAGTGTCTAATTAGCTTCGTCTTTAAAATAAAAAAATCCAACTCTATCCAGCCTGTTATAAAATCCCTCCTACTCCCTCACCATTCTTGCTCCCCGGCTTCCTCATTTTGGTCTCTGAAATTATTCTGGTATTACTCCCTCTTTTGTATTATCCCTTGCAGAATCCTTTCTGATCTCCTGGTTACCACAATTTTCTTTGTTACTTTATTATACACATGATTATCTTTTCCTGCAATTACAATATCTGGGCTTCTTGTGTTGCTGCTTTCTGTGATTGAGTATCACACTTCTCATTTGTGAGCCGTGGTAATTACCAACCATTCCGGAGTGTTTCATTTGCTCCCTAATTTTGTTGACTACTTTTTCAGCAATGCAGAGAGTTCCTGTTTGCTCTCACTTCATTAGTCCTGAGACCTTTCCAGTTCTGAAATCTGTGATTTGTGTTCTGTGATTTGCATTCCACGAAGGCTCCTTGCTCTTGCTGTAGTCACCCTTCCCTCTCACATTCCGTGGTCACAGCACCAAAAGTCTCTGTTATTTGGGTGATGGAATGGGGGCCTGCAGGTGAAATGGTATTTGAGCAGCTGCCATTCCTTGCTGACCATCCACAGTGTTCTCTTTTGATTTTATTTTACCTTGTCTTCATGCTCTTGAGATAAGTTGAATTTGTGAACTGGGGGAAAGAATCTCAGAATCTTGTCTAGTGATGACTTGTGCCATGTTCCTTTTCCTTTTTCCTAAAGCAAAAGCTCAAAACAAGCAAAATCATGGCTGTTGCTCTGTCATGGTCTAAAATTAGAGTTTATTTCCTTGATAAGCTACATATTATAAATAGTGCTGAAACCTCTGCTTGGCTTTGTGCTGTTGCTCTGTTTATAGAGGTTTTAGGTTGGAAGCAGCAGATTCAGAAGATAAACAAAAGCTCAGACCTTGCCACGGGCTTACTGGTTATTTAAAACAGGAAGAGGTCATCTCTTTTAAGGCTCAGGAACATCTTTGACTAGATTTTTGCTGTTCATGGAAGCCTTATGTTTGTTTCAAGAATGAGTCAGTTTAAAGGATTATTTTTCTTTTTTCTTGTGCATATGCAGGAAAGGAAAAGGGGCACTCAGTCCTCAGCTGGCCCAGGTCAGCTATGTCTCATACATATACATACATACATACATACATACATACATATATATATATATATGCCTTTTTTGTTTGTCTGTGACTTTTGTTGCCCTGATCCATTTTTACCACATTTTTCCCAAAAGATATTTTCAGGCTCTCTCTCTAATTACATTATCTCTACTAAAACAGAAATTCATTAAGAGTTGAAATTTCCAATTCACAATGATCAAGTGGATTTGAAAATAGAGAAGAAGAACTAAATTTCTTTTCTGATGGGTCATTTCTGTTGGCTGTGCATCACTTTTGTAGCCCCTTTAGCGACTCCATTGTACAAAACCACAAAATAACAAAAATTTCTATCTTAAGTATCATTATCTTACATTAATCACTGAAGTAACCCCACTCTTTTGATAGCCTAGATGGGTTATGTTCTGCTAGACCCCTGCTAGAACTAGTTGAAACCTATTTGAATCTCCTGATGTTGTGTCAGTGAACCCCATTTCCATCCCATTCTCCTTTGAGTGTTCTCAGATTTTTGTGGGGGGTGAGGTGCTGTGTTACGAGGTTGTACCCGGGGAGATTTTGTTCCTTACAGCCCCCCTGGAGTGAAGGTCACATGCAGAGAGGGTTTGGGCTGCCCCCAGTCCAGATTTGTGCCTACTTTACATCTTTCTAGGTAGGTTTCTTTGTGCTTATTACAGCAACCTTTTCTCAATTTTTCAGCTGTCATAATCCATTTTTTTAGTATGCCTGAAAGTATTTTTTTTTTATTTACTGCATAAACATTTACAGTTCTCTGTAGCATGTTTCTTGTCTAGTTCATAACTCAGTGGTTGGCAAAACCAGTAGTTTTAGTGACCTGAACAATGATAAACCATCAGAAACTTGCAGCGTGGCAGTTATTTTCCATGAATTAGTAAGTGAGCACAGAGTGGGAGAGGATGCTCATCCATTATCTGCCTCGTGCTGCTGCAAGTCAGCCCGGTTTGTACAGCTCCCAGCTCCTGAAATATTGTTATTCTGCTGCTACCCTGTCTGATTCTTCTTTTCTTCCCTGTGCATAATTATCTCATAGTATCCAGCATTCCATCTCCTGGCTCTTTCTTGCATGCAGAACATGTTTCCCACAATCTGTTCCCTTCTCCCCGAGTGTCTTTCTTAAAGGAATCAGTTTACATTGACACCGAGCAGACAGTAGGAGAGTCCTGCTGGGTGCCCTCGCTATAACCTGATTTCCTCCCTATTTGTTCCATGGGAAATGGTTACCTGCAGTGTTTAAACACACTTTTAGACTGCTGATTCAGAGCTAAACAACTTAAAAACCATACAGGAATGAGATTTGCGGGCCCATTTGGAACGTTAAGGCTTTTGCTGAGAGCATTTTCAGACAGCAGCAGTCGCAGTTATTCTTCCAGAGTGGCAGAAAGTTTGGAGCAGAGAAATTAAATTCTTGGTTCCCCTGGTCCTGCCTCAGCATTGCCTCTGTGTGGCTGTTAAAATTGAATTAATTATGCCTCTCTCTCCTGCCAGTTGTCTTTTTTTCAAGCTTCAGTATATTTTTCTTGACCAGATGGTTTCAAATATTAATTTCAAATACTTCTCAGGATCTGGACACCTCAGTGGTTTATGCAGGAGCTGGGGAGCAGCTGACAGTTCTGGGTCTAGCTCAGGTAGGCAAAAGTCTTTCTTCATATAGAAGGCAAACAAATAAGCAAAAGGCCCCCTGCTAACTGGCATTTAGCAGCCTGTGAGAAATTATTTCAGACTTCCTTAGTCAATCCTGAAAGAAATACCCGAGTGATTTGCTGTTGATATTAATCTGCATTTAGGTTAACAGTCACTTCAGGATTTTTCTTTTTTTTTGCAAACCTGGTGTACTGTGGTGTTTGAAATGATGGTGAGTTCATCCCACCATAGAACAGGGCTGCACTACAGAGCTGTAATAAATTATTTTTGTCCAAATTATAATTTAATTTAAGCTTTTGAAATATCTCAGGATGAAAGGCATGACATAAAATATTGTGTGCTTTTATAAATCTTACCTGCTGCAGCTGGAGTATCACGGAAACCCCTTGAAAAACCAGCAGAGTTCAGTTAGGTGTAAAAGCTTTAGAAATGTGTCATTTTGGCAGGATAAATAGATTGCAGGTCCTAACTCACAGAAGTGGCGAGGCCTTCTCTGGGTTTGTGTTATTTAAGGAGCTCGTGTATTTGCCTAATTAGTGATGTCAGGACTGTGCTCCTGTGGGTACTGAAAAGGCTTCAGCAGGGGATTTCTTTAACTCTCTGCAGCATTTTGTGAGAGTTCTGTCTTTCCTATGCAAACTGTCTCAAACTATGTTACGGTTTTGTAAACCTCTTGAACCTGCGGGTTGTTTTGCAGCTATTGTTATGGTTCTAACTAAAAAATATTTAAAAACAGGTGTCTTAGAATTTGACCAATCCCCTCAAGGGGTGGATGGCCAAAGGGCCAATTACCTTATGCCATTTAACACACTTTTGCGAATTAACATATAAAAGCCTTTAGAAAATCATTAAACTTCCTTCCTTTACTCCTGATCCTTGGACTTTGCGTGGCTCTTCCCTCGCCGTCCCCGGCACAACAGCGACGTGCTCGCTGTTCAGGGTGCCCATCAGGAGGGGCTCCTGTCACCAGCCCACTTTGGAGGGGGCACTCACACGTTACTGACACGTGGCTCCATGGCCCTGCCAGCTTTGAGCTGTCCTCTTTCAGTCCCCACCAGTGCAGCAGGAGTCAGGGTGGGTCCAAACCCAGCCTGACAGAGAGGAGAAGCAGTCACAGCTCCCTCTCTGATGCTGAAGAACAGGGATTTGCCTGGACGTGTTTGCTCAGCAGAAGAGCGGCCAGTGCTCTGTCCAGTAAGGTGTTGGAGCTCCATTTCCAGGGGGCTGTTCATCAGAAACGATGGGTTCTGTGATCCGTCCCTTTTTCAGCATCCTGACATTGGAGTGCCTTCCTCAGATTCCCACTGCTTGTTTGTCAGTCCTGTGGGATTTTGGCCCTGCTCCTTGCAGGCATCAGCCCTTCTGCTGCCATTTAGTTTCTTTATGACTTCCTTACAATGCCCACCAATATTTCTGTCCTTTTTTTTTGAGGGGGAAAAGCTCATAAAGTCAACACGGAGCGTATTGGAACCAGAACGAAAGACCCATCTACCTTTTTGTTTGCAGCAAATTCCTCCCAGCAGGTCTTGTTAACTCGAGCTTCTTGTCACTGCTCCGTGGCTCCTCCTCACTCACAGCCCGCGAGCTGCCGTCCCTCAGCAGAGCCAGGACACACATCTCCAGCTGTGGCTTTATGGGGGTATTTAGCCTTGCAGATCTGGAGCTTTGTGGCATCACTTGGCACAGCTCTTCCTCCCCACAAAGGCTTCCAACTCTAATTAGGACTGCACACACTCCTGCTCGAGGCTGCGGAGCAGAGTGGGAAAATGAGGGGAGAAAACAAAGGGCACAGCAAAATAATATCCCTGCTTCTTTCCCCCTCTTTATTTGAATCCGTTAGATTTTCAGTGTTTTCAGAGACTTCACCATATTTTTTGGTGCTCTTGTGCTGTCTCAGATTCTAGGCCTCTCTGTGCTTTTACTGCCTTTCAGAAAACTGAGTTCCTGGAAGGAATTTTTGATGGCGTTAAAAGCACCCGCAGAGGGAATGGGTTTGTGCATCTGCTCTCCACCTTACATACACTGAAAGGCAGACAGTTCTTCTCTTTGAAAAGCTGCTTTTTCAGATGGATTTCACACTAAACTCTGCCTCTCCTACAGTGAATATCAGTACAAGTACCTGAAGTATTCTGTGCAGGCATTCCATCCGTGCCAGCTGTGGTGCACTGTGCACCCAGAGCCTTCCTCGTGCCTCGGGGAGGAGCAGAGGTGCAGCTGCTGTGCCGTGAAATCCAGGTACCCTCACAACACCCAGAAACTTAATTTAGGCCTGTTCAGCTCTGCAGCCACTCAGAGGGACAATGTGCTGTTCCTGTGACACACCAGCATTGTTCACCTGTGACAAAGGGATTCTGAGGGACTGGGGATGGATTCTGGATGGGAAGAAGCAGAGGGGTATGAGAATGAAATAGAAGGGAAGCTCTTCTTCAATTTTTCCGCTCGTTTACAGGTTAAAAACAGGGATTTCTCAATGCAGATTACTGGAATAACCTCACAGAGAGTAATATGGAAGTTCACAAGTGATACTATTTGGGTTAAATTGTGTATCTCACTCAGGTGTATCTGAACGCTCTGAGG
This sequence comes from Edolisoma coerulescens, assembly GCA_013397115.1. Lineage (NCBI taxonomy): Eukaryota > Metazoa > Chordata > Aves > Passeriformes > Campephagidae > Edolisoma > Edolisoma coerulescens. The sequence goes on along the minus strand of VWZW01004955.1, from coordinate 374,853 downwards.
CCCCTCTGAGTTTGTTGTGCTTGCCTTGGATTTTGTACAATAGTCTCAACATTCAGGATTTGGCCACTTGTGGCTGCTTAAATTGATTCAGATGGATCCTTCCAACTTCTGCCTGTTGGACTTTGAAAGGTATTTTGTTGCTGGTATAATAAATCTCGCTGCTAAAAAAGCATAAATGCTGTAAGGAGGGGTAAGCAAATACTCAGGAAATGGTCGCATTCAGAGTCTGCCTGCAAAAACAGAGCAAAAAGCCTCCTGTGGTAAAAAGGACAGATATTTCAGACTTCTGTGAGATTGTTTATTGCCTGTAAGTTCTGTAGAGGTGTTCCTGTGGATTCAGGAAATTATTTATAAACTGGAACTGTATTTTTGCCTTGGGAAACTCAATCTGGCAAAACATTCAGCAGAGCAGGGAGATTATAAAGAGTGATAACTGATCAGTTATTTATTGGAATTTTAAAATTCTGTCACTTTTATTCCTTGGAACTTTGGACACAAATAATTTACACATTGTTTCACTTTCTTGTTTTGATACAGGATAATTCGCCCTTGAGGTATTCACTCACATTTCTTTTATGCAGAGGGATAATAACACACTGTATCACAAAATGATGTAGGCAAGCCCGGGATTTATAACAGGCCTGATGAGTAAATGAGAGTTTGAGTCAGATCTAGAAGAACTGGAAATTAGTTCTTCATATCTGCAATGTAAACACATTCCTGGAAAGTGGAAAATTCCCCTGCTTTGGAAGTCCCTCAGCACAGAGGTGAATATGGCCCTGTCTCAGCCTGATTCCATTTCACATCCACATCCTATGGGAGGCATGAGCTAGGACAAATTTTGCTCATCCCAGTCCCAGCAGTCTCCCTTTGAGCGTGCTAAAAGTACACAGAACGTACAGATGAAATGCCAGGACTGAACTTTGAAAGTAACAAATGCGAATAAATAAAAATAAAGCCTACCGCCAAACATAAATAAAATAATAGATAAAAATAAGTAAAAATAGACTTCAAAAACGTGTCAGATAATACTCTGGTGTTATGCAGTTATCTAGGGATCTAACACATTTTGACAGAGTGTATCAGGCTGTGTACTCAAAGCCAAACATTTTATTAAAACAAAATATATCAGTTTTTAAAACAAGCTATGTATTCTGTTCCCCAAAGAACCCTTTGAGAAGGATGTTGTTTGAGCAAGAGTTTCTCTGCAAGTTGATGAATGATTGGAGCTAATAAAGTGGAAATACAATTTTCAACAGGTTGGGCTTAGTTTGATCACCAGTGCACTCCAGTGCGCCCCTTTTATAATGATGCATCTATCTTCATGTGTCAAATAAATCCATATTTGTGCATTATCAAGTGCTGTGTGGTGGGTTTAACAAAGTATTCTGTATATATGTATTTTTATTCTATGAAAATCACAGAAAAAAGCTCTCAAAATGCCTGTTACAGAGCCAGGCTTCCTGAGCAGCCCCCAAGACTTGTTTTCATGGAGGAAAACAGATCAGTTCCCAAGCAGGGGAATATTCCACATTGCCAGGCATTGACAAAGCAAGTTGCTGTTTGTGTGTTTGTCTGAGCAAGCGGAGCAAATCATGGGATTGTTTGGGTTGGAAGGGACCTGAGAGAGACCTTTGCTTTGCTGTGGGATAATTCACCCTGGAGGGATTCATTCGATCCCAACCCCCTGCCGTGGGCAGGGACACCTTGCACTGGGACAGGTTGCTCAGAGCCTCGTGCAGCCTGGCCTGGAGCCCTTCCAGGGACGAGTTCTCAGTGTGCAGTGCCTTTGCTTCCCACCCTGGTGTGAATATCTCTACAAAAGACAATGTGGAAGCCTGAGAATGTTCCTCACTGCTGTTTGTGCCTCTTGCTGCTGAGGTCTCCGTGAGTGTGTCCGTGCTGATTCTTAGGTCTTGGCTGATTCCAAGCTCAAAATATCACAACTGCTGGTGCTTTCTCCAGCATCCCTTCCAAAAGTGCCTGTGGCAGAGAGTGCCTTTGGAGAGCCCGTGCCAGCTGGAGAGCCCAGCCACCCCGTGCAGTTGGACACCGAGCTGTGCAGAAGCTCCTTGCACAGGAGACAGTAACCAGAGGCTGTGAAATGCTAAGGGAGAGGCATTTGGACCAAATCTGGTACCAAAACAGCTGCAACAGTGGCCTGAAGTAGTCTGAGCTGGTGCTGAAGAGGAAGGGCACCACGTACCTGAGCAATAGTCAGCTCTCGGGTGGGAAACACCAGCCAAGCAAGGCCGAGAAACATCCTGAGCCCTTTTTGGTTTTTTGTTGCTGCCATTGGTGCTGTGCAGTGAAAACACGATTTTGGAATAGAATAATCTTTGGGCAGTTGTAGAGATGAATCTGTTCAGAAGTCTTTACTGTGCTGCAAAGCAGCAGTGACTGATTGCAGGTGGGCTCGGCTGGGACTTTGCCTCATAAATACTAAAACACATTCTTTTAGGAAATAAATGGGTACTGCAGGGACTGGTTGTGTCAGTGAGGTTCAAATCAGCACCTTCTCTAAATAAACTATCCCACTTACAGGCATGGAAAACAAAGTTTTTCAAACAAGATGCATAGATACACAAATACTGCTTTCGTGTTCAACCTCTAGAACTTCCTCCCCCTTTTGTTTTGGGGTCTGTGTGAGTGTCTCTCCAGACTGTGTTTGATAGAACGCTGTGGTCTGCAGCAACTGCTGCAGATGCATTTCCCCAGCGTTAATTTTACTGTATAAAATAAGCTCTGGCACTGTGGTGACTGGTTAATTGAACTATATAACCCTTTCTGGAATTTGTGACTCCAAGCCACTGAACAATATAATTCATCTCAGTTTTTATTAAAGTCCTAGTGAAATTGCAAGGCTGTAGTGGTGTATTAGAATGCAGAGGGTATGGTGTGTAACCAAGAAAGCCACCTCTCCAGTGGGCCTTTAATAAAATAAATGTTTTCTGATGGTGCAGTGCTTATTTTTAGCTTATTCCTGTTTCAGCTCAGAAATATTGCATCTAGAACAATTCAGAAAACTGTAAAATGTGTTTGAGGAGGAGGAGATGGAGGAGAAGGGAAAAGGTCACAAAGAGATTTAAATGTTAAAGTAAAAATTTAGAAATCAACATGATTGTTGCATAGCACGACATTGTGATCAGTAGAGTACAGTGGAAATACTGAATTTAGAAAGAATAAACTGCCTAACAGCATGCTCCTGAACCATTTGTTATTTCCTAATTAAAGCTTGTGAAAGGGCAGTTTATACATGACTATAATAAGCTCAGTGTGGGAGATGTCAGAGCGTAAATCAGACTCTCTGCAGCACTGGAGCTTTAAACATCTCTAATGACAAGTGGTGGTAGGTAGATGATACAAAAAGACTGTTTTGACAACATGATTGATTGAGATCTCGAAATATATAAGCAAACAAAAAGTGTGAATTCAGCAGGAAACGAAACCTGCATGCTGTACCACACATAAAGTGCAAAGAGAGTGAGGGGAAGCTTGTGGCAGAGAAAGTTTAAAACCTTACTTGAAAAGAAAAACTCATACTTAAGCAAACAAGGCTTTGCTACTCAAGTCAGGATTTATCTTAAAAATCTCAGAGCAGTTGCGTTAAAGGGCACACCGTGCACCCTGAGGCACCAGAGAGCATCTCTGGCTCAGCTTGAGGGCAGAACTCGTCCTGTGCCCTGCAGCTCACACCCTGTGCTCACTGCACCTCTCCTGACACCCCCTGCACCTCCTCGGGGGCCTCTGTCCTCTGCTGTCCGTGCCCAATCTCCTGCACTGGGGAATCAGAACCAGGCATTTCACCTCTTTTGGGAGCATGGAGCCGTTTGTAGGACACCACTGAAGTTATTGGCATTGCTTATTCACGTTTAAATTTTGTAACGCCAGTGTTCACGGGTAGGACTTTTAGATGCATCCCTTTCTGGCCAGCCTGTGATTTCCAGCTGATTAAAATGGGAGCACAAATAGGTCAATGTTAAATGCTTTTCCATGTACTCCCTTCTGTGGAGACATGGCCAAGTACATTCTGTGTCAAGCTGCTTAGTCCAGCACGTGGATCCAAAATGTCACTGGGGACAGAGGGGCAAGAGCAGGACATTTTAGATTACTTCCAGTTTCATTTTGACCTTTGAAAGGTTTGAGAAGCAGGCCCAGCAGAGTGATTGGGTTCTCTCTCGGCACATTAGCAAAATACCCGTGTAATTAGCAGAGAGCCTCTGTCCGTGGGGGCTGTGTGGGATTCTGGTAAGGTCACTGTGCTCCCCTGTGCTCTGTTTGCCACTTCAGGATCTGTTTTGTCTTTATCCCACTGATGTGTTTGGTGACCTTACCAGAGCCTTGTTTTCCTGCCTTTGCTGGGTTGCAGTGGTTTGTGATGTCCAGTGCAGATCACTGGGTGCCAGGGGACATGTGCTTCTCACTACTCCAGGGCACGGCCTGACAGTGAGGTATTAACAGAAGCCTTTTCTGCAGAACAAAACCAGAATTTGGCTGTTGGATGCAAGACTTTCATCACTGTGGATGCTGAAAGCTGAGTCACAGAAAGATTTTCCAGCTTTCTGCCTCTGTCTGTGAGAAAGTCTTTGCTTTCTCACAGACACTGGCTGAAAACAGAAGTTTCTGTAAACTAATTTCTTTATCTTGCAGGTGCAAGATTGTTGTGCAGTGTTGTTGTGATATTGACTAGAGAAATATTTTGAAATGGGTGTTTTAAGATTTAACCAATCATTCTAGGAGGTAGATAGTCAAGAACCAATGGCCTTGTGCCATTCAAGCAAACTAAAATATATAAACCAGTCTGTAATTTAATAAAATATTCCTTTCTTCCTAGATCGAGGTCTTGTGTCGTTGCTCTCCATCCTCGGTACAACAGCAACACATCCCCCCTGTGTCACATCAGCTACAAGTCACTGCTAAAGTTCTTGCCAGGCACTTCATGTGTGATCTTGGGGTTTTCATTCTTTACCCTCCTAAAGCCTCAACCACATCTTCTTTTCTGCTAAGCTAGAACCGAATTTCAAAAGCAGCAAGGGATACCCAGTGGATTTGTTCTTATTAAGGTTGGGTTCAAATCCAGAAGCTTCGAGTTCACAGGAACTTTGCATGGGTTAAGCTCTGAAAACACGTTTTGTGAACTAGATCTCAACTGGAAGCTTCTCTAGATTCTCCTGAGCTATTCCTGCATTCAAACTTGTGTGTCTTAGGCTTGGAAAAATGCTATCCACTGTGGCTGTTAGAAAGGAGAAATATTAGGCACAGAAGAGAAGCTGGCAGTACCTGGCTTTCCCAAGGGTTTGTTTGTCTACCTGCTTCTGTTTCCCCAGTGCTGATGTTTTATTTGCATTTACAAAAGGATAGAAGAATAGAAGTTATGCAAATTTAGGTTTCTTTAAAGGCTTTGACTGAAATACCAAATTGATAAGATCTTATCAGCATTTCCACTGACACAGTATCTGATCATTCCCTTCCTGCTTCCATCACACAGTACAGAATCAAGGAGTCGTTCACTGAAATAAAGGTGAGCATTTCTATATTAGAAAGTTGCTTGTTTATGCAATAGTCAGAATCTGGAATTAGCTGAAACAAATGGTCATGAAGGCAAACATTGTCAGGGGATTTCAGAAAGGAGGGGTTTTTACAGTGATGTCCAGGCTAGGATAACTACAGGAGTAAAATACTGCAGCTGCCCAGGGGTCAAGGTGGAATTTATAACCATCCATGAGCTGCAGAGCACTCTCTGGCTTTGCCTGTGTGTGACAGATGTTTGGTGAGTCTGGTTTAGCCTTTTTCAGATCCCCGTGTCCATAAAAACCAGTGACTGGGTACTACCTGTGGCACCTGCTCATGTGCTGGCTCCTGCAGCCCAGGAGTCTGGGGGGCCTCAGGGCTGAATCAGGAGGAGGGGGAGGAACAGGGGAAATGATCTTTGCTTTTCCTCTCAGCTGTTCTTCTGTCCTGTTTGACCAGTGCAGACCCATACATCAGAGTGGCACAGATGTGGTCCCCAAAGCACACGTGCTGTGTTTGACAGCTCTGAACAGTTTTCAGGGAGGTCAGCAGGTGCAAGATGAACACTCCAGGTTGCTGGTGGGTGTCTTGCAGGAGGAGGTAACAGGATGGAGAACAGTTTCATATCAGCCATTAAAGTTCCATTTCCAACAGCTGAATGAGCTTACTCGATTTTTGTTTCCTTTTCTCTCTTCCTCCCCCACCAACCCCTCTGTGCCCCCAGCCCCAGTATTGCAGCAGCTCTGGGCAAAGCAGCCGGGTCACACAATCAGCAGAAGCTCCAGAGACTGAGAGGTACAAAAGGGGCATTGAACTGTCTGGGTTCTTTGGAAGGGACTGTCTTAGTTCCAGATTAAAACCTGCCAAATGCTCCCCACTGTTTTACACGCTGGCTGAAACAGCTTTCTGCACACCTTTGGCTATCTTTGTTTTGGATCTGTAGCTGAATCCGTTCAGCTGTTGAGTTGAGTAAAAAGACAGAAGTTGCTGGAGAGTTGGTAACTCCATTTAACCTTCTGTGAGATAACGGCTGTGGGGTGTCCCAAAGCACCTAGATTGTCCTTCAGATACTGATAATGTTAGGAAAATAGGATTTTCATTAACTACCGCTGCTGATTTTTCTTTTTGAGAGGGAAGCCTTTTTCGTGCTGTGTCATTGTTATTATTAAAGGTTTGACTGTCCTGCACAGTGTATGGCAATAATGTCTCAGTGGAGAAAGTCTGCTTTTCTGCTGCGATATCACTGTGTTCATCCAAGAATTTTTTTTTTTCTTTCTACCTCCTGTTCTTTTGCCATCGCTTGCCAGTATTCATAAATATGCGTTATCAGCTGAACCTCTCCAAATTTCCCTGGCAGAATGTGCCTTTCTTTTCCAAAGGTCTCTATTTAATATGAACTGCGCTCCAATCATTTCTAGCACCTGTTCTCTGCTTACATGGTGCATCAACAGCAATTTTAGAATTCTTCAGCAGCGTGACAGCTTGAAATTGTCATTTCTTTATGAACACTAGATGCACTGAAATCATGTTAGTGCAGTTGTCATTTTCCTTTGTGCTGAAACATTAGATATGTTTTTGTGAGTTTAGATGGGTGGCGAACAGTTTTCCACTAAGCAGCACTCTCAGTTCCCGGGAAGTGAGAGGGGGTCTTTAGCCCAGGGTGTATTTCAATGGTTTTCCATAGCAAGGAGAATGCTTTTTGAAGTGGTAGATATGGACACTTCAGCTTAGGACACAGATGATGCTGCCACATGAAGGACTTTGTGAAGCACTTAACTTCATTATAGTAAGTGGAATAACATTACCTTTACTAGCAGGGATTGAAAACAAATAATGTGTTGGGTTGGGGTTTTTTTGTTTAATATATATAGCACTAAGGAGAGAGAGATTTTAGCTCAAAACTGTAATGAAGTTATAAAATATGTGATACTCAGCACAGGCAGCATTCAAATAATTTTATTGCTTTAACATTCGCATTAGGAGTGTGTTAATGTGGTCAGATGGATGGAGTGTCTGTGTCCTCATGTGTGTGGTTCCAGGGTGATTATGTGCCAGCATCTCCGTGGGTTAGATGGCTCAAAGCTTCAGGTACTGATTTTATATCCAAATGTTCATTGGCACATTCTAGATGATGCTGGAAGTGGCTTTGTTTGATTTTAGCTGTTTGTATCAGTAGCTGAGAGACTTCCCCAAACTGTCCATCCATAATTACGCAAAAACTGCAAAATATTAATTTAGACTGACTGCTGGGCAGTTATATCACTATGAGTAGTTACCTTATGTATGAATTTATACACCTCTTGGTGTTAAGGCTGTCTCTAGCACAGCCAAATAGAGCCCAAAAATAACCCAAGAAACAATTTCTTCAGTTTCTTAAGCAGGCAGTTCAGGTCTTAATTGATAGACCCTCACAGCTGGGTTGTAGGGGGCATTGTGCTGGGATGGTAATGAGAGACAAATAATTCCTGGTGTTTGCAGTTAAATTACTCTGCCTCTGGCCCTCTCCTGAGTCCTCTGACATGCATGACTGACACAGTCAATATCATACTCAGACAAATCCTAAATAACCATCTCTTTTCCTGGCCTGTCATGCAGCTTCTTGAACTATCACTTTGAAATCATGGTTGCTATTTTGTCGCTATCTGAATGCTGCCATCCTTATCACTGATCCTATCATCTGCTTCCTCTGCCTTTATCTCTATAGTGTTGATCCAGTCACTCCTTGCTGCCTGTCTTGTAAATATTATGTTAACATTGACATTTAGAATGGCTTGTTTTCCTTTTCTCTGCTCTATTCTTATCCTACCCTGGAATCTCTGTATTAATTATGCTCCTCCAATCGCCTCCTTTGCTGCCCTGCAGATGTGCAGACATTGTCTTAACTTCCAGTTCAGTCCTTTTGTTCCTGCTCCTTCCACGGATTGCTCGGTGCTGTTCATCACTGAAAATTGTCTTCTCGTTCTTACAACCTTTTGTTGTGCTATTTCACTTGATGCATTCATCCCTCTTCCTAATATGACCTTTATTTCCTTATCTTGACTGTCTCTGAGATCATTAGTTCATATCTGGAACGATCTTTCTCTCTTGTCTACTGAGTAACTTCTCTGTTTTCATTAAGTTCTGCCAGAAATCCTGCCTAGAAAATCAGATCCACAGAAATCAGTAAAGGCACTCAATTGACTTCAGGAGCCTACAGCAAGTCTTAAGCAGTCTTACCTTCCCCTGATCAATAGCCCAAATAGTGTCACTTAAACTGTTCTCCATTATCAAATGTCCCTTTTTTTTTTTTCTGTTTGTAATGAATTATAAGGTTTTGAGAAAGGTTTCTGTTTCAATCCATTCATGTATGATAAAGATGCAGTGGTAAATGAATTTTATTTCATCATGGAAATGGTCTTTGAACACCGAGGAAGATATTATTTAATTTTGTTATTTTAACATTTAAATGGACACAAACTGAAGAGAATGAGGAACAGAAGGAAAATATACATGATTGAACATTAATATTTTACTGTAAAAGAATTAAATATCCTAAGGAAATAATGAAAAACTTCTTCCAGATGATAAAGTTTGATGAAATAATAATAAAAATTTAATCTTCCAGTTGAATGAAAACACTCCATATGTTGTTAAATGTGCCTAAATTTGAATTCAATTTTGTTGGTTTTTTTGTCTCAGCCAACTGCTGTACGTAGAGATCAGTTTGCTACAGATAAAGCCCAGGCCATCCCTTGTTTGTATGATCATCTGTAACTTTTATCACATGATTTTTCTTTTGGATCCTCCTGCTGTCCGAATCCTTGAGGGCAACTCAGACGTAAATGGCTGAATAGAGTAAATTCGTGTGTGAGAAGCACTTGTTTGTTCACAGAACATATTGTACTTAAATACTTAGAGATTAAATACTGATTCTTTTTGAAAAGTAAACCAGTGCATTTAGGACCATTGTAACCATGGAACAGACACCTTATGGATCTTGGAGCATTGTTTTATCTCTTATTTGTATTTTTCCATCTGCCAGTGCAGCTGTGACAGTGGAGCTGAGTGTCATTCTTGCACTTTGTGTTCTGCATCTGCTCCATAACAGTTTATCTCTAAACCTTTTGTTCTGTGCCATTCCTCACCCTGTCTGTTCTGCACACTCTTGATCTTTCTTCTGTTTATCATTCCTTACTCTCTGGTACACATTATCGTGTACAATATCCTTGCAAGTTCCTTCTTCCCATATGCTGAGACTGTTAAAACTGCGTTTTTGAAATCCTTTGCAACAGATTCTCTCCATGCCCTACACCTTTTATTAAAACTTACCTTTTATTTCTGTTTTCTCGAAGCTGTCATTATTCCTTCTAACAAGCACATTTTTATAGCTAGTACAATTTCACTTCATCAACCACCCAGGTCATTCCCTCTGTGTCCACCATTATCAAATCTGTCTGTGAGTAGTCATGGCAAATGAATAATAAATGCTCCTTCAGACAAAATTTCTCATCTGCCTACCCTTTTGTTTTGCATAAACTGGTGATTTCCCCTGAAATATCTTTTCATTTTATGCACAAGATCTACAGATTGCTGTAATGTTCCTTCAAATCTCTGATACGCTGAGTTCATGCCCTAGCTCCTGGTGCTCCAGCCTGATGCGATTCTCTCTGTGCCACTCATGGGTTTCTTTTCCCAGTCTGTGTCCCAGGGGGTAAAAAGAGCCTTTCTGTAGCTGTCCCTCACCATCCTGGGGTGCGTTCCCTGCCTGGGATATGTTCCTGACCATCCTGGGGTGCGTTCCCTGCCTGGGATATGTTCTCTACCTGGGATATGTTCCCCCATCCCATTCCTGTGACCAGACACTCACAGAACACCTTCTCTTTAGGAGTTGCCCGTGTGTCTGCCCCGAGCCGCTCACAGGTTGTTCTGCTGGGGTTGGCAGCAGAGCTTTAGCTGGGTGCTAACCCGAATTTGGGAGAGCAGATTTCCCTTTCCCTGGAGCCTGTCCCCGCCGGCTGTCGCGCTCTGCTGCTGAGCTGGGGAAGGCAGCAGTGGGCACAGAACCCCTCGGGGAACTTCAGCCAGCATGGCACCAGAGGCTGGCAGAGCTCTGGCAGCTCCGTGCCTTGCGCCCACACCTGTGCCCAGGGCCCAGGCCGAGCCCCGGCTGCGTTCTGCATGCTGGGACACTGCGGGGAGATGTGGATGCTGAAAGCTGGGTTGCAGAGAGATTTTCCAGCTTTCTGCCTCTGTCTGTGAGAAAGTCTTTACTTTCTCACAAATACTGGCTGAAAAACAGTTAGAAGCTTCTGTAAACTATTTTCTTTATCTTGCACGTGCAGGTTGTTGTCATACTGACCAGAGAAATATTTTGAAATGGGCGTTGTAAGATCTAACCAATCATTCTAAGGAGGTGGATGGTCAGGGACCAATGGCCTCGTGCCATTCAAGGGAACTAACATACAAAACCAGTTTATAAATTACATAAATGATTCCTTTTCTCCTTGGACTGGAATCAGTGTCGTTTCTCGCCGTTCCCGGTACAGCAGCGGCAGCAGATGCAGCGCCTGACGGGCTGCGGGGGCGCAGGGCAGCTCCACAGGTCAGGGCAGCACTGCAGGTCAGGGGAGTTTCGGAGCTGGGCAGGGCCGTGGGTTTGGGGCTTTGGGGAGAGGAGCAATTCCTCAGCCTTCCTCGGCATCCGCCGGGCGAAGGGAGCCGAGGCGGGCGAGCGCCTTCTGCTCGTTTATGCGTGAGGTGTCTCTGCGCATCTCTGCAAAGGAATCTTCTGAGAAAATAATGCATGTGGCAAAAAGCCAGCCAGGGGAGCAGCTAGAGGAAAAGTAACTGAAGTGCTTTGATTCCAGGCATGAATATTCTGAGCAGACTGATACATGTAAACTTCACCTGCTACCTTCCGCACACTCATTTTGTTTAAACTTGGTGCTGTGCAGAAAACATTAGATGCTTTTGACACTCCTGCTGCCCACACTACTTTTAACAACTCATCTGTGGAAGCTTTTTCAGAGCCTAGGGGGGTTGTACTTCAGTGTGTTCGTTCTTCTCAACTTCTCCTGTTGTTTGTTTGTTTTTTTTTTAAACAAGTTTAATGAAACACATATTTAATTAGCAACACGCTAATGAATAAATACAAACAGCTATGCCCCTGCACACAACGCTGTAGAAGAATATCAGTGTGAATATTAAAAATTAAAGCCAACGTTACAAAAGGCAAATATGTTGAATAAATAATGGCTGCTGCTATTTACAAAGCACACAAACCAAGGAGGGAACCTCCCTTGTTAAAGATGAGAAGATTGGGGAAAAAACACAGAAAAGCTGAAAGTATCTGCAATAGAATTTTATTTTTTTTCTCTTTCATTCCATTCCTTTGGGACATGGTCTAGTTCTTTTTATTACACTTGTGAATGTGTGGAGGAACCTGCCGTACAGGGGAGGAGAGCTTGGGTGCTGATGGCAGAGGATGAAGAGGCAGAGGATGAAGAGGCAGAGCTGCTTCCAGAGCAGGAGCTGCTCCTTTCAAAGCTTGGGCCACGATGCTGCCTTCACTTGGGAAGATGCTTCTGTTCTTAGGGTGGCTGTTTAGACATTTAAGAATCTTTGAGACTTTTTGGCAAAGCTGAAAGTACAGGCTCAAGCTATTTTTGTATCACATTAATATCTTTGTTCCTTTTATTTTCACCTATTTTCAGGATGTTCTGTTCCTGTTCTGTCTGTGGTGACGCTGTGCACTGAAGGGTGTTTGATTTTTAGGTATGACTAAGTTTCAGTGGTAGATCAGAAAAATTCTTCACTGGGCCAAGTTTGGATGTATTTATCAAATAAAAGCAGTCCTGTATTCTCAACAGAGATAAAACAATTATCACTCTGCAGCATATAGGCTATAGTTTCTAAAGAATTTGAGGAAACTCCAGAGGTAAACATGCAACAGAAGTATCAACTGTTTGCTAAGATTTATAGGAGTAATTTGTTATCACACTTATTTTCTACTACAATATTGAGGTTGGGAGCAATGATAAATGCATAATTCAAGGACTTGCATAATGCACCCTTAAGTATTTAAAGATATTCCTGTAGGATCCTGACCATCCATTTCTAAGTTCTTAGTCAAACTGTGTATTTCACATCACTTTTTTTTTTTTTTAATCTTGAATTTTAAAAAGGTTCCCTTTCAGTATAATTATGATCTGTACTCTGCCAGCTTGTGTCTAACCAAGCTCTTTGCCTTGGGGATTTGAGGACGTTGAATAAGTAGTGCTGTGGAGCAGCAACACATTTTCTCTTAGGATTCAAACACAGAAATAAAAAACAAACTGATGATCAAGAGGTAGTCTCACACAGACCTCGAGTATTCTGTAATGATATACAGACACATTTCTGCTTTTCAAAACAAAAATATATCCAAGACTGAACCCAGCACTCATCTTCTAAAAGTGCTGCTTATTATTCACTGTTAACAGATAAATGCAAAGCTGTGTTTGTACCAGGTACATATCTCATCCATTCAAGCAGATATTCAGTATTAATTCCCATCACCCGCTTGCACCCGTGTAAGCAGGAGAAGCTTCCCATGACAAGGGTAAGGATGAAGAAGAACCAGCAGAGGTTGTTCACACAGCAGTATTGGCAGAGCAGTGCAGGTACAGAACTCCAGCGTGGGCTGAGCCATCTGCTGCCATCACTGCACCCTCACAAGGAGCCCCAGACTGCAGCTCCTTCACCTGCAGCTCCTTCACCTGCAGCTCCTTCACCTGCAGTGCAGAGCTGGCTCAGTGCCCCCCACGCTGGGCTCAGCACTCAGGGGATGCTGGGCTGGAGTTCCTGCAGCCAGCTCTGCTCTGCCTGCCCCGTCCCTCTGCTTGTCCCGGGGCTGGGGCTGGGGCACAGCCGCCTGCTGGCACTGCAGGGAGGGCAGAAACATCTGCTGGGCTCCAGCCCCAGGCAGCAGCTCAGCTCCACAGCCACTCCCTCCCCGTGATGGGAGGGAGGAGGGAGCCAAAGGGGTAAAGGTGGGAAAGCTCCTGGGTTGACACAAAGGCAGGTCAACAGGTAAAGCCAAACCAGATGTGCAAGCAAAGGAAAGCAAGGAATTCCTTCCCCACTTGGCGTGGGCAGGCAGGTGTGCAGAGCAGGGCTCCACCCTGTGCAGCAGTGACCTGGGGAGACACCACCATCATTCCACACCGCCCCCCTCTTCCTCCTTCTTCCCCTGCTTTGTATGCTGACCACGAGGCCACATGGTCTGAGGTGTCACTCGGGCTCAGCTGTCCCGGCCGTGTCCCCTCCCAGCTCCTTGTGCCCCCCCAGCCCCCTCGGGTGGGGTGAGGAGCAGAAGAGGCCTTGGCTCTGTAAGCGCTGCTCAGGGATAACCAAACCATCCCTGAATTATCAGCACTGCTCCCAGCACAAACCCAAAGCACAGCCCCATACTGGCTGCTCTGAAGAAAATAAACTTTATCCCAGTTAAAACCAGAACAACACTCCTGGGCTTTATTCCCTCTTTTCCCTGGACCTAGCAGGATTAAAAGGAAGCAACTCCTACAAAAGTTTGTGGCTCTGATGGCTGCTGCTGTTGGCTTTGGATGCAGTGATCCAGAATTCTAGAAAAAGAGCTGTTTCTGTAGGGAATAAATTTATGTAAAGATAGAAATTAGAGGAGAAATTCTTTCCTTAGAGCAAGATCAAAGGGAAGGACATGGACATAAAATTCATCTTTGATCGCAGTGCTGATGAATCCTGAGCTGACTCTATCCTCAATCAGGTCTGGAGACTGGTGATCAAGAATGATTTCTCTTGACCTTTCTGAAAGACTTTTCCTTATTTGTTGGGTTTTGTTTGAGATTTTTCTGTGTGTGTGTGTATATGGCATGGGTTTTGGTTAGTTTGGGGGTTTTTTAATAGGAAATTTTCTTGAAACATCAGTAAAAATCTTGCTGCAGGTTTTGGAAGCGCTGTGCTTTTGCTGTTTGCCTTCAGGAGCTCTGTAGAGTCAGACCAAAGCTGAAGACCTGCAAATCCCACCTGCACAGTTCCTTAATGCAGCACTGCTTTAGAGCGATGTAATACAGTCACTGTGGGAGTGGAGATCATTCTCAGGATCATAGCAGTGGAGGAATTCATCCATGAGACTGTATCTTTATTAAGCTCAGCTTCACACTATTAAGAAGTCTTGAGATTGCCTGTCCTTTTAATGGACTGTAAGTTCACTTTCAAAATGATGCTATAAAATGATTCGAAGTGTGCCTGCCCAAAATACAGAAACTCTCATCCTGTGTATTTACCAAAGCAGTCAGAGTGCCCTGTGAAGAAAATAAAATAAGAGAATGCTTTATTATTTCTTAGATGTGGCATAGTCAAAGGGCATTCACATAAAAATATTCATGTTGAAAAGAAATATGACAAAAATACTCCTCTAAAAGCTCCATGAGGAATATCAGATGGATCCAGTGATTCAAATGTGAACAGCATTTTCACATTGGTGGGCCATTAGTCCATCTTTTCCAATGAACCTGAAGATAAGACATTGCAATGCAGTCTGGACACGCTTTCCCCTCATCTTCTGTTACTAAGCAACTTCGGTGAAAATGGAAAGATGAACTCACTGGTATTGATGTGGTGAGTAGGAGCACATCCAGGCTGCAAAACAGGATGTTGCCTGTGGAGGAGAGAAAAATGGTATTTCCGAATAACAATGAAAGGCCAAATTAAACCAAGCCATGATGCGCACTTCTTTGCTGTTTCCGTAGTTTTTGTTTAAATACACAAGACAAATCCAAGGAGGGTTCCAGCTGAACACTCATCCAGTTTCCTTCCTGCCTCAGACAGACGTTGGATGAAAAACTGGCTCAATGTGGGCATTGCAACAGGCACGGTGTAGGAACCTGTCACCTCTCCACTGCTGCCACAGTTCTGCTGCCAGAGCAGAGGCGTTCACTCCAAACTGTGTGGGCTACTCAGTTTCTCTGATCATCAGGGAAGGACTTCAGCAGCAAATCACAATTCTAAAGGACTGTGATGAGTGTAGAAAGTGAAGTTGCTGCTATTGCTGGAGAAGGATGGGAAGAGCAAAATGGCTCAGTGTAGGCTTGGGAGCTTTTTAAGATGTGGTAGTATGCAGCTCTCAAGTCAGCCTGAAAGCCTGGCTGAGTGAATTGGGAGGTAAATACAAGCATTCCCTGCAGTGCTTTGTAGTTACACTTTAGAAGGACTGGGGAGAAACAGAAAGATACTAAATGAATTGAGAACTTTAATCAAAAGGACTAAAAAAGAGATAAGCTGACTAGAGGAAAAAAAAATGCAGGTTAGCAAACAAAGAACAAAGAGAGTGTTTGAATACAATTACCAAGAAATAAGGAATAGAAATAGGGCACTCATGCAACAGAGAACAGGGAGGGAAGGTTGAGCAAGACAGGATTTTTTGAAGATCCATATGGAGTTGTGCAGAAGGTATCGGAGGGAAAAAGGATGCAGAAGTTCATCTGTCTCTGAGAACCTAATTGAAGTGAAGGATGGAAATTGGGTCAGAAAAAAATAACAAAACCCTCCTTCTCTTCCTCCCAATTTTCCTTCTCTTCCTTTAATATTTATGTGTGTTATTAAAGAAACATTTCTGGAAGGCACTAAGAGCAGAAGCTGTGAGTATCCCTGCAGAGAATACCTTGCTAGAGCAAAATGTTCAGCATTTGAGTCTGACTCCCTCTGAGCACAGAAACAGTGGCTGGAAACTGCAAATGACAACTGGGAGGTGTGGGAAAGGCCAAACTCAGATAAGTGATGGTGCAGCCAGGGTAATAAAGGAGACACAGAGAGGGCATCGAGCAAAAGCAGTGACAGGGGCGGGGGAACAGGAGGGATGGCACTGCAGAGGGGAGCAGCGTGCCATAGCCAGGCTTTGACATCACCAGCAAAGGAATGGGAGTCTGTAAAGCTGCAGAGGATGGATCTGAGATCCTCTGGCTGGCACTCCAGGGAGACACTGTCTCTTGCTCGTAGTGTGGCAGTAGGAGCATAGTTTGTCATGCTAAAGCAAACAAACAACCCCCACCTTGCTGAACCGTGGAGTAAATAGGATATTGACAGTCTGTTCTCAGTGAAAACATCTTCCAGAGTGGCAGTAAAAAGCACTTCCATGGATTTGGTTTGTCTCTTAAGGCTGTAGTTTGACAAACGTTTCTTTGGGTGGCAGGGCTGGCTTAAGCAGTTTGTGTCCATGTCCTTGTCACCCTGCCCCTCGTGACACAGAACTGCTCAGGGGGCAGGTGCTGACCACAGCTTGGGCCAGTTCAGGACAAAGCACCCAAATGAACAGTCCTGGTGCAGTGTGTGCTGGGCATCACGGGGTGTGGGGCTGTGAACTGGCAGTGGCACAACAAGAGAATGCTCGTGTCCTCCGCTGGCCTTCCAGGTGGAAGGACAAATGGAATTTGGTTCATTGAATTTGCATGGGGGTAGTGAGCAGAGACAGGTATACTGATATATCTGAAGCTTGGAACAAAACAATGTTCTGGTGTTGGTACCCTGAGTCGGGTTGGAGATCAATGGCTTGGAAGTCTGATTTGGGCCTTTACAACAATTTAAATGTTTCCATCACTAATAAAACCTCAGTTGCTCTATGAGGGACCTGGTTTTTCCACCATGGAGTTTCTCTCTGTTGACATGTTGGATGTTGAGGACTTAAACACATTTATTTCATTGTAAACCTCAGCGATGCAGGTTGGTTTACCAGCTTCTTTCATATTAAATAGCAGAGTTTAATTTTAATATAGCTGAAGAGGGTGGTCTTGTTGTTCAAAACACCAAACACAGAGAGGTTTGACTCGCAAAAAAACTTAAATAAAGATTTCTCTGTGCCTTGCTGCAGCTGCGGGAGCAGGAAGGTGGGTGAAAGGGAAGTGTGTCAGGTTTCTAGAGCAGCAGGTACAAGTATTGCCCCCCAAATAAACTGAGAATAGTTCCTTTTGACATGGGACCTGAAAGGTGAAACAGTTTGGGTTTCTGAACAAGAAACTCTCGATTATCTTTTGGATCTTTTTTCTTTCATTTGGATTTGCAGAAGGAGAATTTCGTCTGTACTCCTGCTGTAGAAATGACTTGTTCTGGATGCATACCTGGCTCACACGAGTGACTCTGTCCCAGGGGAAACAACTCGGGGAAGCCCAAAGTACCGGGGCCCTTCCAGGGTCAGTACTTGGTGCTGTGCTTTTTGATACACTTAATTTGAGAGGCAAGAATGTCTGCTTCCTTCCCAAGGATAAGTGCATGCTTCACAAAATGGGGAATGCTCAGCTGCGCCTCTTTCTCTGCAGTGACTCTCAAGATATTGATACTTTGGTACCCTGAATCTGGGTTATAAAATGCTGCAGGGTTATTTGTTAATAAAATGTGCAACACTGTGCCACAGTGTCTTAGAGCAGGTGAATTTCTGACGCAGAGCTACCTGACTTAGCTCTTGATCCCATGATGGAAACTTGGATTGTTTTCCTACATATATAAACCCACCCTTGAAACAGCAGAAAGATGCAAACACTCCATTTCTTACTCACCAGGTAGGCTTCATTCCCATGCAGGCTTTCTGCCAACAATTAGAGGTTGCAGTTGGCCAGATGGAATTTTAATTCTGTCCTTTTTGGTCACCTAGGAAAACTGGTGGTAACACCAAGGAAAGTGAACAAATTCCTGGCAAAACTGAAACATTCAGTACTTCAAAAGCCAATGTATAAAATAGTATATAAAATGACAACATCTAAAAGCGTCAACAATCCCCTGAGGGTGCCCCATTTATAGCTTGGAAAAGAATAATGGTTAAGATCCAGTAAACAGCAGATTACTCGATTCATTGCAAGTAGCTGAAAACTGCATTAATCAAGAGAGGTAGCTGTGAAACGCCATGGTTACAACGAGAGCATGTTTGTTTGTTTGTTTGTTTGCTCTTCTGTGCAATCAAACACACAAAGTTGGGTGAAACAAACAGATTAAGGAGCAAGAAATGAACAATGGAATTATTAACAGGCTAACAGCAGGCCCACTACTTTGGACGAGGCACACTCGTGCTCTGCAGGTGTCAGATGATCTGATTTAGGCATCCAGGAGATGATTCTTCATTACTGCTCTAACCTGCTGAATCAATTAGCTCTCTCATTAGTGGTTTCACCATCGTATTCATCTCTCAGAGAGGCTGTATTGCCACTGCAGAGCTTTCAAGAGGCATTGATGGCCTCCACCCGAACACGAGGTGGCTGCTGCTGTGCCAGGCAGGGGTGGCAGTCCCTCCCTGCCCTCGTGTGCACACCCAGCTCCCCTCTCAGGGCAGCAGCTGCGGGTGGGTTCTGTTCCCTAGCCACGGCAGTTCCTGGCAAAACAATATGGGGATACTCTGAGTACTCTTTTCACCTCCAAGGGCGTCTCAACAAGGTGTGGAGAGCATATTCTGACCTTTCACCATTGTGTTTCTTTTTTCAAAGAAATGTGGTTTTTCCCATGGTGCGCACACGGTTTACACACGGGTGATCTCTCTGGGGTTTGTGGTAAAGCCTCCTGCAGGATGCTCAGGTGCACGTGGCACTCGTCAGTTTTATGCACTTGGATCCAAACCAGCTTGGAAGGAGTTCTGTACTCACCCCCAGCACTGAGTTTTGCCACTCAGATGTATCTTTTGAGTTATTTGGCTTTAATCAGTGACATTGTGATGACAGAACGGGAAAATGAGGCCCGTCACCCTCCGTCAGCACAGACATATCGTCCTACCCACGGAGAGAACGCTTCTTAACTTGAGAGGGGCAGAGGGATCTCACTGCGAGTTGTGCCTGAGTGAGCAGGACAGAATGGGGCTACTGTTTGGAACCAGCAGGGAAACGGAAGGAAACACCTGCTTTAGTATTCAGAGAAAGATCAGTGTTTGTGATGGACTTGTTTCTGCAAGGTTAGGCTGGCAGGTCTCTGCAGACAGCACCACCCTCCCCTCTGTCCTCCGGATTTTCTGTGCGTGTTTCAAATGGGTTTGGATGTCTCAGAGGAACTGAACACTTAGGAGCAAAAACCCATTCTCCTGCAGATGAGGAATGAATAAATAGCGTAGATATGAGGATAAAGAGCTGCCTGCAGTTCGTAACCAGGGCTAGCTGAGTGCTGCTGGAGCCGGAGTGGGAGCAAGGATAACAAGAACGTGTGGTCATTGGGGGGGAGCAGGGAATCTCCCTGCACCAATCCATGTTTTCAGGCTCTGTTTCGGGATTGTCAAGCGTTTCGCTCGTAGCAGCCCAGGCGTGTCTATTGATTTGCATGCTGTGGTTTCTGCTCGACAGATACGCCGTAGATTTCGGAGTACTTGCAGCTCTAAAAGAAAACTCAGCAGCCAAGGAGAGCAATTCAAGGACTGAGCTCACTTCAGTCTTCTCAGGCACAGTTGCTATCGCAGAGAGAAGAAAGAGAAATAATGATATCAAATCAATAGTGAGGGAATGAGTCAAAAGAAGATTGTGGTGTATGGGACACAAGAGAAAGGAAAAATTACTGGTGAATGAACTGGACCAAATCCTGATGCTCTCTGAATTGGTGTGGAGACAGCAGGCAGGATTTGGCCCTTGATGATTATAATTCCCTTTTCCTGGAAATTTACTGAAGCTTTCAGTGAAATTATTTCTCAAAAATAAAGACGTGTGTGTCAGTGTAAACACTGTGATCAGTTAAATGCTAACTAGCACGGGTTTGTGAAGTCTCATTCGTTAATCTTTCAGACTGTGTAAGAGAAGGTGCTTTTGAAGTGCAAAGTATTATCATTATCATTATACGTTCATAAAACAGGTTTTGTGCCTCATTCAAATGTGAGAACGCTGAAAGTGGCACACGAGGGTGCCAGATCTCTGCCAGGTCCCGAGTCTCTGCTGGCTTCCCCACACTCTTCCCACCTGGAGGAGTCTGAAGGGGTGACAAGCTTTCTGATGTGCAGTGCCTTGAAATTCCCTCTTTAATTTCCTGCTTTCCGAGCTTGAACTGCTCTGACACCTGCTTTGTTTCTGATGACTGCTGGTAGATTATTTCTGGTTTTTGAGGGATGTCCAGCTCGGGTCCCTCTGACTCTGTGATCATACTTAGATGCAATTTAACACACTCTACGTGTACACAAAGAAGCAGATCCTAACGCCTGGAGAACTGGTAGGAAGGGCAGAGAGCGCAGTGCTGGGGCTGTGAGGTGCAGGGAATGGTGCATTCCCACCGTGCTGGGAGGCAGCTGTGAGCCTGCCCTGCACCCCTGTGAGCAGCTCTGCAGCCTGGCCACCGATCCTGAGCCGCTGCTGGGTCCTGAGCTCTCCTGCTGGGAGCCAGAGCACTCTGCCCTGGGCTCAGCGTGAGCCACACAGACACACGCTGGCTGCAGAGTGGTCCCTGGCTGCTGCTCATTGCAAGCTGCCTCTTGTTAAGTACACCAACACCAAAAAGGGAATTAAATTCAATGTCACCAATTCCTGCAAGTCACCCAGCTGGTCTGACACGAATTGGCCTCATGGCACTGTGGGAGGGAGCTCAGGGGCAGACAGATGAACACTTGTACAGCCTCCCCAGGGAAAGGGGGGCATGGATAGGGGACAGTGTGGAAAAGCTGGCTTTTGAATGCCTTGGACATCCTGGAATACCTGCAGCCATGTGTGCTGGGCTTCTGCAGTCAGCTGAGAAATCCCAGTGTCTTGTAGGAGCAGAGAACCACCTGTTGCTGCTCAAACCATTGCACTTCTCCCATCTGAAGCCTCTGAGAGTCCTTTATCTCTATCCTTAAAGAGCAGTAGCCAGCTTCTGAGAGCAGTACATCAGAGTCCAGCACAGCTCCCTGGAAGGGAGCAGTACATCACAGAACCACTCTGGGGTTTTTGCCCCTCGTTTTCCTTCTGTTCTTCAGATAAAACCTGGCTGTGCCGGGCTCCTTGGAGTGAGCTGTGAACGATGGAGGGGCAGAGGCGTCTCTGCTCCCTCCTGCACAGCAGCTCGGGGAAAAGCCTCCTGTGTGTAATCTCAATTATTGATAAATAAGTGAAAATTGATGTTTGGCCCTGGAGTTCAGTGCTTGAAAATGCCAATGAAGTAAATGGGGCTATAAAATCACTGACTTAAGCATCTGTCATACTAAAGAATCTGTGAAGCAGCGTGGCACAGGCACAAGGTATGCTTATCTCCGGGGACGAGAATAACTCTCCACAGAGCTGAGCAGGAATGAGAATTCTCCCATGGGGATTTGCAGAAAGAACATCACTGAAATTTTTCTGGGGAGCTAACTTTTTCCCTCTGTGACAATTAAAAAGGACAGGGGAAGGTTGGGGGAAGGGGAAAAACTTTTCTCATTTTTTATTACTTTTTTTCCATGTGCAACTTTTTTCTTCTGCCTTCTCATACTTGTTTTTTTTAGAGAGCAAACTGCAAGAAATTCAAAAATAAGGAAAAACATAGCCTCAGCTTATTTACTGCTTTCCCTCTACCTAAAGATGCAAGCCATTCACAGGAAACATCGAAAGCTCCATTTTCTGTACATCGTATTTTCAGCTTTAAAATTTGTTTTGCCGAAGTTGTTGCTTTCTGTGAAAGAAAATCTTCTGTTACAAAAGTATTTTTTTGTTCAAAAACATTCAGCCAATTATGGCACTCGGGAATATGCACTCAGGTCCTCTTTTAACATTTTTTTTATCCTCATAATTTGTTTCTTCTTTTTTTTCTTTGCCTTACCTTGATTTTAAGGTTTTCTTTGCTGACCTAATTAATTTCATAGTTTCCTCATCTGCTTCACATCATTTTACCTGAGCTGTTTATTTATTAGCCAGCCCTCTACAGAGGTAAAAATTATAAGAAAAAGCAAAAAAAGCAGAATATTTTGAAAATAAGTTAGACCTGGAGACAGCAAACTGCAGTGTTTCGCTCTGCTGATGTGTGAGTTGCATGCTGATTCTGTGGGTGATAGATCTCTTGAATAAGATGTGCTTTGCATTCTTCAGTGCTGTACACAAGTTTAATTTAAAAACCTCACAGCAGCTCCTGTTAATCTCTAAAAAATGTTTTTCCTCCACGTACACAGTCTGAAAGAATTACTGAGATATCTACCATTGACTCTCACCTGCTCCTAATAGCTCTCAGTACTGATTCCTAATTTATGCCTGCTGCTCAACTTTACTTTTATGTGTTTAGCATGTGAATCCTGACAAGTTAGGTAGCTCTCTCTAGCAACTTTCAGAAGCTTTAAGAGATCAAGTAGTTAATTAATTTCTGAAATGACATGGAACCCAGAGATATTTCACAAACTTCCTTCCCTGCGTCCTCAAACAAGTGAAGTTACTGGAGAAGCCCCTGCCTCTTGAAATAAGAAGCACAAACCTATTTTGATACAGGAAGGATATGATAGCTTGCAAAACATGGCAATAATAATTAATTTTTAATGTTTATGGTAATAAACAAAAATAATTCTACTTTTATCTGATAATTTGACAGTCCTGCCTAACCTGAGCTGATGGACAGTGATGCCGTGTCAGTGTTTTCAGCAGAATGCTGAGCATTTTACATTGCTGGGGGTGAGAGATGCTCAGAGAAGAAATGCTCTTGGCCCTGCAGTCCAGCTCCCGTTCTCTGGCTGTAGCTGTGGTCACTCAAACAGAAACACTCGGCAGTCACACGCCACGAGTGCTGCACAGTCACTCTGGGAGTGATGTTGTGGCTGATTGCTTTCTTACTAACCCGCTGAATGCAGCCAGGGAGTGCAGGAAATGCTTCTGTTCCTTTTCTGGAAGCCTCTGGCTGCTGGTGTGGGGAGTGACCCAACAGACAGTTTACTCCAAAGAAAAGTCATTGGCTCAAGATTCAAAGCTGATATTGAGAGAAGGAATGGCAAAGCTGGTCTGACTCTGCCTTGTGGACCACTGAGTCCGTGGGCGTGCTGGTGATTCATTGTTCAGTGCTTGGTGGTGATTTATTGTTCAGTGCTTTTCATGGATTTGCTTCCATTCTTGCTTTTCTTCCTGTAGGTAGGTAATGATAGCAGATAAGTTGCAGAAAATTTTGAGGCAAAAGCCCCACAAGCTTCTTGGGCTTGCCTGAGTGTGTGTAGGACGAACCCCTGAGTCATGATGGTGGCAGTTCACACCAGGAGTTCTGGGGGTGGTAGGTCACACCAGGAGTTCTGGAGGGGGCAGGTCACACCAGGAGTTCTGGGGGTGGCAGGTCACACCAGGAGTCCCGGGGGTGGCAGGTCACACCAGGAGCTCTGGAGGTGGCAGGTCACACACCATGACCCAGGGGAGCCTGGGGGTCTCTTCTCACACAAGCTTCTCTGTGACCACCACAGCAGTTCCATCTCCTTCTTTGTCACTTCCACACCCTGTGGTTGCCTTCAGCTCCAGGTGGGAGAGATCTGTCAGCAGGCAGGTTCAAAGAGGAAGGTTTTGTGAGGAGGAACTAGTGTGAGTGAGCTCATTTAAACTGTTTGCAGATTGTCTGAGGAGATCAAGACTGTTATGGATGTGTTTGTTCAAACTTGCTCAATTAATAGTTTTTATTTGATCTGGTGGATAAACTGTTTGCAGAGCAGTTCAGTGAGAGTGTTCCATTGATTATTTGATATTCTGTGTTTATCGTTAGGTTTACATTCCTTGTATTATATACAAGATGCAAGATTATTTAAGAAATGCCTCATCTATAACGTGTAATGGATCCTCCATCAGGGTAATGAGCAGCAGCACTCAGAGCTCAATAGGAGGAACAGTTAATGTATTCATGATCACATAAGAGTGCTACAACTTTGGGATTTAGCTGAGCTATCTATGCAAAGAAATGGATGGGCACTCAAAGTTTTGTCCCCATAACTCTTGTCCACAAGACTCTTGCATCACAGGGGAACAGAAAATGTGAAGAAGTCTCAGGGTGATGAGGAGGATTGTCCCAACAACTCTGCGTTTACATGCTTAGGATGAAAAATGACCAAGAGATGATGAGAGGCACTGGTTTTCCTGCTTTTCCTTTCCCTGGGAAAGGCCAGGAAGTGAATCTTCCATTACAGAACTTGAACAGCCCCTGTCCCCACCAGAGAAACAGCACAACTCCAGGCATTCCCAGGCCTGGCAGAGGAGCAGCCCAAGGAACACTTTCCTGTCAGAGCAGGGCCACTGCTGTAAAACAAGTTACCCGCAGGCATTTAACCACTCCTCACGCTGCTGTCTCCACAGAAATAGCTGGATACCAGTATTTTACCTCACATCTCAGTCTGCTTGACCCACATAACCCTTCTTATGGGTATGGTCATGCAGTGACAGCGGAATGAGGGGAAAACCACCATGGAAATGCCCTGTATGATATCTGCATGGGGACTCGTGCATGAGCTCACACACACAGAGGCAGTGCTGTGCTTGGTACAGAACCTGGTGTCTCTGCAAAGTCTGGGGGTGTGGGGTGGGCCTGTGTGTCACAGGGAGTGTGGTTATTGAGTGATTCTGCTGTAGGGACCACTCACCCCACATGACTGGCTGTGAAGTTAGGACGAGGTGCCAGCCTGAGTGTGGGGACCAGGGTTTGTATATTTAGCTCGTCACTGCAGTCTGCGCAGCAGAGAGGAGTAGGATGAGTGCAAGCATTGGCAGGGATTTATAGCAGGTGTTGGTTCAGTGTAAGTTCTTGCTGTGATTAAGTATTTAGTGAAGACTGGGGTTAGCGCTTTGGGGAGGATGCAGACATTAAATTACCAAATCTGTTCTTGTGTTCTGTGTGGGCTCCAAACCCACGGTGGGCACTGTGACTGCAGGGGCTGGGGTTTGGTATTGGTCAGAAGAAGTCATAACCAGGGAAAGGGTAGAGATAAAGTTGGGCAAAGGTGCTTTTATACATTTATACATTCTTTTTCTTGCATTTGTGTTTTGTCCAGAAGTCAGGAATGAGCAGAGGTATCCAGGGACTGATGTCTCGAGTGTCAGCTGTGTCCTGCTGGCCCAGTGCAGGTTACAGCTGTGTTGGGGCTGGTGTTGGAGGCAGAGGAGCAGCTGGATCCAGAGCTGCATCCTAGGAGGTGAAGGAACCAGGAATGACTGCAATGCTGCTGGAGATCTCTTCTCGTGCAAGCATCGGTTCCAGAGGTACCACAAAGGACAGAAAAACAGCTCCCTTTGGAATTAAAGGTTATGAGTGAGATTGGTGTTGGGAAAGGAGTGGTGTTTGAATTGATTTTAATTCCACATTCTGCATGGAAATATTGAAGTGTTAGTAGTGAGGAAAGGCTGGTGCTTGTTTTTCCTCTAGGCACAGAAGCAGATATGATTTCCAGGAGGTTTATAGGTGTTTTGTCAAACAAAAGGAATGACTAATGTGTTTTCTTCTCTGCCTTGGTCACACAGATATACTTGACAAATTGGATTAAGGTTGGGATTTGGGTTCAGGTTTAGGGTCAAAAGAAACATGTATGACCTAGGGTTTCTGTTGGGACAGGAAATAAAATTAATTAGGTAATTGCTGGTGGTCACCTAGAACTGACAAAGAATGGGCTGTGGAAAGGCACACCTGTATTGTTTGAGTTTATTATTACATTTTTGGAGGCTCAGAGGAGTAGGAGGCTGCCAGCCTTACCAGGAAGGAGTGCCTGATGTTCTGTGTTTGGCTAAGGAACAGTCCCTCGGCTGCAGGGAAAGCTCAGCACGAGGGAAGTCTGGGGAATCAAACACTTCTGAGTCAAATTTATTTTTATATTCTCCAGGGCAGGGAAATGCACGATGAGATTGCACTCATCTTAAATGCATGGTGTGTGTTTGAGGCACTGATACAGCTCCCCCCAGGTACTGGCTCCCTGATATGGGGAAGGGGAGCACCCCCTGACATGGGGATGGGGGCTGAGGGACTGTGATTAGAGCTCAGAGCTGGTGAGCCCAAACATTTCTGAGTCAGGCTGAGTGCTGCTCTCTGTGTGCACTAGAACTGGGGGATAAGTGAAGTTGTCAGCAGTGATGAATGACAACTGTTTGTTTTTCTTCTGGATTCTGCTCCCCTGGGCATCATTAGGGCCAGTGATGGGATTAGGGACAGAGAAGAGACGTGTTTCTGGATCGGGTTTATTGTTGCAGTGCTGCTGGTTTTCGGGGATAAATGTGAGTATCAGTATGGGAGAATAGATAGTGCTTGGTTTTCATCAGGGACAAATTGTCTGCATTCAGATGAGGGGAAGGTTGGGTTAAGTTAGATTTGGAAAACAGAAATTTCTGAGGTGGGTTTACTGCAGTGTTCTCACAGTCCGTGAAGTCTGGGATGAGGACCCAGGTCAGATGGGAGGAGTTTTTGTGTTTGGGTTCCTTGGTGTGGTGATGTCTGCGATGAAGGATGAATTACAAGGTAATTTGGGGAAAAAAAAGCCCCAAAACCATTTTTGAGTTTGCTTTGGGTAAATTTGCATGGGTTTGTGGAAGTGATAATGTCAGGGAAGATGAATGTTAAGGCCCTGGTTTTTGCAGTATTCCTCTTGAATGAGGTTCAGCTAATTAAATGATTAGTGTTAAGATTTAGGAGGAAATACCATTTTTTCCTGAGGTTTGTTGTGACATCCTTCTGGATGCAGATGTTAAAGTTTAATAGCAGTGTCAATGTAGGCTTTGATGCTTTGCTGCCATGCAGAATTCACTGCAGAGAACAGGCTTAGCAGCAGGGTGGGATTTGGGGCAGGAAATATGGCTTAGTTCAGTTTGATGCCAAATCCTGAAACTGCTGTATTCTGTGTAAACTGGAAATAGACAAGGGAGAGATGTTTATGTGCAGTTCTCATCTACACTTCCAGCATTTGAAGGTGGTTAAAAGTGTTTGAACCTGGTGTTGGAATGGGATTGGGAAGAGCTCAGGTTATGGCTGGATCTTCTGGGCACAGTTTAAGGACTGGTGTGGGCAGGGCTGATGGTCCAAGCTTTACTTTCATGATCGAACTTTTTATTCCTTTAAAGCTTTAATTAATTTAGGATTTGCAAAAACAAGGGATTTACAGTCCCAGCATGCTGCTGAGTGCTGCTCACCCAGAGTGGGATCCTGGGATGGACCCCAGAGACCCCAGGGCCAGGACTGGGGAGGGGCAGGTCTGGCTGTGGTCTCAGGGCTGCACTGGAGACACGAGAGAACAAGGTGAGAGTTGCACAGCAGCTGAGGTTTTCAGGAAGAAGAAATAAGGGTTCCACATCAATTACTGGATTTTCCAGTTCCAGAAGAACTGGAGAACAGTGTTTATACCAGTGGCAAACATCCTGCTCAGCTTTGATGCAGAAATCTGCCCTGTGGTTTAGCATTTTTCCACACAAGTGGTCACAAGCCATACCTGCCAAGCTCTGGGTTGATATCTGCAGGTGAAAAGCTCTGAAAAAGAACTGGCTATTATCACTGCTTGGCTTTCTTCATCCTTGTTTTCCTTTATTTGATGGAAACAATTGCTCTTCTACCTGAAAATATGCAAATTTACAGGATGAATAGGAGTGATTTCATTTCATGCCCAGTTGTTGAAAATTCTCAGAAATCACTTCAGAAATTTCAGTGTTTTCCTCCTGCCCTGTGACTGTATACTAGAAGATAAATAAATAGCTAAGTGGAGTATATTCAATTTTGACAGATACTGATTAATGTCTCAAGCAGACAAGGACTTCTTGGGGTTTTGGTTTTTTTTTTTTAATTAGTATTTTTTCCTGCTGTTGTTTTACTCAGCAAACAAACAAAATTTCTGGAGGACACTTGTGCAACTGCTCTGTAGTTGGTGCCATTTTCAGATTACACTGGTGAAGAGTGAGACAAGACAGGAATATCCCTCTGTGTGTGTGTGAAATCCTCACTGCTAACAGCAATTAGGAAGTGGACTGAACACGCCTAGATGATGCAATTTGTCAGTAGTTTTTAAAGCAGAAGCACAGTTCTGGCAATCCATATTTGTTTCAATATCCATGGACAGAATTCTTTTGAGAGAGGCATCTCTTAAATCTATTTTTAGATTAAAAAAACAAACAAACAAACAAACACAAAAAAACCCCAACCAAAAACCATTCGTTAGTTTTCAGGTGTGAAAAGGATAGAATTTATTGTCTCACTTCACTTTCCTATATTCACAATTATTTCTTGT
Source organism: Edolisoma coerulescens (assembly GCA_013397115.1). NCBI lineage: Eukaryota > Metazoa > Chordata > Aves > Passeriformes > Campephagidae > Edolisoma > Edolisoma coerulescens. The sequence continues at coordinate 346,256 of VWZW01004955.1, read as the reverse complement.
AGAAAAAAAATCAGACACATGTGCAGTACCCCTAAGGAAAAAGCAAAGAAAGGACTAGCTCAAGCATTAATAAAAGCCATTTAAAATGCCAGGTACAAAACCATATTTTGAAATGCAGTTCTTAATTGATCATTTTCTAAGTACAAACCCAGCCAGTTTCTTTAATTTCTGTAAAATAAACTTACTAAGTTTGAGGAGGTCAAAACTTCTTTAGGCTAGCTTAGGTAAGGGATAACAGGACTGGAGGATTTGGGGGGTTTTTTAGTTCTAGGTATTACCTCCAGAACAGAAAAGTTATTTTTGGGCAGTGGAATGTCAGCTGTGTGATCAAACTGGGGATCACAATCCATGTCCCCGTGAACAATCCTATCTTCTCACAACCCCATCTGAGGAACTTTACAGGCCCTGGCCAGTTTTATCAGAATCAGGGGATTGTGGCTTTAATCCATCAAAACACTTAAATCCACGGGGAACTTTGAGCATATAATGGTTCCAGTGAAATCCATCGGGCTGGGGATGTACTGGAGTGCTCTGCTGGACCCGTGCCTGCGGGAGTGGGACGGAGCTCTGCTCCCTTCGTTTGCAGTGTGGGTTCTGCGTGGGCTGTGCCTGAAGCAGAATGACCACAGGGAGCTGGGAAGAGGCTGCTGCTCGTGCTCACAAACTGGTTTAATTCTTCCATGCTGCCTGTCCAGAAATGTTCTTGGCTTTACTTTAACTGGGGTGGGGGGGAAAGGTTTTCCAGTGGCGTACCTGATTTTAAGTTCTTATTCTTATCATGAGTCATAAATTAGGGGGTCATGGGGAAGGGGGGTTGATTTGCTGTGTAATTTGCAAACACCAGAATTTTCCAGATGGAAGCAGGAGCTGCCAGAGGCAGGTTGCACTCCCAGGATTGCTCAAGGCACGTTGCCTGGTGTGCAAGGAAAAGAGACTGAAAAAGCCACGGAGCAAAGGGAATCAGATCTTGGGGACAACGGGTCCAATTGTCACAACACAGGGTGAAATAAAGGAGAATAAAAAATAATTCATGGCACAGAAATGCCAGATAACTGCAGTAGCCAGGACTGGGGCAGAGACTGATCTGGGGCTCATGTGAGCACCTCAGCTCTCAGGGTGTGTCTGAGGGGATGGAGCAGTGGAGATGGGGAGGGTTGGAATTTGTTGCTGTCCAGCTTGGATAAAGGACTGTGCAGACAAATACTGCATCTCAGTGCTGCGAAAGGAGAAGAAAGAAATAAAGAAAAGGGGTAAAAAGGACAGGGAGCTTCTACTCTAATTTTTGCTAAGGCAAGTAAAGAAAAAGATCATTTTCTGTGGAGTTACTCTGGAATAAGAGGTGAGAATCCAGCTCTGAGTGGTCTGTAATAAAATCAAATTGATCCAATTGGCAGAGAAGAACTACAGTTGAGCAGGAAAAATAATGTGAAGAACTTGTGCTTTTGAAACACAACAAAGAACAACAATGGCCAAGCAGGACAATGAACAGGAGAAGAAAAACCACAAGTGGCAGCAGCTGAAGGATAGCTTTAAATTTGACACCTGCAAAATGGTAGCAGTAATTATGTTTTGTTCTTACTGTTAGAAAGGGGAAAACCATCGAAGTAAGGTGACATAAAATCTAAGAATCAGGTTTGGGGCAGACCATGTAATTTAGAGCTGTTTCAAGAGGATGCTAAATGGAAAGATGGAAAATAATAGCAGGAGCTAAAATTTCCTTCTGCAAATCACAGCAGTTTTAGTCAGAGTCCTTTAAGTGCTTCTGGCAGGAAGCAAAAAATAAAAGCAATTGTCGTTCTAAAAAGTGGTTTCAACCAACAATTGCATGTGTTGATAACATAGGGGTTTCTTGCCCATTTATTCTGCATGACTACTTGTCCACAAATCACAGTGATGGTGGTGTTTCTGCCTGTATCTCAAAAAAAATATTCTCAGCCAACACATATCACTCCATATTTAGCATCCTGAGAGCCTTAAAACAAGGTGTAGCTCATCTGCAATTAATATCATCAGAAAAAAAAAGTTCAGCATAAATTCATTCGCTGAATCTTAGCCAGAAAAAATGTTGTGAACTTGAACAAGTTAAGGACAAATCAAACAAACAAAAGATAGAGATTGTAAAAAGACAAAAGATTCCAACGAAGTGATTGGATGCTTTAGAATGAAATTCATTTTCAGCTTGGATAGCATCCATCTAAAGATTTTTTCCCCTACAAATTAATAGCATAAAAGTCCCAGACTGCGATAAGTCTTATTCAGAGCTATTGTGCTTGCTAAATGGAATGTGACAGTGATCTGAAACAGGACTACACTACAGAAAATAATTAGTTGAGAAGTAACTTGATAATTTTACCACTGTGAAGAATGAATGGAAATCAACCTTCACTTTAATTATGTGCAAAGGAGAAGTATAATTACCTGCACAAGATACTAATCAGAGAAAATGATAATACATTCCTCTCTTATCTGGTAGATAGCAAACTAGCTTGCTTAATCTGTTCACCTCTGGTGTATCAAAGATAGCAAATTAGTTACTGCTGAGCCATCTGCATTCTGAGGTTACCTGAATCATTTTATTCAGTCCTTGAGATAAATGCTTATGTATTGAAATTTTGAAAAATAAAATTACCAGCCACTATTTGAATATTTCAAAGCTGAAGGAGAAAGTCACAATCGCTTTCTGCAGCTCCAGAATACCAACGCACTGTGGAAATGCAGGTGCCCCAGAGGTAGGAGGTGGGCAAGGAGTGAAGATGTCACCCTTGACTAATTTGTCACAACCTTCGTGCTTCCCAAACAGGGCTGTCAGGGGTGGTTCTTGAGAGTCCTTGTCAGGATTATTGATGCTTTCCTCCCTTCTGTGGGAGCAAAGTCAGGGCACTGCTCTTGGAAGTGCAGCTGAAAGCAGCGTGGATGGTGGCAGACACCAAAAACCTTCCCAGATAGATCCAACACTCAAATTAAATGGAGACAATTCAGTGCTCCTTTGTCTTTCCCATCGCCGGCACAGGGGGACAAACAGGTGTGATTCTGTTGTGCTGAGGAAGACAGACAGACCTTAAGGGGTTTTTTCCCCAAGTTTCTTCTCAGACATCTACCCTGGAAATGAGCAAAAGCCTCTGAGGTTTTGATGTGAAGCCTGGTGACTCCACGTGTGGGCTGGCAGAGCGTGGCTGAGGAATTGCAGTGACCAGGCAAGTTTGTGCAGCCTGTGAGGAGCCTCTGCACTGAACTTCCTTGTGCAGGCAGTGATTTTTGGCCAACGAAGCTCTCCAGCAGCTGAAGGCACCTTGCTGCTGTCTCCATTAAAACACTAAAGAGCAGATCAATAAAGTGAATCAGGAGATCATATAGTTATATTATGGCAGTAGTCAGGGAACATCACAAGGTCAGGAAATATTAGAAACCAGTATTGGGGCATTCCCTGTGAAATGAATCTTCTGCAATCAGATCTAGAGAAATCTGCTAAATGCAACAGAGCTCTGAGTGCGAGGGAGATACTTGGTAATCCTTTAAACAGGGCATGTTTGTAGCTCACTGAAAATACTGTGTTCAGTTGATATGAAAGTCTGTTCAATCTTTGGAGAGGAGTTTCCACAGTCTGTATTTGCCTTTGGTTTGGTTGTTGAGAGGACTGATCCATGTGCTAAGGACACCTTGTGGGTCACCAGAATTGCAGTGGAAGTGTCAGAGACTCAGCTTGGGGGTTTGGAGAGGAAATAAAGAAAAAAAAATTAATTGATCATATGTTCTCCTTTTAGTCATGTTGGTTTATTTGTGGCAGTAAAATATATCCAGTCTCAATTCTGTCTCTTCAAAGTGCCAGTCTGAAGAGGAGAAAAACACTGAATGCATCCTTTGCATCACCTTCAGCTTGGCAGAGCTGCATGGAGGTGTCTTTGGCCCAGTGCAGGCTTACCCAGCAGGGCTCTCTGTGTTGCAGCTTGGCTTTGTCAGTGCTGTTTGAAAATAAAGGGAAGTTTCTAAAGCCAAGTCTCATTTCAGACTCAGCCCGTTCTGAAACTCAAAGTGCTGGCAGGGCTGGTTGTGGATGTGGTGTGGGGCCAGCTGAGAGTGCCATGAGAGAGCTGAGGCTGGCCCCGGTGTGCAGGTGAGACGTAGCCAATAATAATTTTGCAGTGTGCTCTAGACTACCAGGGTAACATTTTCAAGTCGTTTTTTAATGACACACCTGCATGGTTTTGGTCAAACCTGAACATAGCAGGAAATGATGAGCACTGTTTCACAGGGCAGCTCTGCAGCATCGACCACGGCCGTGTGTGCAACGAGTGCAGAACAAGGCTGAGCTGGGGGAGCCCAGAGCAGAGAGTCACTAGTCCTCTCCTTCCCCTCCTCCTCCCTTTGAAAACTGTAATCATCTTCTTGCCAAGAGTGTGTTGCTTTCTGAGCTGAGAAAAGCCTTTTTTTCTCTAGGATTCTGACATGCATCACAAGCTGCTGATGCTCAGGGGTGGGTGAGGACCGAGGGAAGGCATCCCCTTTGATGGAACACCTTTCCTTCTCCTCTCCCTCCCTCCACCTCACTCATGTTTAATGTGCCAGGAACTCACTTTAGCCATCTCCAGTACAGATTATCATGTATACAGTGATCAGTGCAACAGGGCCCTCAAGCCTGCTCAGTATTCCTTGCCACTGCCATAAAATAAGGAAATTCCTGAAGAATTTACACCAAATTGTCGAGATCTCTGCCTTTTCCATTACAGTTGTGGATGCCTGATGCTTCTTTGGGAGGCACTGCTCTGTATTTTTATTATTATTCGTATTTTACCTCTCCATTCAATTCAGAAGAATGAAAGGAGATTTTTTTTGCAGTCATTCTTGAAGTGATTTTGTTTACTTTCCCCAGTAATTACTCAGAGTGTACTTTCTATGTTCAGTTTTTTAAATAACCTTCTTACTGCAGGTCTAATTCTCCAGTTCACAGATGCAGGATTCTCATAGATGCAGGATTTTTTGAGAGAGCACCAGCTTTGTATCCTGTTCTGCCACTGCCTCTCTGCATCTCCAGATTCGCTTTAGGTGTTTTGCCTTCTAAAAGTCATCCTTGCTTTCTGAAAATGGAACCAAATATTGTGAATACTGAACACATTAATCCCAGAACCAAAGAGTCAAAGAAAATAATCAATTTAATTTTGTTTTATTGCCTGTGTAATTAGTTATACGTCATAAAAGTTCAGATTGCATCTGGAGTTAATTCCCCGAGCCTCGTCTTAAATTTTCTCATCAACATTAAATTAATCTTACACATCCTTTACGTTCCCCCATCCGTAACTTCCACCAACATTTCATTGACATGAACTTCTCTTCTGAACCTTCTCAGGCTTACCCCAGTGGCAATTAAGAATTTCTGTACCCAGTCCATGCTGAGGGGACCAGACTGCCAGCCCGTGAATCTTCTCTTTTGACTCTTCTGTGCTCCATATCTGTAGAGCCAGAGATTATAAATTGCCGTGGAATATACTAATATTAGTTTACTTTTTTCCTTGATTTAGATACTCAGCACCTTCTCCTCTCATAACTCTGTCCATAGAATACCATCAATCTGCTGCATCTCAGGGGTTTGGCAGCTGTAGTGATTTTTTTTGAGTCACTGATAGCTTTGGGTTCTGTCCTCTGTGCTCTCCTACAGAGCCTGAAGGGTTAAAATTAAACAGGAAAAAGAAAAAAAGTGGAGGGAATCAGGAAAGAAAAGTACTATCCAAAGCAGAATGAAGGTGGGTGTGTGTCGTTCTGAGCTTTGTCTGTCATTGAAAATAAACCCTTGGATTTATTGTATGAGGAATAAATGGGGCTGATAAGAAGAGAGGTGAAATCATAAGTGAAAAAGAACTGGGGGAGACTTAGAGAAATAGAAGTGGATAATGTGAGAAGTATGAGACTCAAATTTTAGCAAGGAGAATGTAAAACAAACATGAAGAAAACGTTCCTTCTGGTGACAGCAGTTCTGAAGGTTATGGATTTACGCTCGCTGCAAATTTTTAAAAGCAACACAGATAAACATCTGTCAGGAATGTCTTGGGTGTGTTTATTCCTGCTCTAGGCAGTGATACAGACCGTGTGATTCCTCTGCATCTGCTTTATGTGATTTATTAAGCTGGGAAGTAAATGAGAGGGGAGACCAGGGGTGAAGAACAAGCAGAGTTTGGAAGGCACAGTGAGAACAATTTGCTGAGTGGCTGTGGTGGCACGAGGACTGATCAAAGCCAGATCCAGCAGCAAACAAGACCATGACAGAAGAAGAATCCAGCATCAGTTTAGAGCCCCAGTTTCAGACGTTTGTAGGAATACCACCGAGAGGTTGCGGTGCTTCTCTAAGCTGTTTTTCCTCAAGTTTTTGCTTCTGGTTACTAAGAGCCAACTTTGTGCAACTTTGTGCAGTTTCCTTTTTGTCTCTTAGATGGTAAAATCTGTGTCATCCTCTGTGTTCTTATCAGCACTGAAGTGAGCTTATATAGCTGCTTTCAACTCTCTATTCACAGGAACAAGTCTTAGAACATCCTTTCATTATCCAGTCGCATGGAATATATCACAACTTGTGCTCTTCCCGTCTTTGTTTTGCTCCTCTGCCAAACAAAGAGTTTTTCCTCAGACCCTTTTCTTATCATCATCCCCTATAAAAGCAGAGTCAACATATTGCCATATTTACAAAGAGTCTTTCATTTGGATGATGCAGAAGATATGTATGTGCACATGCTGCTGTGTGCATTGAATAGTTGTTCCCTTGTTTTGGGAAGAGGTGAGCAGGCAATTAACCCATTTGCATGCACAACTGGTGGTGCTGGCTGAACTAAGGAGCGTGTGTTCACACTTTGGAATGCACACAAATCTAACACAGACTGGAAATTTGGCTTCTGATGCCGTTTTTATATCATTGGTTATGGGGAAAAAAATAAAAACAAAATTCAAGCTGTTTTCCAGATTAGATAAACAAACCCTTGGGCTCTTGCAGTCAGCCTTTAAGACAGGGTGGAAAGCTCTAGAAATTGCAGTGTGTAATGGGTTTGTGTGCAATTTCTCATTTCAGTGAATCACAGATGATAGTGGGACTTCTTATCACCACACTTATCTGCTACGAATACAAATGTATTAAGATGAGTTACTGTGTAATTACGATTGCTCCAGACAGATTTATTATGAAGTTACCAGATTGTTACCCCCAAAAAAGCCTGTCTTATTTCATGATAATTATGCAAACTGGTGTCATTTTTGTGCACAAGTTCTTAACTGATAATAAAGCAGGCGCTCTGCCAGTTTAAATAAGCAGTAGGAATTAGTTACTTTCAAAGAAAAAGGAGATGGGAGACACATGATTGATGCTCTACAAAATGTTCACCTGCAGAACATGCAGGTGAACATTTTAGAGGGTGATTTTCAGATACAGGAAAATGACATAAGGATACACAACACACAAATACAAAACCTAGTGAAATACTTCAAACTAGAGGAGATTGCACTTCTATGGTATTCTAAAGTTTTCACTTTTAAAAATTCTTTTATTATTAATTTATCTCGGTGTTTTACGTGGGGAATAGCGAGGGTTATAGCTCAGTGTAGTTATTTGTGCAGTATTTTCTATAAACTAAACTAGGGTTTATTTAGTCATCCCTATTGGGTTCCTGTTTCATAACAGCAGCTAAATTAAAGCTTCATGAGCGGAAGGGCAGCGTTTCTAAATCAAACTCAGTGTCTGGCTCCATGGAAATTCATCACCAGTTTGTCAAGAGAAGTAACCGGTCCAAAACTTTACCCAAAATTCAGAGTGAATCTGTGGATTCTGGAAGAGATTTGTCACTTTCTCTCCTGTCATGCTGCATTTTCACGTTCCTCTGCTGCCAGCTTCAGCTCGTGCTCAGTGCTGAAGTGCCATTGCAAAGCCTGTCTTGGCAGTTGGACTAACCTGACCAGATGTGGGTAATATTGGGAAACTTGTGCTAAGCCTGGACTAAAAAGATTTTCCACCAAATTTCGAAAAACAGAGGAATTAGACAGTAGTTGAGATGATGGTCTGAGTAGGACACCCTTTTTTTGGTGCTTATCCACATGCTCCCTTCCAGACTTTGGGACTCTGCCAGTTACTGTTTAAATCTGTATTCATGTCCTTTTATAAAAGTTAACATCTGGTGCTGATACTGACTTTTCCAACGACTTTGAGTGTAACACAGCTTTCAAAATCTCATCACTTTTCAAGATAATATAAATAATTAACCTAAGAATTCATTGAAAATAAGCAAGGACACAACATGCCAAAAAGTTGTTTGAACACTGACAGAATAGATATTGAAGAAAGAAAACATTAAAAAAAAAAAATCCAGCAAGGAACCATTGCCATCTGTCAGGTCAAGTCAAGATGAAGGCACTGAAATTAGCCAAAGTATAGTGGCAGATATCTGCCCCATCTCCCAGGAACTCCTCCTGGCCTCGCTGAGGATCTGCCATGTGTGTTCATCTCACTGCTAGTGACAGTGTGACAAGTGACATCGTGACTTACCCACAGAAAGGCAGTGCCACTTAACAGGGTTAGCACAATCAGGAATGGCCAATATCAACAGTGCCTGTTTCCCCATATTTTTAATATCCAAATCCAGGCTCTCCATATTGCCAAAAGGCAATGTGTCCAAAGGCAATATTGTCCAGAGTCTGTGCTCTGCAGGAAGGGTTTGTCAGATCTGTTGCTCACTTGTTTAGGTAGAAATCCACAATTGTCTTGCTTATCATTTGTGCTGTGGCATGGAAGTTGAGTGTTTTCCTGTATTTTGGAAGCAAGGGATTCAGGTCTCTTGGACTAAATGGCAGCCTTGACATTACTCCGAACTCTGCCTGAGCAGAGCTCCGTGGTTCAGCTCCCAGTGGTGTCACCGCCCTGGGCAGGGAGGGTCCCTTGGGCAGGGGCACGTGTGGCACCACCGGGGTCACCAGCAAACCTCGCCTGTTGCCATCGAGAACACGGGCACGCTTTAACAATCAAAACCACAACTCGGAAAAAAAAAAAGGAAGAAAAGTCATAATTCATTATTTAGAGAGTGCATAAATAATGGATTGTGGGCTGGGGGAGTGGAGCAGCGCTCCGTGGCAGTCGCGTTCTCCCGTGCCAGCAGCGGAGCAGCTGAGTGGGTGTGCTGATGTATGGATCACATACAGCCTGTTTGCTTTGAACAGCAATAAAGCCAGGCATGTCTCGCCGCACACTTTTGTCACCTGCAGTATTTTCCACAATTCTTCTCCATGATAACTAATCCCAAATCCTCTTTGCTGCTTTTTAGACAAGTCATGCTGAGTTTTTTACTTCCATGATAAAAGGAAGATACTCGAAAACAAAGTGAAGTTGTTAGTGGGGGAAAAATATTTTCTGCATTGTATTTTCTGATGCATTTTAAGTTGAGAGTCTAGACTCCTTTAATTTCTTGGAGAAAAAGTTGCGTATTTATTTACATTGTTACATATAAGTATAATTAAAATTTATATATTGGGAAGTAAACATGAGCCAGCTTACCACATAAGGCAGGTTACTTTGATCACGCTGGAATTCTATTATTTATTGTCACATCTGCCTATATACTGAAACCTTTATCAACTGGACATGCCCAGCTGCATCAGCCACTCTCTGAATATGATTCTGGGCACTTGTGTAGCTGCCTGTGTGTCTGTGTTCCTCCAAAGCAGCACAGCAGGCTTGAAAGGAGGCTGCACCCATTGTGTTCAGCAGAGTGTTTTGACAGAGAGAGTTCCCACCGTGTACAGAACTTTAAATTGTGTTTTAAATTAAACTAAGCCTTATGTTGGTGGCAAGGAGACCATGTTGCTGAAAAGAGACATCATTTGTGACAAAAGCATTACAGACGTTGAATGCCAGGCACTGTAAAACAGTTTCCCTTCTGCTTTAATTGAGAGCTTTCTCAAACAGCTGAACCTCAAAGAAATCACAGTGATTCCCATTTTTCCACAAACTGTTGAGATGCTTTAAACTTTATTTTTAAAAAAAAAGCCTGAACTGGGAGTGGTTTTGAGGATCCCAATTTAAATTATTTTTCTAGGCTGTGATAAAATAGTTACCAAGAAGAGCAGTGGGAATTAATAACGAGTCAAGGGCATTTTGGTTACCATTGTAACTGTGGCTGTATCTGTGCTGGGTCTTTTAAAATACTGATTTAAAGAAGGTGAAGGGAATTTACTGCTTTCCCCCCACCCCCCTCATTCCATTGCTTTTAAGATCTAAATTCCCCTTTTCCATTGTGTGCACATGCATTTTTTTAGCTTGAGTGATCACCTGGCATCCAGAGATCAATGGGAAGTGTTACACGACCATGTCATTACATATATTTCAACAAGCAGATGTTAGTAGGAAGAGTTCTCTGACCAGTTTTTGAAGCTGTTGTCAAAATGTGGCTTAAACATCAGAAGAACATTCTGCAAATTTACATAACCTCTACAAAGCCTGAAAAATTAATTTATGGTGAGCATCACTCAGCACTTATTTCCAGGAGAGAAAAAAAACCAAAAAACCACCCAACTCTTTGAATGTCCTTTCCAGTTGAGCTCGTTTTTATAAAAGTGCAAAGATAATAATGAAGCAGATTAAAATTAACAGCAACTGCACATGTGGACGTGCTGCTTGGGATGAATACATTAGAGAAGTCAGAGCGAATTAGAGCCACGGGAAATGCTGCAGCCCAGGAGTGGAGTGGGATGGGATGGGATGGGATGGGATGGGATGGGATGGTGTCACCTGTGGGACTGGGAGCTGGGAAGGAGCATTGCTGCCCAACAGGACACTGCTGATCTTTGCAGGTGGGCACGGACCCTCCGTGGGTTTATGGTGGGAACTGCAAGGCCTCATTCTCAGAGCTGTTTTCTATCTTTTCTTCTTCCTTCACCTGCTCTCTTTTCAATATGTCTCAGCTCAGTGCAAGAAAAAGAAATACCTAATTTGTGAAGTTCACATTTGAGTGGTAAATTCACAGTGGTGTCGGACAGGAGAGCCTGCTCTGATCTAGAGGAGCGCTGTGTTTTCAGTGGGTTTTAAAAGCCTGGAAAGAAGTGTGGCTCGGGCTTGTTTTTCCTTGGTGAAAGAGATTTCATAAGCTCTGAACCAAAGTGGTGAAATCCTCATGATGTCTCCTGAGCCTGCCGGGTGCTTCTTCCATTTTTAATCTAAATCTCAGAAGAACTGATCTTTTGATTTTGAAGTTTGAAGGCCAGAAGGGGTTAAATCATCTAACCTGACCTCGACAGCACAGCTATTTATTTGGTTACTGTGCAAGCCCAATCAAATGTGCAAGATTTGAACTTGCATTTCAAAAAGACACCGAAGCCAGGTTCAGAAGGTGCAGAGGTCAGGTGTGTGCCTTAGATAGCAACCCAGAGGGATAAAGAACTGTGTTTGAATTCTGCATCCTCCTTCTCCCCTGGAAATGCAAAGGAGTTCAATTTGTACATTCTGTGTTAGCCTCTTTGCCTCGAACACAGGAGGACAAGAAAATTAGAATTTCTTTCCAGCGCAGTAGAAGAAACATTTTGATGTGTTCCAAATGCTAAAATGTCAGGGATAAAAGGGCTTGCTTTGTTTTTTATCCAGGAGAGAGAGAGTTGGAAAACTTAATATTAGCAGAACTACTTCCGTGCATTTTTAAGCACTTCAATAAATGTGTTCTTGATTGGATGTAAACTTTCCCCTGTAGTGTTTGCAACCCAGGAGAATATTAAAGTAAAAAATCTCTCTAAAAAGTTGGAGGACTGTAAGTGATTTTACATATATTTCAGTCTTCAGGGTCCTCATTTTTCTGACTCATATTAATTTTATTCCATATTTATAGCTTAAGTGAGAAGAGAATCAAATTCAAGAGGTCCATAACTATGTATAAATAATTACTGTTTATGAATATTACTGCAGAAATTATAAAGAGGATGGCAAATCAAGAGAGACGAAGAACTCTCCTGGAGGATGTGTAGGTATTTAGCTCCTAGGGGTGCGTCTGAGGGCTCAGAAGCACAGGCATTTTGTGGATTTTGGCTGTGTGCAGTCAGCACTTGGGCCTCTGAGAGGTCATTCTGCCGTGGAACCCCAAGGCTTTGGCTGCAGACTTTGTGTGTCAGGCACTCACTGCTGGCCTGCTCTGCTGGAAGCTGAACTTCCCTCCTCCTCACTGCAGAGACTTGGGTACCCGATAAATTAAATCTTATTTCAGCCTACAAGTAAAGATGTAGGAAGTGGCGGAGTTGAGAGGAGAGTAAAGGGGTTTTTGTGTTTTGTGCCCATTCTCCAAAGCAGTGTGTGAACTTGTGCCAGTTTTCACCCAAAATGTATGCTGCTAATTTCCTTCAGATGTGATAGTTACTTGTTTGGGGGATTTTCTGTAATGAAAGAATTCTCCAAGGGTTTCCACGAGTCAGGGCTAATGTTTGATTTTTTTATTTTTTAATTTTTTTTTTTTACTTGAAAGGCTCCAGAGCACATTTATTTACATATCCATTAAATTCAGAATGCTGAATGCTATCTCAAATACTTTTGTCTTTCAAGAAATTCTCATGTTCACATCCTGCTTTAACTCAGTTTAAGTTTGCAAATGCTGATGAGCTCAGGCACAAAATAAAACGGGCTGTGGCACTGTGAGCCTTAATTTCTCTGAGCAGGGCACAGCACCATGAGCCAAGAGCCCAGAACCAGAAGATTCTCAGGAACAGATTGTTTCTTTCTTGGATATTGGNGAGAGAAAAAAAACCAAAAAACCACCCAACTCTTTGAATGTCCTTTCCAGTTGAGCTCGTTTTTATAAAAGTGCAAAGATAATAATGAAGCAGATTAAAATTAACAGCAACTGCACATGTGGACGTGCTGCTTGGGATGAATACATTAGAGAAGTCAGAGCGAATTAGAGCCACGGGAAATGCTGCAGCCCAGGAGTGGAGTGGGATGNTGGTGAAATCCTCATGATGTCTCCTGAGCCTGCCGGGTGCTTCTTCCATTTTTAATCTAAATCTCAGAAGAACTGATCTTTTGATTTTGAAGTTTGAAGGCCAGAAGGGGTTAAATCATCTAACCTGACCTCGACAGCACAGCTATTTATTTGGTTACTGTGCAAGCCCAATCAAATGTGCAAGATTTGAACTTGCATTTCAAAAAGACACCGAAGCCAGGTTCAGAAGGTGCAGAGGTCAGGTGTGTGCCTTAGATAGCAACCCAGAGGGATAAAGAACTGTGTTTGAATTCTGCATCCTCCTTCTCCCCTGGAAATGCAAAGGAGTTCAATTTGTACATTCTGTGTTAGCCTCTTTGCCTCGAACACAGGAGGACAAGAAAATTAGAATTTCTTTCCAGCGCAGTAGAAGAAACATTTTGATGTGTTCCAAATGCTAAAATGTCAGGGATAAAAGGGCTTGCTTTGTTTTTTATCCAGGAGAGAGAGAGTTGGAAAACTTAATATTAGCAGAACTACTTCCGTGCATTTTTAAGCACTTCAATAAATGTGTTCTTGATTGGATGTAAACTTTCCCCTGTAGTGTTTGCAACCCAGGAGAATATTAAAGTAAAAAATCTCTCTAAAAAGTTGGAGGACTGTAAGTGATTTTACATATATTTCAGTCTTCAGGGTCCTCATTTTTCTGACTCATATTAATTTTATTCCATATTTATAGCTTAAGTGAGAAGAGAATCAAATTCAAGAGGTCCATAACTATGTATAAATAATTACTGTTTATGAATATTACTGCACAAATTATAAAGAGGATGGCAAATCAAGAGAGACGAAGAACTCTCCTGGAGGATGTGTAGGTATTTAGCTCCTAGGGGTGCGTCTGAGGGCTCAGAAGCACAGGCATTTTGTGGATTTTGGCTGTGTGCAGTCAGCACTTGGGCCTCTGAGAGGTCATTCTGCCGTGGAACCCCAAGGCTTTGGCTGCAGACTTTGTGTGTCAGGCACTCACTGCTGGCCTGCTCTGCTGGAAGCTGAACTTCCCTCCTCCTCACTGCAGAGACTTGGGTACCCGATAAATTAAATCTTATTTCAGCCTACAAGTAAAGATGTAGGAAGTGGCGGAGTTGAGAGGAGAGTAAAGGGGTTTTTGTGTTTTGTGCCCATTCTCCAAAGCAGTGTGTGAACTTGTGCCAGTTTTCACCCAAAATGTATGCTGCTAATTTCCTTCAGATGTGATAGTTACTTGTTTGGGGGATTTTCTGTAATGAAAGAATTCTCCAAGGGTTTCCACGAGTCAGGGCTAATGTTTGATTTTTTTATTTTTTAATTTTTTTTTTTTACTTGAAAGGCTCCAGAGCACATTTATTTACATATACATTAAATTCAGAATGCTGAATGCTATCTCAAATACTTTTGTCTTTCAAGAAATTCTCATGTTCACATCCTGCTTTAACTCAGTTTAAGTTTGCAAATGCTGATGAGCTCAGGCACAAAATAAAACGGGCTGTGGCACTGTGAGCCTTAATTTCTCTGAGCAGGGCACAGCACCATGAGCCAAGAGCCCAGAACCAGAAGATTCTCAGGAACAGATTGTTTCTTTCTTGGATATTGGGATTTTTATGGAAGTACTGCTTGAGGTCCTTAGGACTGGAACAACTTCCACCATCTGCTGACCACAGAGCAGAGAGGAAGGGGAGGAGTGGGGGCCCTGATTCTCCACCCTCCACATTTAACACCACTCCAAAGGCAGGCATATCCTGAAAAAAAGAGTTTTTGTCCTGCAGTAGGTTGGTGTGGGAAGGTTCCTCTCAGAGCCTGGTGCCTCCGAGTTTGTGTACCCACAGTTCTGATCACGTGGCACTGTCAAATGGCTGCCTGGCACACATGGAGAAAACACTCCTCAAATATTAACAAGTTTAAAATGTATTTAATACAGCAAAGACCAGTAAAGTTTGAAAATGGATGTATAAATATTTATGAAATTACAACACAAATAAATATTACAAAAGCTCATCTGATTAAGACAAGAGCTATGACAATTCTTGTGAATTTTTAATATTAAAATAAGAATTACATTAATGAGTCTTCATTATATCATTAAACATTTTACTTTGTTTTCTGTAGAGAATTTTATTTTTTACTTGACATACTTTTTTAAGTGTCTAATGGGCTTTTATGACATTTGTAAATGAGCCAAAACATAAGGAATATAAGAGTTAATTCTTTATATTCATCACTAATTCAGACTAATTTATCATGAGGGAAATAATAGGGAAGTAGTTGGTTTTTTTTGGTTTTATTTTTTTACATTTACATATAAATAGGTCTAAATCGCAAAATTAGGATACAGATTTTAAATACTCCAGAGTCCAAACTGACTGATGTGGGGTTTCACTATAATTTATGATAGCATAGCAAGGACCTGGATTTTTTGTCTTTTAAAAAAAAAAAACAAACAACCAGAAGAATTCAGACAGTTCAGCGATGCTGGAAATTGGAGATTGCTCTGAGGTGGTTCCGTGGCTCCTGTGGAGCCAGCAAGGACCGTGCACTCGAAGGCAGTTCCCGCGTGCCTCGGGAGCTGCGTCCCCACGTCCCAGCCTGGTTTGGTCCGTGGTGTTTGGCACCCAGCCCCGGTGCAGGGTGTAATCCCCCTGCTCCCTCCGTGGGGCAGGGACCCCGCAGCTCTGGGGCATGCTGAGACCTGGGAGCTTGGCACCCCTTGCTTCTTCACTTGGCTGCTGGGCTGGCCTTGGGTGGGATGGGTCAGGAATGAGGCAGGAGCAGCGGGTGTAAGGAAGGGTTTGCCCTGCAGAGCAGCTCGGACACCCCTGGCATTCCATTTGCCTTGTCCCCGCTGGGCACAGAGCATTTTGTTTATGCCAGGGCTGCTGTGGATGTGTTTGTTTGCAGTGTACGGGGGAGCTGAGGTTCAGCTCTGCCACAGTGACATGTGCAGCAGTGGGATGGGCTCAGGAGAGGTTGTGATCAAGTATTTATTTAATCCAGCACAAATGGAGTTCAGCATCCTCTGGGCTTCTCTGGCCTGGCTGAAAGGAATGAGCAGCTCCTGGTGCTGCCTTGCACAGTGGTAGGGGCTGTTCACTCCTCCACAAACCCTATCAGGGGGGTGCTGGATAGACAGCGTGACCCTTCCCTGGTTAAAATTGGTCTTCTGCCATCTCCTGTTCCTGGGGGTCAGGGAAGAAGGGCATCTTCCCCAAGCTACGCTTGCCCTCACACAAAAGTGCATTTGCATTCCTTCCCCTGCAGCTCTGTCCACACAGCCCCCAGCTACGACAGGTTCTGCCCAGCAGCAGTTCCCAGAAAGAAAGGTTCCTCACCAGCCCTGCTGACCCCCAGGAACCTGCCTGGAGGCTCCTGGCCCTTGCACTCACAGAAAGAGGGCAGCTCAGGGGAGCAGCATTTTTAATCCTTCTCCATTTAATACGTGGAGCTCATGTGGAGTTTACATGCATGACATTAAACCAAATTCTCATTAGGAAGGGGCTGGGCAGCCCAGTGCAGGTGGTGTTACCTTCTTGAAAGCATAATCTGCTCCAACACAGTTGCTTTAACTTTTTTGTTCGGGGCATTACCCATCTTTTTGTCATTTCCCCAGGCCATGTCTTCTGCGTGGGAATTCACAGCACAGTGCTCCCATTCTGTGGCTCCATCAGTGCAGCCTGCAGTCATTTACTGGATTAAGCAATATCTTTGAGAAGCCAGGCTTGCCCCAGTGCACAGCACCGTGTGAGTGCCTTGCACTGCCCCCGCAGTGGTGGTGTTGGAGGGAATCTCGTTCCTCCAGCAGACAAAGGGCATCAGCTCTGCGAGGCTGTCTCCAGCCTAATGCTGTGTTCAGACTTCTCCTGCCATTAGATTTATGCACCCAAGTAAGCAAAGCAAACACTGATGCTCTCTGTGCGTGGAATAACAAACACATTTCTTCACAAACATTTGAATTTCTGTCAAACATTTTAGCACATTTACTTTCTGCTTTGCCCTCCCTCTTTGTGCATTTTTTAAGCAAATTAACTCAGAAGAAAAAAGTAGTTTACAGATCAAAAGGAAATGTTGAATTATACACTTTCTTATTCTCTCTCTCCCAAGACTGGCAAATGCCTCTTCTCAAATAGAAACTTGAATGCTGCCACATTTTTCACACTTCTCCACTGATCCAGTTCCAATGTGATTATCTTATACTGCTCGTGCAGGAATGAATTTTACAAGGGAGGCAAGGACCAGAAATCTCCCTGCTCCACAGAAGAGATGAGTTTCTTTAGGAAGCTAGCTGGCCAGTCCAGCCTCCAGATTCACACTGGTTATAGCCTCACCCTCCTTTTCCTTACTCTTCCTCCCTTCTGGAAACATCAGAGACCTCTGCTCAATATTGATTTTTGTGATGTGTCAAGTCTGGCTGGAGCTCAACACTGGAACAGGTTAAAGCTGTGTCAAAAGCAGAGCCATCCCCCAGTCCTTGCTTTGCTCTCAGATCAATTTCTGTAGGGTTTCCAATACAACAAACCAAACAAAAACTGCATCAGGCTTTTGAGGCACAGAGTTATTAGGTTCCTTATTAAAAGTTTTTCTGTATGGCATCGTGGTGCGTGATAAAGGCCTGGCAGGTAGCAGCCTTGCTGTGCTTTCCTCCTCTTTCTCAAGCTGTTCCTCACCTGGCCTCACCCTCTGCCTGGCCCAGCTCTCCAGAAACTCTTGGTTGTTGTAGGTGTCGTATTGAGATTGGCTAAATCCTAAAATTCAGGCCAAACATCCAGCAGCACTGGGCTGTGAACTGAGGGAGGGAAGAGGAATGAGGGGGATGAAGACTCGTGTTTGCCTTCTTTCTACATCATTATATTTTAATTTCCAAACCCTCCTGTGTGACGAGAAGTGACTCACCTTGGTTTGAACAATATTAGGGGACATCAGGTGGTTTCTGGCATTCAGATCACCTCGTTTCTTACCTTTTTCTGGCATTGCTCTTCCTTAAACTTTGAGGAGGATGTTTGGTTTTTTAGGACAATGACTTTGGTTCCTGGAGAATGAGGCTAGTACAAGGCATGCTGGTGTTTATGAAGCTTTTTAAGAGCCTCCTGAGAAAGGACAATATGTTATTTTGGCTGAGCATGGTGGAACAAGGTTTCCTAATTTGTTATTGCTCCAAAACATAACCACGACCCTAAAGAAGCTATTAAATTTTTTGGATAATTTACATGTCAAATAATGTTAGTGCCTGAGCACCAGAAGCTCCTATAAAAATTAGAAAAAGTTATGTTAAATATTTTATTTGGAAATAAATCAGAGGTCAGAAGAAGGCAAGGCAAAGAGTGAATACATTCACAGATTCTGTAACGCTGCCCTTAGTGTAACTTCTGAAGCTTATTTGAAATAATTGGGTCTGCTGGAAACCTTCCAAAATATTTCAAGGGGCCAACAGAAGAATTGGCTATGCTGTATCTAAACTTTAGTTACAGAGTCTTAATTCTTAGATGTCTAAGTCTTCTTAAAAAAAAAAAAAAAAAAGAGAAAGGAAAAGATTTTCTTAGAACTCTTCACTTGGTCTTATTAAAATAGCACTTCTCTGTAGAGACGAGTTAATCATGATTGCCAGACTAAAGATTCTGTTAAACATAAAAGCTGTCGCAGCCCTTGTAGTGAACTGCAGCTTAGAGGGAAAAAAGACTGAGATGATGCTGTTAGAGGAAAGGTTGTTCAAATTGTACAGACACCCATCATAATTTGTGCTAATGATAAACAAATATGCAGCAGGATGAGGAAAAGATCGGAGAAAGGCAAAAGAGCTCCTAGCACGCTGTGCTCCGAGTCCAGGCGCGCCCGAGCAGGGGATCCGAGCCTTATCTAGAGCAATGCCAGAGATGGCAAAAGGCAGAAAACCAGATTCGTGGCAGTTAGCTGAGCTGCTATCATGATTAGTCTGCCTTATCTTTGAGCAGCTCTCCTCTCCAGCAGTGTCTTCTTGGAGATCGAATGCCCGCAGGAAGCGCCGCTCGTGGCTGAGATCAGGGTGGCGATCGTTCCGTCCCACGAAGTACGGGAGCGGCTTGGAACCCCCTTTGCTCACCCCAGCAGCCCTGCATTGACTGCCTGGGGTCTCCCTGGGGCAGCAGCGGCCGCCTCGGGAGCTGCAGGCCGTGGGTTTGTTCCGCCGGCCCCGGTGAGGCCGGGCAGCGGGAGAAGGGCGCGGGCACGGCGCGGGCTCTGCAGTTCCCTCCTGATGGGCAGATGTCCCATCGGTGCCGCACCCACTCCTTGATAGCTCCGAGGAGTCTCGGTAACCTTGACACTTCTTCAGAAATCTCCTTGTCTGAGCCAAGGAGCCCAGAGAGACATCAGGGTGAGAAAAGGCTTTGACTGACTGGTCTGGCTTTCTCAAATATTATGGAAAGTGTTATCGTGAAGAGGCATCGCTCTGAGCCAAGTGGAACTACATTTTATGTTGTACAGAAAGAAAGAGACATCAGAATACATCTGAGGGCTGATCGTAAGAACAGTCATTTTACAGGGTTAGTATTTCCAGTTAATTTTATATTCAGGTCTGAGAAGTGCTGCACTTCTTGCAAAAGGAATTGTGTAAGAGCAGTTTTTAAAACTACAAAAGAAAGGTGGAAAAGGCAAATTGCACTAATCCAAGTTTGAAGACCCCTTCTTGTGATCCGTAGGGATTGAGTCCCAAAGAAAAGATCAGCTTGTGACTGAGTTCTGAAACGGGGTTTTGTCAAGTGTCTACTCAGAGCTGCAGCACGAATCCCTCCGAAAAGCCCTGAGAATGTGCCAGGCAGAGAGACCTGCCCCGCACAGGCTGGAGCTTCTGGAGAGCTCACAGCGCTCTCTGTGCTTCTGCAGCAAGAGCAGGGCAGCAAATTCAAAGGAAGGAGGTTTCAGACCAGCCCTGTGAGGAGAGTGCTGAGCCTGCAGCAGCTGGCACAGGGTACTCTGCCCTGAGCTGCCACAGCGCAAGGTCCATCAAAAGCTGGGCTGGCAGGGACCAGGTGACACAGAGTCTCTGGGAAGGCATGAGGAAAAAGGAGACAAATTTGTGGAAAAGGCCACTCACCATCACTTAGTAAACAACAAGTGAAAAAAACAGTATGGAAAGGGAAGGTGTTTCATTGTGCTGCACTTTGGACTTTCCAGGAAGCTGCCCCACCATCCCTCACGCTCTTGCAGGGTTGGTGTCACCAGGGGCATCTCCTTGGCTCTGCCGCAACAAAGTGAGTGTTGTGTGTTTGACCCACACTTACACTGGTGTTGTCCCACTGCATTTGCACAGCATCATTGTGGTACAAACCCCTCGCCTTGAAGGGTGGGATGGGTCAGTGCTTGGGAGAGGTGGGAAATGTTTAACCAAGAGAAGCAGGATTGCTGTAAGATCTTGATTTAATGTGAATATCAGGGTTTGAGCCTGTTTGGTGGATGGAAGAGAAGAATTTCTCTCATCCCAAGGCATGTGCACAAGTGTGCTGCAATTCACCATGCCAGTTATTAAAGCAGGAATAAAAGAATCAAAAGCAAGTTGCTGTAGCTAAGAAGAGAGTTTTCATGTTTGTACTGTTTTTCAAGATGTGCTGTATTTCCTTTCCACTACGTGGCCACCAAAGGTGTTCAGACCCACTGTGATAATTACCACTTCTCTGATTGCCCTCACTAAGTGTTGCAGGTTTATAATTATCATTTTAATTTATAATTTATTTTATAATTTTACTATCATTTTAACAAGGGAAGGTGGAGAACTGTGGCAAAGTCTAAATGTGTGTGTGTGCACGTGCTTGCTCCTGTATATGTGTGGAGAGAGATTTTCTTCCATTTTGCTGTCATATCCCTAATGTGACACTTCAGAGCAGAACCTGCTGGGTGCCTTCAGCTCCCACAACTCGATTTTTCAGAGGTGGTGACTCCCTGCGGGTCTGAGTGACTCCTGTGGAATTGTGGCTGCTCAGCACCTTTGTAAGGGCTGTCCCCAGCTGTCACTGCTGAAGGTGCTCAGCACCTTGCCACTTCAGGCTTCCCCCAGCACATTTTCAGTCAGACCCCATGGCTAAGGAGCTCCAAAGCTGCCACAGCCTTTTCACCGTTCGTCCCAGTCCCACACCGCCCAGTGAAATGCAGATTTTCCTGAACACCTTGCAATGGTGACGAATCCTACAGTTATGATAAAAAGTTCAGGAATATCCCCTATCTCCTTTTCTTGTGCCATCATTCAGATGCTCTGCAGGGTAATTCTCTTCTTTACTGTATCTCTCAAACCCCTTCCACTCCCCGGTGCCGAGTGCTCCTTACAGTATTATGTCAGTGATCTCCTCACGCTGCATATCTGCTCCTCGTCCTGCCTCTCCAATCCTTCTTAAAATGCCACATCTCCCTTCCCTGTAATCTCTTGGAGATGCTTATAATGCCTCCTTTCTTTGTCACACCTTTCAGATGCTCCATACATTATAACCCGAACATTTCTGTGCTCACCTAGCCAGAAAGACTGCCAATGCTCTGAATGACAAAAATGATCTAAAGAAAGAAGATGCAGTGAAAAAGTAAAGGTTACATCTTTCTGCACTCAGGAAGGATCAGCGTGGCTTTTCAGGTCTACCAGCCAAGCAGGGACTGCAGCTACAGCATCACTTGTAGTTCCAATTTGCCTGGCAAATATCATGAAATTTCACAGTTCTGGCCATTGTGTTGCAAGAAACCTGCACTGGCAGCATATAAGAAAAGCTAGACATTGATATAATTCACTGAAAGGATTTTCCTGTCTATCAGACAGAGAATTAAATTACCACTAGGTAGGAAGTTGTGTATCTCCATTCGAACTATGGAAGTAGTTCTCCACAGCTTAATTTGGCAAAACATGCTCAGAAAGACAAATTCCTCTGCAATCTCCCTGAAATCAGGGGGACCATGCTGAGTTAAAACCAGCTCCCACTTTGAATTTAGCACTTCTGTGAATTATTTGAGTAAGCCTCTTTCTTGGAATGCAATTCAAAGCTTGTTTGTGCCATCACTGAGATAGGAACTGGATCTCCCTCCACCTCCCAGAGCTCCCTCCCAGTGTTTTCCTGTGTTTTCCTGTGTTTGCTGGGACACAGCCATCGCTGTGGCTGAAGCAGAGTGAGGTGAAGTGTGAGGCCCCGGTGCCCCAGCTAACGGGGAGGAACGGCAGCTGCAGGGCTGTGCTGGGGTGGCTCAGTCAAACACACGAAAGGAAGATGTTTTCGATTTGTATCCAGGGATACTGCAGCAGGGAGCTGTTTTTATTTTATACCTGTGGTCTCTGCAGCTACACAGGGACTGAAGGTCAGAGACAGCACATAAATCTGTGATTATCCAGCGATGGTGTGTGGTTCCTGTGAACACTCTTCCTTTGGCTGGGAACTCCCTCCTGCTGTTTGTGGCACCCACTGCCAGGTTTAGCATGGGAGGGATGGAAGGCTCAGGTTGTACCAGGAGGTACCAGGTTCTGGTGGGTATGGGATGAATTTCCCAGTCCCCAAGGGACTCTGTGCTTACCCTGCAGACAGACATGCACATCATCTCTGGGATGGGGAACAGAGAGCTGGGTCAGACCAACAGCTGCCACCTCTCTTTCCCAGCCAGTGCTTCTGCCCCTCTGCACTGTCCTCCCTTTTGGTATCAGGGCAGGGTTTCACCATTTTTTACTGTAACACCCTCCATAATTGACATTTCTGCCCTCCCTGAGAGCTACAGGTGATTGCCCCAAGGCAAACCCACATCTGTGGGCATGAGTGCTGCTGCATTGGGGCCCCACCACCCTGCTTGCAGCTTGCTCAGGCTTCATCGAGGGTTACCGGCAAACTAAATCAGAAAGTAATTATAATGACACTAATTCCATGTACCTGTGGCTCAAAATTGTAGTTGAGCCAATCCTCTCTTGTCTGAGTGATTGTCAAACTGAAGTTTTGGTGTTCATTAGGCGTTTTGCTGTCACCCCTGCTAAGCAATGGATACCATCTTCACTTGCTTTGAGGCTGACACTGTCGGTCCCAACTCTTCCTGATACCTCAAGTTTTACTTTTGCTCTTGTCCAGTGGTGATTCTGTTTTACTCTTCCCTCATCCATCATCCATCACCGGATAGGAGTATGCTCCCTCTCCACTCTGCTTCTTCCATCAGCACCTTTTGCTGCATCTGCTTTGAAGTGATAATACAGGAGTTGTCTAATCAGAGCCTGATCATCCCTTTGCATGGAGGTAGGACCATTTGGATGGGCTCTAATCTCATTAACACTGCTTCCCTTGTTTCCATCCCACTGATGAGATCTGCAATTCCATCAGTGTGATTAACACCCTGCTCTGCCTTTTGGCAGGTTTAGTCCTGATTTATGCCTGTCTGGGATGAGAACCAGGTTATCTGACTTTCCCCAGCTTAGGAATTTGATCCCTCCATATAGGTTTTGAGGGGGTTTGCTTCTGTTTTGAGCATGATCCAGCTGTTGTTTTCTCCATTCCTTCTTATTATCTGGCCAATGAAAACGGTGGTTTTCACAGAAATGGATAATTTAATTACCATCACACCAGTGTCAGGTTGCTTGTTGCAGAGGCTCCCCTTAGAGCCTGAAGTTATGAATCAGTTCAGAAAGTGGCGTCACAGTGGTGGATATGCTTGGGTTTTGTAAATATTTTTATCTGTGTCTATGTATTGAGCCATGCTAGGGAGTGACTGGGAAAGTACTGATTTTATGAGTGACAGATAATCTACTGTGGTGAATGTACTGTGATTTAGTTCCTCAGCAGAGTTCTTGCCAGGACTTTGCAAATTCCTTTCCTGGAGAATTTGACATTCACTGTTATTAAGTCAAAAAAGCAGCACTTGCTCCAGATTGCAGAGCTGACATCACACTTATATTTCTCTGCTCAATCTTTATTCTTGGTTATCCTGGAACTCCTGCTTCAGGTAGACCTCTTTCTCTTTTTAATTTCAATTTTAATTTCACTGTGTTTTTGTGGAAATTGGGCTCTGCAGTGGTATCTTACCCCAGCATGCACTGTGGATCAAGTCTTTGCAGTAAAAGACTATGTTTGAAATGAACAGTAATTTTCAGTGAATGTCAATCTTACTGTGAACTACGGGAAGAATAGCTTGCTTTTTTTTTTTTCCAGGAAGTTATTATCTGAAAATGGAAAGTTAATTTGTTTCTGGAGCTCACCTAGGATTCTTTTGTCCTAGTGCATCCAGACTGTAAGGCTGGTAGGCAGAGACATCCAGAAGAAACAGAGAGATTGTTTGCACAGTTCTGTGTCCACAGCAGAAAATCAGGCTGTGAATGGCACTGCTTGGGCAGGAGAGTCCTGAAAAGAAGTCTTACAGTCCAGAAGTGTGTGGAAACATGGTGTGGAGAACAGCTCTTAAAGTCCGTTTCTAAGTATTAGAAAGGTTAGAAGAATTGCTTTTGTGATTTCTGAGCACTGCCACGTGACAGAGGCATTCAGCTTCTGCCCTGCTGACCAAGAATCATCTCCTGCTGCTCCTTAGAAAAGTCACTGCCTTGTATCTGAAAAGAGCTTTGTATCTGAAAAGAAAGATTGGATAAAGGTAATAAAATATTCACTTCCAATCTACTGAGTTGGTGAAAACTGATGTGGTCTCTGGTTATCAGCTGACAAACATAATTGCAGCTTATAAATCAAGTGTGGCCACTCGAGAATTTGGCAGCTCCTCTGGTTTAAGACGTTTGCTAAAGTTGCTAACATTATGGTAATATGAGAAAAGTTACATAAAAGTCATTGATTTTGCTCTTATGTAAAAATAACAACCATCTATAATTGGCTTTCCTTTTCTTTCTCTTGGGAATAAATGGCATTTAAATGTGGAAGTGGAGCTGGAATGTGGAGCGGGTTGTCTCTGTTCTCTCTTTAGCTGAAGCTGGGAGAGTAGGGAATGCATGGCTTGCAGCCCTGCATGGACAGCAGCAGGGGACGGGGAGAAAGTGGAAGTACCCAGGGATCAGTTTTGGGAAAGGAGACTTTTGGCAGAGGAGGGAAGAGGGGAGCAGTTTCTGTAATTTGTATTATGTGAGAAACAAGAGGCTCCGGCTGAGGCAAGAGCCTTGCTGACCTGGCACTGGGCACTCCACATAAAGGAGGAGCAATCTTGCACCAGGGCATTTATGATCTGAATAGGAATTGAATAGAGAAAATTACCTACTCCGCTCTCTGATTTTTCAGACCGGTAAACAGAAGAAAATTGAATTTAAGTGACTCATCCTGAGTTACGTGGGGATTCTGTAGCACAGCTGGGAATAAACCCAGATAATCTTTCTTTCAAAGAGTTGGCAGCATTACCCACCTCATTTTATAGTCAGGTCATTGAACCCAGCCCAATGCCTCTGCTGGCATGCAGAAATCTGTCTTGAATGCATCCCAGATCTGTCTCTCTTTCCCAATCCAGAAGCACTTCCAGAAATCTCTCACAGCTTCTCTCAGATGCGAGCAATTCCTCTTTCTCCGCTCTTTGCAGGAATTACACAACCCCAATAGTTCTTCTGCTCTGGCAGTGTTTTGATCTGCTTGTTTTTCTCCTGTGAGGATGAGAGCAGCCCTTCAGCATTCCCAGGGAGAAATGAATTACTGCAGGGAATGTTTCTCGTCTGCTGTCTCCCACCAGTTCTTCTAGAGGGTTCTGTCTCCTCACAGCTGCATAAATGGCTGGAGAGCTACATGGAGTTTGTAACAAGCTTCAAAATGCAGGTCAAGAACAGCTGCTGGTAAAGAAAAGAGGTCACAGTCCAAAGGGCACGAGGGGCATGAATGTTTTCCTCTCACCTGTTCGCTCTTCGTCTCTACTGAGATTTTAGCAGTGCTGAAAGCAGTATGGAAACTGCTGCTCAGATCCTGTCTGTACTCCCACATCCATGTCTGTCACACAGAAAAACACCTCCTTTGTTAATGTACATGGCTGGTAACTCTCAGGTAACTACATGAAGAAAACAAGGAAAACAATCCCCCTTACACTTTCTATTAGAATGATTGATGCAGCTTGGAGAAGTTAAATCGGGAAAGGAGCAGCAGAAGCTGAGCAGCCCCTGAAAAGCTTCCAACGAGTTTCTGACAAATGCATTTGATTGCAACCATGGTGTGACCTCTTGGCTGCAAAAGAAAGGCCTCGTGACCCCACCCAGATTTTCCCAGTTGGTGTGAGCACTGAGTTTCCCTGAGGTGGGTGAACTGGCAAAAGACCCAAAACATACCAGTGTCTTCCTCCTGTTGCTTCCTCCCCTCGTGGGGAGCAAGCCCAGGTCCACTTAACTTCATCCCAGGGCTAGAGGTGCTGAGGGACGTGGAGCAGAGCAGTAAAGCTCACTCACAGCTACTTCAGTGCAGGAGTGCACAAAGGGCTTCTGGAGCCGCTCCGGCAAACCTGCCCAGTGCTGTGGTGTGCCCTGGGGAATTCCCAACCTGCATCTTCCCTTTGTCCCCTGGGGAATCCCCAACCTGCATCTTCCCTTTTTTGTGTGGAAGCTGTCGAGTCAGGCCAGGGAAGGAGCCTTTAGAATTTATGCAGTCAGCAGTTACACTGGTTGTTCAATATCAAGTTAGTACCAAAAGTATGCCTTTATAATTGGAATCCCTTTGAGTTCAAAATGGGATCTGAAATCCTTGCTGGTTTCTATTATTCCTTGCACTGTCACAAACAGAGCTTCCAGAAGCCAGTCCCCAAGAGGGTCCAGGACCCCCTTTGCTCGTGCACTGTTTCACTGGACCTGCTGTGTTTCCTCTGGAATCGTGGAGTGTGTGTGATGAGCTCCTCAGATGGAGTCAGACATCGTGGCCTGTGTCTGTACGAAACTTGAGTGCAATTAAGAAATAAATAATCATTTATTTCATATGTTCATATGCGGAGTAGATGGACAGCGTGCCACTTTGCAGGGTGAATTTATGGGTCCTGTCTGTACAGACAGAGTATAGATGCACTCAATTACTGACACTCTGGGAATCTGCAAAATAGTGTCTTGAATATGCACAATTTTTCAGCTCCTGGAAATTGGCTTCAGCCTACTGCGTGCTGGAGCTCCACTAAATTTGAGTAATTTTGGTCAATGCAACTAATCAAGTTTACTTCAGCCCAGGATCTAATCCGCAATAAAGACTGGATTTAGAGTAAAGGCTTTCTCAAAGCGAAGTTCTTGTAGAGAGTTTGAGGTGATCAAAATTTTCCCTTGCCTGCGTTTTGGTTCCTTAATCCCCAATTAATTTTTAGATCTAAACATACATGCGACTTTTTCAAAGGACTTTCAAAGGATGCTCTGAGTCACTCCAATCAGTTCTGAAGCACAAAATACCCCTCGGTTGACATTCTGAGATCATGAGCTGTGGTTATGTGTATTTCACTGTTCACATGGTAACAGAATCAAAAGAAAATCATAACGAAACACAATGGTTGGATTCAGAAATAGGTTACAAAAACATTCTTTTGAGCAGTCCTAACAATGGGGAAGAGATGAATTTACATTGGGCCAAATTTGTCATTGCTGCAGTGTCAATTAACTCTCTGAAGGTGCGCCTTGGAATAACTCAATAATTAGGTAAAATTCTTTCAGTGAGACTTGTGCCACCCCCACCCTCCTTCCAGTGCTAACCTGAAAATTATTTGGCTGAGAAAAACGAGGAGTTGGTATTTTCATTAACTCTTTGTATGCCTTCAATTTTAAAATCATTAAATATTTAGTGTAAATTTGCATTAGCAATTGATATTGAAGCTGGATTTACCAGAAAAGATGAGCCTCTGATGGCTTAAAACAGAAACAGCTTCTGTTAAGGATGAGAAGAAAGGGATGAAAACGACTTAATTCTGTAGCTCTAAGCTGTCCTTTGTCTTAAAAGGTAAGAAAAGAATTACCATGGAAACGTGCTCACTTCTTCTCATAGAAAAAAGAGTTTGACTTAATTACTATGAACCTGTACTATCTTATCTTAAAATAATTTTCCAGGTCTTTTTCCCAAGCAGTGTATTTGTATGTGTCAGAAAGAACCGAGGAAAATGCTATCAGAAGGGAAATAAGCATTTGTCTGTGTTTAAATCATAGCTCTCGGTCTGTAGCAAACATTTTTATTGCTGTTGTGAAATTCACACCTCTCAGGAGGAAACCTCCTTATAGAATCTGCTGGTTCCTTCCAGCTCCTATACGTGTATGTAAGCAACTGCAGCAAATCTCTTTTAACTGGCAACAATAAAGAACAGTAATTGCACACTTTTAATTTAAGATTACAAGAATGTTCCTTCCTCTTCTGGAGGGAAACCTCTTCTGTGGGCCCCTTTCCAGAGCCAAAAGCCTCGCTGTCGGGAGCGAGAAGCGGGGTGCTGTCCGGGTGCGCGGAGAGCGCGGCCGTCGGGCCGGGGGGCACAGCAGAGCTCTGAGCGCTCCCCCGCTCGCTCTCCTCGTGTTCCCTCTGTTGGGCTCAGCTCAGGGGCTTGGGAAGTATCAGGAGATTGTGGTGCCATGAGTTTATAGTGGCACGTCTTGTGTCCAGCCTGGAGCAGGGCTTGCTCCCAGAGCTGTGCCATGCCCGGAATCACCCTGGCGTTCCCCAGCTTGTGAGGCACCGCTCCCANGTTTCTTTTATCTTTCGGTGTTAGCCTTATCTACTGTAGGCCCACAGCTGGTTTGTAAAGGCAAAACCTTCATTCCTGTCACTGCCCTCCTTCATCCCGACCCTCGCTCTGGGGTGGAGCTGGATCCTACAGCTGGGAGAAGGCACAGATTCCTTCTGAGACACCAGCGAGACCTGGCTGTGCTCCTCACACCAGAGCTCATCCCGAATCCTGGCGGTCCCACCCTCCTCGGCAGCCCCGAGAGCGGGATCAGAGCACCCGGAGAGACTCCGGCAGTCAAACCCACACCCAGTGTATTAAACATCTCACGTCTCACACCTACAGCAGGAGCTCCCCATGTGTCTCAAAGTGCTGCTCAGGCTTTTGGTGATGGAGCTTCAAAATGTTTTCTCAAGGAGCTGGCCCTGGGGAGTGGAGCCTGCATGACTGAGGGATGTAGGAACAGGGTGTATCATTATTTATCTCTGAAATAATACTTGTTTTTCACATCACATCTGTGAGGCTTCCAGTCTTCTTCTGCAGATAGACTGCCAAGAATTATATCTGTGGGAGTTTGCAGCTCCCTAGAAAAAAGGCAAACAGAGAATTTTCAGTCTGAAGTAATTTAATTTAGTGGAAGAAAAGCATTAAAAACCAACAAAAACAAAGTTTCCGTGAAAGGCCACAGGAAATACCTTTCCTGAAGTTCTCTACAGTAACTGTAGAACTGATTGGTTGATACCTTTGCACCCCTGGAAATGTGTGAGGTTTAATTGTTTCAAGGCAATTGCTTTTAGAACAAAATTAATTTGTGGCAATTGTAGATGTGTTCAGCTGCACTGGGATAACTTAAGTCCTGTTTCCATCTACTTTTTTGGTGCCTTTGCATTATAGCTACAATCTAGAAGTTTCTCAAAATAAACTGGAATCTACCAACATGCTTAACATAAGACGATTTAAAGTGTCATTATCTCCTGACTTAGCCTGGCCGTGATTTTGCCCCGTGTTTCTCAGGGGGGAGAGACAGGAGGACATAGAGCAGAGAGTTTGGGGAAATTGAGCTGTTTGCAATAAAACTGTTGCAGTATGGGTTCGAATGCAGCACATTAAAATGTGAATGTGCCACACAGGGAAGGTGCTCCCCTGTGTCCTTATCTTTGTGCCCCAGGAAAGTTGATACAGCCCCTTTTACATCTGGGCATCAAAGCTTTAGAAGCTCAGACTTTCAACATTTTAATTCAGCTGGTTTTAATAATGCTCATAACACACAAAGATCAGCTCCAGCTTCACTGAGGAAAAACTGTATTTTCTGGTATCTGCTAAGCCGTGTGTCATGAGTTTCTGTAATAACTACCAGGGATTAGGTTAATAGCATTACAGCTGGAAGTGTTACTTGTGGCTTTGTGAGAGACCTGTTTACAATTTACAAGGTTGGAGTGATTAGTAGTGCAGATGCAGGCTCCGCTGGTTACAAAAGCTTCTGTTGGCTGGAAAGCAAAGTGGATTCATATTTATGGAAGGAAAAGACAGTATTTTACAGTGAAACGTGTTGCTGGGTGTGGGGAATCTTGGGCTCATTAGGGAGCCATTCACAGACAGAACAGATCCTTAAATTGGATGAAAATAGCCATTGCTGACATGCTGCTAGGATTTCCCCCCATTCCCTGGGATAGCAGCGTGCATTCCAGGAATCGTGGAATGAGCTGGTTCTGAAAGCACCTAAGTGGCAAATCCCTGTAATCCCCACGGAGAGGGTGAGGGTGAGGCAGGGCCTCCGGGAGCTCGCTTGCATGGCCAAATTTCCTCATTTGAAGCATGGCTGAGAGCCTGGCAGTCACCACAGAGTGTGGGGAGTGTTTTTGGGAGAGCAGCTGTGGCCATCCTTCACTCAGCCAGTCCACACGGAAGGGACGTTGTGATGCCTTGTAATGGTGCAGAACCTGCACAGGTAATCCTCGATTTCCATTGAGCCACACCTGTGCAGGCAGACACTTCTTGTTCTGCTCTGGACATCTTCACATCTGCACTGGGCTCCCAGCTCCAGGGGTCTTTCATCGAGGAACTTGATCAGCCTCTTCTTTCATGAAAAATGGTGCTTTAGACACTACCATGCTGTCAACTATAATCAACTATTTATTACTGCTGAAAATTCAGGTTTTCTGATCTAAAACTTGGAATCAAATTAAATTGGAGGTTGGAACCAGGTGATCTTTAGGATTCCTTCCAACCCAAGCCATTCTGTGATTCTATGATTCTAAATAAGATTGTTGCATAGTTGATAACCTGATACTACAAAGGAGGAAATTCTGACAGTTTTTATACCGATCTCCCTCCTTTAAGTTGCTGGCACTGGTGTCCATGGCATTGCTAACTGTGTCTGACACCACCAGAGTCCAGCTAATGCTGTCCTTCCCTTCGTGGCCTTTGTCAGCTCACTTTTTTTGGTGCTGTGGTTCTCTCAGTTCAGCTGCTCTGCTCCTGAGTGGTTTCCAGAGATCAACATTTTCCCTCAGTGTCTATAAAATGGAAAACTACTGATTCATCCTGACTGCTCTTCAAAGCATGAGAAGGAGTGATTAGACTCTGACCACAATGGTGAAAAGCCTTATGTCTCATTTAATTCCCTTTCTGCTGCATTTTTCTTAAAGATATCTTACTAGCTACAGCTTTCTATAGATAAACAGGCACCGTGCTGGAGAATTTCACACTCAGAGTGAAGCCTACAAAATTTGCATTTGTCAAATTTAACAATGAGGTGGAAAAATGTCACTCTTTACCAGGAACAAACTTTGAGGCATAATTGCTTGTAAGCTAAGCAGATATCAAATTCATTTGGTCATGAGTTAAATCACACTTTGGTTTTGCAGAGTGCAGCCCCCCAAAAGCGTTCGCTGGCATTTGTTGGGGGTTTAATACCATCTGAAAATGTTGATGGTACATGATGTGACTAATAGTGTAGCAGGACTCCTGAGTCATCCTCACACAGCCTGTCTCTTCCCAGACTTCTGTACCCATCCAGCATTTCAATGTCAGCCTAAAATGTTTCCCAGTCACAAGGGCAGTTGTGTAAATGGTGCTCCCTTCAGCCGTCCTGCCCTGCACGCTGAACATTTGCGAAATAAATTGGGTCCTTCTGAAGAAGTTTGGTCTAAAGAGTATCCTAAATTTATCCCCCAAGGTAGTAAAAGGCTGCATTAGTTGGAAATTCAGTCCAGCTCTCCAGGAGGCTTCCTGTCACTGCTGCTGGGAAGCTCCCATGCCAAATGGCAGCTGTGATTAGAAGCATGACAGGCAGTGACCCTGAGTTTGCTCTTGTAGCACAGGGCTTTAAAAATGCTTCAGTGAACCTCAGAGGAAAATCAGATCACAGGAGAGACTCCTGCAAATTTGCCTAGAGGAACTGAGTTGTTTGGTTTCATTTTGTTTTTAATTCTCTTCAGAATGTTACTTCTTCGTGGAAAAAAGAGATAAGAACGGCATTGTCCCAGGGAAGGGTGGCGGTGGCACAGGAGAGGGTAATGGGGGGATGGAGGGGAATTACAAGTGCTTTTTGTTTGCTCAGATGTGTTGTGAGGGCTGTGTTGCTGATGCTTCTTGTGCCATATGGTGGAACAGCTGATGGTTAAATGCTGATGCTGAAACATGATGCTGACACAGCAGATGCTAAAACGTGATTGTGGCAAAGATGATAGCAAAACACTGAAGGTGAAACAGCAGTGCAGAAAATGCTGCTGATGAGATAGAAACTTTTG
This sequence comes from Edolisoma coerulescens, assembly GCA_013397115.1. Lineage (NCBI taxonomy): Eukaryota > Metazoa > Chordata > Aves > Passeriformes > Campephagidae > Edolisoma > Edolisoma coerulescens. The sequence continues at coordinate 314,014 of VWZW01004955.1, read as the reverse complement.
ATGGTTCCCTACTAGAAATTGTGTTTCTGGAGCTGGCAGTAACTGTGGTAGCCCAGACAGAATTTGGAAGGCCAGACTGGAGATGTGGGGGAAACCAGAAGAGTTCTCAGCTGCTTGTTAGTGGGAGACAGTGAGGCGAATGTCTTGGTCCTCGCTCCACAGGGAAGGACACAAACCCTTTAGGAAGAGGCAAATCCACTGTGAAACTCAGTTTGCAGCTCTCCCAGCCCACCCAGCAGACACTGGCATCAGCTCCATGCTGTTCTCACAGGCACAAGAGGGGCTGGCTGCAAACCAGCAGGTTTCCAGCTGGTCACAGCGGAATAATGAGGTCATCCAGCACACACAGTCTGCTTGCTTGCTTGTCTCCCTTAGCATTTATGTATTTTTTATGGTTCTAAACACTGAGAACAAGAGTTTTAAACATTTAGTTGCAACAAAATGTGGTCCAGTGGTTTTTTTTTTAACAGGAAAAGCCATTCTGGGGTGTGCTTGCCTAAGTTTCTGAAGGATGGCTTTGACCTTATTAGCAGATATGCACTGTGATCTTGTGAGGCACGGAAATGGCATTTTGTTTATTAAGTACCCAAGTTGCTCTAGAAAACTGAGGTAATTTAAAAAACTGGAAGAGGGCCAAATAACTTAAGTGGCAATATAAAAGTTACAAGAAGATGTATTTTCAGAATTAAATATTCTCCAGTCCGATGGTCTGTGCCCTCAGAAAATCCAGGGTAAATGGATGCCAGAATGCTGCTCAGGAAAAGCTGCTCTTGTTTCCTGCAGAACATCGTGTTCTGCATCGTAGATTGTTGACTGAATGTAGATTGAATTGTAGAATATAAAAATCCTACTATGAAAATGCTTTGTAATTATTTCAGTGGGCATTTACTTGTGAAAGGCCTTGCAGTAGGCATGGGGAAAGTCTGACCAGTGGCGTGTGCTTATCTGGAAAGGAGGGAGGGCACGGTCATCATCGCCCACAAATACTGAGGATGTTCAGCCCGTGAAATTGGATTAAAAGCCTTGAAATTGTAGGTTTCCTTTGAGGGTCCTGGGGTGTGTTCTGTTGTTTGTTTGCAGCTTGCCGTGTCCTGTGGAAGGGCATGGGTTGGCTGCAGGGACGGGGACTTGTTTCTGTCTGTGGCACCATCTGCTGCAGGCTGGTCAGACAAGCTGGGGGACACAGCCAGGCCTGGGGGATGCTCCTGCAGCACAGACAGGGCTCAGTCGTGGTGAGAGATGTTGGTGGCAACTGATGAGAGGAGCAGAGAGCAGCCGTGGCTCAGACCCATTGAGAGAGTGGGAATTGTTTGCTGACCACTGGTCTTTGGTGTGGGTTTAAGCACCTGGAAGCATCGGGCTGTGTGTAAGGAGCCAGCTGATGAGATCCATGGCCTGGGGGGGACCCTCTGCAGCCCTGGTCCCTCAGACACCCCGGGGCTTTCCAAAAGCACAGCCTGCCAGCGCAGGGGGACGGGTGACACTGCCCAGGAGCTCTGTCCCCTGTGCAGGACATGTTGTGCCAGAGGAAGCCACCAAAGGGTCACTGCAATGAGCACACAGCAGGGAAAGCAGAGTGAGAGCTGCCGTCAGACCCCTGGATTCTGGTTTGTGCAGCAGATCTCTGGTTAAATAGTTGCTCTTGTTCAAGGTTAGGGATTCAGAATCCTTTGGGGTCTTTATTTTAAGGAAAAGGACTCAGCAATTGTGCCCCAGGCTCTGCCTCACCACACTTGGTCCTGAGAGGGATGTTCCCAGGTTCTCTCACTGGAGAGGTGAGCAGCTTGGGCATCCCTTGGCTGGCTGGGAGCAACTTCAGGGAATCAAATGCCAACTGCAAGTAGGAGTGCAGATTTTACGGGCTGCTACTCTTCCCTCCTGAGGTAATGAACTCTATCAAATAATGTCAGTGTTGGAAGTGGGCTGATAGAAGCAAGACACAGGATTTGGCCTAGATCTCAACAGGTGTGTGGGAAAGCAGAAAACACTGTTTCCGCCAGTGAGAAACTTTCATTGTTGCACACTAAAACATGAATGATTAATTAGTTATTTTACAGTAAATTGTGGCACTTGAGTTAATTTAGGTGGGCATTCACATCCAGCTCGTACCTTTCCTGGTTCTAGGCTTGCAGTCTCTTTCCCGGACCAAACCTTGATTTGGAGTTCCCCTGGGAGGCATTGTGGTGGCTGTTTTTCTTTGCTTAATCAAAGTGAAAAAAACATCCAAAAAAATTACCATTATGGAACATGATCTAGGGCCTACCAACACTTAAGTCCAGAAAACAAGCTCCAGCATCCAGTCGGGTGTTGGCAATGAGTCAGAAGTCTCTACCACAGAGCCTGGGGAAAGGAACATAATGGTTGTCCCTGGGAAAGTTCATTCCAGCGTGAAAGCTTATGGTTATCAGCTCCAGAAATGTTTTTGAGAAGTAATTTGCACCCCAGTGATTTGGGAAGAGGTTCAGTGTTTGGTACCTAATAAAGATAGCTGGCATGGAAGGGGATGTTATTTTAATTATAACATGGTGATGACATTTTCAGGAAGGGATCCCACAGAGTTTTGACTGCAGACGTTTCCATACTCACAGCACTTAAACAGCTGCCAAAGGGTTTTCATTAATAGGTTATTTGGATACAGCATATACAGGCTGTGCTATCACTGCTTCACAGCCCTTCTTCCACTTCCTTGGCTTCCTTGGGAAGATGAGCCAAACAGATCTGGCCGGAGCCAGAGTCTCAGAATAGAAGGCAAGGAAGCATGGGGTGAGAGGCAGCAGTGCTGCAGCTCTGCCCAGAGAGAGGGGTGGGAGCCCCAGCCCCGGAGATCAGCAGCCCCTCAGATCCTCTCCATTCTCAGAGTGGTTTTGGGTTTTTGGGACAGCTTTGGTGGCTGCCCTGCCAGCTGGCTGAGCCAGCAAAGCCCTCCTGGGGCTGGAGCTCTGCTGGGGGACTGTCCCTGTCCAGTCCCTGTCCTTGCACGAGAGCTCTCTGACTGCCCATTATTTTTGGAAACCCCAGCATGTGTGGTCTGCTGCCATTTGCTGTGCTGGTGTGGCCAGTGCCAGTGCTGGTGTGGCCAGTGCCCGTGC
>VWZW01004955.1:146911-310421 GCA_013397115.1 Edolisoma coerulescens | reverse complement strand
CTCTGGGGTTCTGGGATTCTGGGACTCTGGGATTCTGGCTGGCACTCTGGGGTTCTGGGGCTCTGGGGTTCTGGGACTCTGGGGTTCTGGGATTCTGGGGTTCTGGGGTTCTGGAGCCACCCCAGTGCAAGGGGACAGCCAGGCCCAGCCACTCAGGCTTGCACAGCCACTTCTCCCAAGAGCGTGAGGTTCTTCTCGTGCCTCCTCAGCACAGCTGGGGTGAGGGAGGGGTTCAGGGGGCACCTGGGGCCTGTCAGAGCCCACAGCTATTCCCAGCTCAGTTCAGCTGCTCGCTCACATTGCCTAGAAGCTTTGGCAAAAACATTACCACTCCAATCAGACTGTAGGGCTCTGCTTTGTATGTACCGGAGTCTCTAACCAACAAATCTTTATGCAAAAAAAAAAAAAACCCTGAAAATAACTCTGTGTAAATCATCATCAATTTTTTTATTATTCATTAAAATAACATTAATCATAAACCTCTTTGGTATTCATGTGGATGTAATATGTAGTTCCAAAGGAATTATGGATTAAAGGGGACTTAAGCTCAGAACACTCAGTTCTCTATGAACATGCTGTGTTCATTATGTTAGATTTAGTGTGAACTATTTTCTTCAGTATTATTAGAAGGGAGTAATGGTTGAGTTTCGCATTTATTTGAAAGTGATTAAAGCAAAATTTTCACCTTGAATAAAACAGCAGCAAAATATTAACAATTTTTATCATGCCCACAAAAGAAATCTCTTCTCAAAAGATTGGAAATAATCCTCTAAAATCTACCTGCAGCTGATTACATTAGCCCATGTGAAATACACATTTCCACCTTCATGGATTTTTTTTTTTTTAAACTTTACACTGTTGGGGTTGTTAATATCTCTGCTACTCACATGCACCTAGGGGTAATGTTAGGATCACTGCACATTCACTCTTCGGTTTCTGACTTCTGAAGGCCCCACATTAATATTCTAAGACTCATTACTGATGTAAAAACTAACTGGTTTATTGAACATTGCATGTCTGGCCTCATGTCTGCATAGTACTAATTAAAAATCATGAACTTCTTTACCAGCAGGAAGCTTTGTAAAATGCGGTGTGGATTTTTGGAGGATTTAATCCTGTTTCTGTGTATATAAACCAGAGGGCATTTTCCAGACACTCTTGCAAGTTTAAAGGTGTTATTTACAGAAATAATTCCATGATGAGTATGCTGGGTTGGATTCTGCCCAACCTCCCATTTTTCACCCCAGTACCAGACAAATTAGCTCCAGGCATGAGAGGTCTGATGACGGGAAATTAGTTCAGCGCAGGAATTGTGAGGGTATGGATCACAGCAGACCTTGTTCCTGCCCCTGAACCTGCCGTGCAGCTGGCATCATTTACTTTCCAAAACACTCACCTCACCTGAAGGACAGAAAGTCCACCAGATGCCTGGAGGTCAGCTCATATTTCACCAGCGAGCCTTTCCTGCTGGAGCGGAGATTTACGTTGGGACCTCAGTGGGACAGCATGCAGGGCCGTGTTTTATCAGGCAGTGGATGTCTTTTCATTTTGTATTAGCCAAGTGTGTGTAATCCTAATTAAGAAATAAGTTAATCCTAATGTCAACTGGCATAAATCCTGTGAGGAGGAGTGTTTGCATTTACCAAGTGCTGCAATGTGTTTGCTCGACTTTGGTCTCGGTGTCGTCCTTGTTCCTGTGCAGTCTAATCTGAGGTCAGAACTATCAAATCATGGAATGGTTTGGGTTGGAAGGGATCTTTAAAAGTCATCTAGCCCAACTTCCACTACTCCAGGCTGCTCAAAGCTCCATCCAGCCTCCTGACCTTGAACACATTGCAGAGTTGGTCCCACAGTCCTTGTTAACACTCAGCTTGTTTGCTGGAGTGTCACAGAATGTCCTGCAACTGCCTGGACACTGCTCAGACCCCTCACCTCTCCTTGTCATCCACAGTGCCACTTTTTGTGAGTTCTGGAAACTCTTGGCGATTTTTTTCATGCTTTTGTGAAAGCTGAAGTGCCAGAACTTCCAGCCACTCCTCCTGTGATGTTTGAATTGCCTGCCCCAGCTGTGGCTGCATGGTTCAACTTAGCTTCACACCATTATTCAGAAATGAGAAGAAATTACAAAAAGGTAGAATTAACTCCAATTAAATTCCAAATGATCCCTTCACCCTGCCTCTGAGCCTCCATCTGGGCTGAGAGGATCCCCTTCCAGCCTGGGTTTCTCCATGACAAGCACCTTCCCCATGGCCAGGCCTGCTCTGAGCTGCTCCCAAAGTGCTTGCAGCCCCATTCCCCACAGAGGGTTTCTTTGACACACCAAACATGTGCAGCTGAGGTGCCAGGCCCACAGTGTATCCCTGACTTTGGTTAGAAACCTGGTATGTGCCTTTTTCCATCCCCTGCCTTCCTTTGCATGCATGCCCAGAAGAGAACTGTACATTTTCTCGGAGAGATTTTGGATTTGTTCTTTGATACGTGGTTTTCTTGAGGAAAAATCCAGGTTTCAAGTCATGATCCACTCCCTGTGTTATTGGGTAAACTCACCTGGCTTGAGAGACAGGGAGCCTGTGCTCTGAAGGATGGGTTTTCATGGCTGTTTGAGGGTAGGTGAGAAAAGAGCTGCCCCAGGAATGGCTGGGGGCAGGATATGGAGCCAGGGCACCCTCAGGGGGAAAACTGGGGGGGAAAAGTGGTGGGAGAAAAATCCTTTAAAAAATCCCTTTCCCTGTCCCTCCATGGCACACTGAAGTCTGGATTCTGTAAATATGCTTTTATGTAGAATAAAGATGGCTGTGTAAGGAAAGCTGTAGTATTAAATACCCTCAAATAGTGCCTTCTTAAGTCTATAGGGAACTTTTATCTGCAGGAGTCACAGCTCTCCTGCTAGAAATCAACTCCTTTATCTCCTTTTGTATGAAGAGTGGTGCAGGGGGGAGAGCAGAGTTTCTGCTGGCTCCTCTGTGCTTCTGAACCTCTCTGCTATTAATAATTAATTAGTCTCCACAACACAAATATAAGGCAAGGTGGTTCGTAGTGTCATTTTTGGTTTAAAAATATGGGAGAAGTGAGAGATGAAGAGAGCTGGTCAGGAGCTGCACCAGGAACTGGAAACTGAACGTAGGTTTCTCGTGGGTGTTATGCTGATCCCCTAGCCAGTGTAAAAGCTTCACATTTCTTTTATTACTAGCTTGCCCTGAAGAGTTTTTCTTTTTGTCCTATTTCTTTTCTCTTTCTTTTCCCCCTGTCGGTGTCGCACGGAGATCCATGTAAGCACAGTTTCGTGTTCCACCAGGAACACCGAGGGGCCTCAGGACACACTGTACTGGCAACGTGTGATGCCATTCTGCAAGACAAAAGTCATATTGCTGTTGCTGAAAATAGTAAGGGAAAACACAGTGCCCCGTTCTGCACCAGTCCGTGTTGCTGGGACGTGTCTGTCTGTCCTCCTCCCGTGACTGCTGGCTGTTCTTTTGTTCCTGGTGTTTCCTTCCTTCCCCAGCATCAGATGCCGGTCAAAAACTACTTGCAGTTTGTGCACCAGGGAAAGAAAATGACAAAAGGAGTGAGGTTTTCCACTGCAGGTTTTTCAGGAGTGTGGAAGGCTGCCAAAGGGAGCATCCACACGCCCAGGGACTGGCGTGGCTGGTGCTAGTGCTGTGTAAGCTACCAGGTAAACTGAAGGATAATGCTCACTTCTTCTTTTTCCGGGGGGATAAGAAGATTGGCAACATTAATTTTCATCTGAATTAGCTCTTTTGATAACAGTCCAGGAGAGAGTCTTGAAGCAGTCATGAAATCAGAGCAGCTAATGCTGCTTGGCTGTTCTGTAGTCTGCTCGTAGGCCCAGGAGCCCCGTTGCCCTGCTCCGAGAGGGATCCTCAGGCTCTGTCTTGTTACAGGCTTTTAATCACGTGTTTCCATCACTTGCTCGCGTATATCAGAGGTGGGGAGGGAGAAGTGCCCACACAGCTTTGATATTCAGCCAGGACAAGCTCAGAGTCACATTCAGGCTGCTCTGCAGCGTCCCAGGCTGAGCAGCAGCGGAGCCAAAGCAGGAGAAGTGAGCTGTGTGTACCTACATGAAGTGTACCCCAATTTATGCCCCGAGGAGCTTTGCTGTCTCTGCAAGGTTTGGGATGGGGTTTCTCTTGAAGTAGCAATAAAGGCTCGCATGCCCAACAGTTCCTCTGCTCAGCCCTCTGCCTCCCTCCGAACAGTGCCACCTTTCAAGTGCTCCTCTCTATCACTGGCAGCAGATGTGCTCAACACCAAAGGGAGCAGCTCTCCTTTCAGGCTCTAACCAGGGTGCAGCATCAGTGCTCTGATTATCAGGAGAGGGAGAAACACACCGAGGGAGTGAGAAGGCAGTTAGAGCCAGAGAATCCCAGCACGCTAAGAAAAAAGCATCCTTGATGAAGGGTTTTTACTGGGCATGGTGGGAATTTGCTGTAGGGAAAAGTAAATCTTGGGAGTAATTGGGCTGAGAGAGGGAGGAGGGGAAGAGCTGAGTTCCAGCCCCTGGCTCCCACACAGGGCTGGGGCTCTGCAGCCCCTCTGCAGCTCCCGAGCTCCGTGGCACAAGGGGGTGTCCAGTGCCTCGCAGGGAAAGGTCCATAATGAATAAACATCTCCATTTTAAATCACTGTAGGCTTCTGATTTTGCATTTCATTTCCAAACGCAGTTATCCAATTTTCAGTCTAGGCCCTCTGAAGTGTAGAAAAAGAGACATATACTGCAGAAGAGGGGGAGAAAAAAACTTTAGGAATTGCTAAAATGATGCACAAAGAGAGAGAGAAAATGACCTTTGGTTGGGCATCCAACAGCGCAAAGAAATTCTAAAGTAGTTTACTTTGAAGTACATTTCAGTCAGAGGGATTTTCTAGCAGTAAAATCAGGCACTTAGCAGGGATTGCATATAATTTCCACTCTATGCCAGTATAAAGCTTCAAACATAATGATTTTTTTTTTCCATTCAGCACCAGTAACTAAAGCCCTTGGTCATTAATAATGACTCATTCTTCACCTGTGCTATTTGAACTACATTTGTCATCTATTACTAGCCTTTAAAAGAACTTAACCTGACTCTTCTTTTTGCCTTGTCTTTCAGTTTCTGAGTCATTTTCTCTACAAATGACACATTTTTAGAATTTGACATTTCCATAGGACACTGATGTTAGAAGTGCTTTTAGTTTGCTTTTGTCTTAATTTTAGGTGTTACTATTATACACTACTGTGTTTTACCACACTGTTCACTCCAATCCTCCCATAAGAATGTGAGGTCAGCAATGGCACAGGTTTGGAAGTGGGGAGGGGGTGGATATGGCAACTCCAGCACCAGAACTGCCATGTGTGAGGTGGAATAATTCACCTAGAAGGCAGCCAACCTGTCAGAAAGGCTCAGTGGACATGTTTTACCAGAAGATCCGTAGCTGGCATCTGTAAAATGACCTAGTTTAGTGCGCAGCCGAGGCAGCCGAGCAGGAGCTGGTGGTGTCCAGTGGTCAGCGAGGAGCCCCAGTGTCCGTGTGGGATCAGCCGTGTGGACACGGCAGCGGTGCCTGTGGTGCTCCCCTCGCTTTGGCAACAAGCTGGGTAGGACAGGACACAAAAGCTGCTTTGCCTCATATCCTGCACTATGTTTAGGGCTGAAGACCAGGTGAGGAGTGACAGGTCAGGCCCTGCACCTGCCTTCTGCAGGTCTGTGGGAGCTGGCATCTCAGAAAAGCCCAGTCCTGAAGCTTAGTCTGCCACTGTGTCCTCACAAACAGCCAAATCCTCTGGTCCGAGCACCAGCAAACCCATCTGTACAAGAAGAAATACTCCTAGCTAGGAACTTTGCCTGTGATTAACATAAATTGTGTTGGTATTCTCATTACTGTGTGGCTCACCCCGAGCAGAGCTTTCTGTTTGCCAGTTACACGTCCCCGTGCTGGGGTCGTGCAGCAGCCCCGGTACCCGAAGCAATGCTAATGAGGGGAAGGAGCCCTGCTCACACCAACGTCTCTGCAAGTTTGTCAGTGACCTCCATGGCAGAAAGAGCTGGGCCTTTTTCAGAATTCAAAAATAAACCGAAGCTGTAAAAACCAATATTTTCTTAAGGGAGTCATCCTTTTGTGTTTTCTTTCAGTGCCTGAAGTGCCTTTTGTAGAAAGGTTACTAACCTGCAACAGATGAAAGTTAAAAGAACACGGTTAGAAGGCAAAGTAAAAGGTGGATATGAACATATGGTTGGTAGATTTATTTTTAGAAATGAAGTATAAAAATCTTGAAAAAATAGGCGAGTGGTGCAAAAGTCTCTTAAATTGGAAGAACTTCATAGTCAAATATTTATGGCTCTCTTTGCAGAGTTTGAAAAATTAAATTATTAAAAGCAAATATTGTGGCAAATAGGTTCCCATCAATCTCAATAAAAGTTACATTTCACTATCACTGTCACATTATTACTTTTTTGCTTTCAGTCTTTTAAGATTGAAGAGAACAGTAACAAACTCCAGTAACAAATCAAAGCTTTTCAATGTAATTTACTTGGTGAGTAATTTCTAATTGATTCAGACTGATGGGGCTGCATAGTTTGATGTATTGCCGAAGTGAGAGATACTTTGGACGGAGTGAATTTATAAGCACCTCTTCTCCAAAGAAAAATGGCTGCTATATTTCATTTTGTCACTTTTAGCTCTAGCAATGTTCTTGTATACCTATCTGTGTGGAATTTCAAGGGGAAAAAAAAAGAAAAAAGCCAGCGTGCACACCTGAGGGGAGGGCCAGCCCTGTCCCAGTGAGGAGCTGGGTCTGGCTCACGGGGAGTGGGACACGAGGCGTGTTCATCCCACAGCAGCAGCCTGCTGTGCATGTTCCGCCCATTCCTTCCCTCTCCCTTCTTTTTTCTGAAAGTGTGGTTGCTTGGCAACATAATTTAGTCACCTGCAGGTCAGGGTTCAGATCTTGTTAATGTCATTGTGAATTAGAAGGAGGAAATGACTTTGGGGGTTTTACAGCTTCTTTGTGACATTGCTGTTAACCAAGAGGTTCGTGTCCTGTGATGGAAAGCCTTTAGTGGCTGCTTGTTTTCTCCGTGAGTATTTCCATTTGTGGTCTGCAGTATTGCTCAGGTGGAGAGGGGAATATGACAGAAGATAGGTAATTTGATGTACACATCATACATGTTAAAGGTCAGAAGCAGTGCTTTGCACCCAGTGACAAATTGCTCCATTTTAGGGCAACTTAAGCTCCAGACTTTGGAAAGAATTGCTCCCATGTCAGCCCTGCCCGAAAGCACATTCAGGAGGCTTTCAGGAGAGCAGAAGCAAGTTCCCCTGCCACTTTCTTCCCCAGAGCAGAAGTCCCTGAAGGCTGGTGCCTCAGGGGAGCAACCTAAAATTAGCAACTACAAAATTCATCTTGAATTTTTGCTCAGTGCACTCTCAGAAACCATCTGACTCTTCCTGCCGCAGCCTGGTGTAATAAAAGCATCAGTTCTCCCCTGCACCCTGCTCTGGTCAGCTGGAGAGGTTTGCTGAGTTTGCCACGGAGGATCCAAAGCTGCTGCAGTCCCAAATGCTGGGAGATCTGCAGGGCCACTGAGGCTGGGGCAGGTGTATGCTCCGAACCTCCCCGGTGCCTCCGGGGTGCTGCGCTCCCATCAGATCTGCTCAGCTCACCCTCCCGAGCACGGGGCTGCACTGTGGGGCCGGGGATCTGCAGCAGCTCAGAAAAACAAATCGGCTCTTTGCATGTTCTGGGTGTGAAGGAAAGGCTTTGCAGTTTTGATAGAAATATTTGTGTAGAGCTGTCAGAAGGGTTTTTCCACTTCATTGGCCTAACCAGCTGAAAGGAAAGCATGCATGCAGCCATGTATACATGTACTTATATCTAGCTGTGTGTTCTTATTGTTGTGGCTGAAGATCCAAATTTGAACAATTTGGTCCAAAATTAAACATTTCATTTTACTTCCAGAATGATAAACACTTCCTATTACAATTGCAAAATAAGGTGCTTAAAGCACAAGTAGAAGTCTCAGTGAAAAATAAAAAGCCATAACATTTCCCTCAGAAAAGAACAGAATTAAATATTTTGCCCGTATTAGAAAAAAATTCATCATTTTTTGACGCCAAAACAGTTTTGTCAAATCCAATCTGAACTCACGGCCGGCTATAATCTTACTAAAATAGCGTTTCTTGGCAGACTTATTATTGGCCAATTTTCATAGTGAAAACTTCCATTTGATTTCCTGCTCGGGTTTGCCTGCCCTTGCCCAGCAGCGTGGGCGCAGCCCCGTGGTGCTGGCTGTGCCCCGCTGGGGCTGTCACACAGCCCAGTCCTGCACGGCCCCACTGCGTGTGCGAGAGCCCGCACTTGTGTCCCCCGCTCACAGACACCGCTCATCCCAGAGCCTCTTGCGCGGCTGGGTTGTGCTCTGGACTTCATTAATCTTCGCTGGGGCTCATTATTTGTGCTGTGTGGCTGGTCGGCTCAGACATACGGGGCCAGATTGCCAGCTGCTGGGGCTCGGCGTGGCCCCGCTGATGGATGGGGCAGGCTGTGCCGGACCGGAGCTGCAGCTCAGGGCCTGCCGGCCTCTCGGGCAGGCTGCGGTGGGTTCTGTGATGTATGAAACCCACCTGTGAAACAAGCTGCCTTCGGATGCTTAGCTCATGTAAACATTAGGGATTGTGTGAAAAAACCCCAGTGTGAGCAGGTGTTTGCAAACAGGAGTTCAACGGCGACCAGTAACAGCTGAACTGAAAAACTTGCTTACAGAACTGTGTATTTTTGTTCATGTGACTCCCCAAATAATTTCTTAGGTGGTTCTTTTACTGCCTCGGCTGAGATGCAGAACATATTCTTGACTGTAGCTCCTGCAAAAGCTTCAGTGGAGAAAACAATATTATGCAGCAGTTGTCCTAACATGTAAAAGCTGAGTAACACCATAAACCATTGTTTACAGGGCTTGGTGCGACAAGCATCAGTGATTCAGGTAAAGCTTTTTAAAAACTGATGCTGGCAAAGGCCCAGTGCTGTAGTGCCAGCTCACAGTGAGCTCTGCAGAGGGGAGAGCAAAGTGCTGGCAAAAGGGATCTTTACCAACTTTTCCATGGTTTTACTCAGAGCTGTGCGGGCAGGAGCAGCAGTGCACGGCAAAAATGTGCTGTGTGCCTGCCTTCACATGAAGTAGCGCTGGAAAGATTTCAGATTCAGTGCCCAGCTCAGGCCCTTACAAAGGTGTTGGCATGTGAGACCCGAATCAGTTGTGCAGCGGGGCCTCTGCCATCAGGGCTGCTAATTGGGACTAATGTTGCACTGGGGAGCTGATGAGGTAGCAGAATGGCAGAGAAAACTGAGAAGAGAGGGAATATTTCCTCCTTCCTTCCTTCCTTCCTTCTGGGTAGCACTGGTATTGCAGTTTTAGGCTGATCCCTGGGTTTCTCAGTCTGTCTGTGTTGTGCCAATCTCCAGCAGTACCTTCAATGTCTGACAAATGCCAGTAAACGTGAGGCCACCTTAACCCATGACAGAGGTCATCAGTTTAGAAGACCTGAAGGTGGAAGATTTGTGTTGTTATTGATTGTTCCCCATCCCTCTCTGCCTCCTCCCCTAACATCTGGCAGGGAGGTTGAGGCTGGTAATAGTATGGGAAGTGAAACTTGGAGAACTTTTGGAGACTTAATCCATGGATCTCAAAACGCCTTCTAGATGCTGACTGGCACAACTGCTTTTCTAGTAAAGTACAGGACTGGGGGGGAAAGGGCTTTAAACTGTCAGAGAGCAGATTTACATTGGATACCAGGAAGAAATTCTTCCCTATGAGGGTGGGGAGGCCCTGGCACAGGGTGCCCAGAGCAGCTGTGGCTGCCCCTGGATCCCTGGCAGTGTCCAAGGCCAGGCTGGACGGGGCTTGGAGCAGCCTGGGACAGTGGAAGGTGTCCCTGCCTGTGGCAGGGGTTTGGCACTGGATGATCTTTAGGGTCTCTTCCAACCCAGGCCATTCTGTGAGTACATCAGAAAAAAAGGACACTGACCCATTAGATATTTGGGGTTTAACCATGAAGTCTTGCACTTCCCAGCCGCTAGAGATTTATGGGTCCAAATGGAAGGAATGGAGTGTAGAATTTCAGAAGTCTTTCTATGTTGCTTTATCCATCATGTCTTGTCTCAGAGACACCCAAACCTACTGGCAGCCAGCTCTGCGAGACTGCCGTGCCTGATGGTGGGGGCAAGGAACAGGATTTGTATGGGGGAAAACGTCCCTGGGTTTTGTTTTGTACATGTACCTAGTGCTTCAGGGCACCCAGAGTTAATGAAACCCCATAAAAATTAAATGGTTTAAAACAAACTTCTCTGTTAAAAAGTTTCCTTTATTTTCCTTTGTAAAGTTTGGACATGTACCTGTTTTGTTTTGTGCTGTGTTTTCCTTAGATAGAGAACCAACGGGGCTTGAAAAGAACTGGATCTGTAGAGCTGTCAGCAGAATCTATAAAAGAGACTCTCTGGGAATCCCATCCACCTCTCCAGTTGCAGGCAAAAAGACAAGGAAAATAACACATCAAAACTGTATTTCTTAAATATTTCATACATAACGTCCAATGTTCCAGCTCTCTCAAGAATGCCAGAGAGCGATACTTCCTTTAGTGTTTTATATATGATACTTTAAAAACATCTGAAGGAAGTTTACACCTTGCATGAGCTACCTATAGCAAACCACCTTACAGCCAGTGAGCCCACGAGTGGCTGTGCTCTCTGAAAGGCAGGGCAAGGTAAAGCTGGAGCCTCTCTCCTGGAACACCTGATCTTTGGCTTTACAGGGCAGAGCTGTTCCTGAGCTTGTGTTTAGGGCTGGGATCCATTCCAGTGGCAAAACCATGACCACATCTCAGATGAATCTGTGATTTACAAGAACTGATTGAGCAAACAAATACCCTAAGCCTTCAGGAGGTACAGTAGATGGAAAATGAATTGGATGTAAGGTTAATGACTTGGCAAAAAATCCAAATGTCACCTAGGAAGGCTGGCACCATGCCCCTGGTGTAATTATAAGTCCATAGTGATTGTGCATGTGAATGGCTGAAGCTAAACACAAGTTTGAAATGTGGGATGCCTTACTCAGGAACTGGTAGAGAATAGGAAAGCATAACCCTGCATTTTAGCTAAATTGGCAGCATAAATCCAGATTAAATCTTTCTGTATTTCTTAATTAACTGCAAAGTTGCTTCGTGCAAATAGAGTTTGATGTACATATTTGTGTGTGATTGGCACAGAGATCAACCATGTCAGCTTTAAGTAAACACCAGCATACAAACTCAAACAGCAAGATGTTTGCCCAGCAAGGCAGCATCACTCTTGCAAACAGAAAGTCATTTCTTCATCTTTGCTCAGAAAACCTTGTTTTCTAAGTGTCTTCCTTCACTAGGAGCCCTGCAGAGTCAGGTCTGACTGCACTAAACAATTCTGTATGGATGCAATCAAGTGTATTGTGAAGTGCCTCAGTTTTACTGACTGGGACAAAGATCCCTCAAGGTGAAGCCTTTGAGATGTGGCAGCCTCACACAAAAAACAAACTGCTGCAATTGGTACTCAGTTTGGTAGATAAGATCTGCTCCAGAGCAAACCTTGGCCTTCTTATTTCCATTATTTGAATCTAACGTGTCTGAGGGATGCTGGAGAGACACCAGTGTAGCTCCAAGTCCATTGCCCATCCTGTGGATGGTGTAAGTGAATTAAAGTTGTCTTTTGCTTTTCTCGCTGTAAAACCTGGGGTGTGTTGGTCACTGTATTGCTGAATGTGGCTCTGGAATACTCTCCTTTCCTGAAGAAGGTACAACAATAGGATCTGATTTCTGAGATGTCCCACCACGTGTAGGACAGGAGGGGTGAGGCTGGCGGAGCTGCCTCCACTCTGCCTGCACTTGGGGCCTCTGCAGGGTGGCTTGGAGCCACCTCACAGGCCACAGGAGACAAAGGAAGCGCCTCAGAGCAGCAGCAGTAGAGCTAATTAAGGTGTTAATTTTCCTTGTACTTGTGCCTAGACCACAGTAGCTACTTGGAGCAAGCAGGAGTTGGCAAAGGCTTTCAGTCACTGAAGGCTTTGATAAGATCCAAACTCCAGCTACTGAAGACCTGAATGATGCAGGGAGTGTTAGAAAAGGTGCAAAGAGTTCCTGCCAAACACCTTTAATCATTCCATGCTCTCTGTTCTCACTAAAACTGTTTCCATGCAGTCTCTGACACGCTGGGTCACGAGCCCGGCTGGGTATTTCTGCGGACAGACATCACAGCTCCGCGCCGCGCAGAAGACAGAGCGTGACTCACCTTGAAAGAGAATCTTAAAAACAGGATTTCTCAGAAATTGTTTAGTCCTGTCCAGGCTGTGGCAGGCTGCAACAGAAGACGATCACTGCTGTGGGGAGCTGGTCTGCTGTGGAAGAAGCGAGGAGATGAGAGTGTGCAGTATTTTATGGATGGATTTTCTCCTTTGTGTCTGACTTCCAAGTCTGCCCATACATCCCTTTGGAGAAAGGCTTGCAGGAGTGGAGCAGCCAGGAAGGAGGTGAAGGATCACTGTCTGCTGAAGCTCTTTCAGCTTTCTTTCTAAAACCCCGAGGGAGGCAGAGGGGAAGGTGATGTGAGATCAAAAGCAATAATGGAGGAGCATTTGCAGGGGTGATATTTTAAAAGATGAATTGTTTGGCTAGAGATATTTCTTTCTTTTTTTTTTTTTTTCTCTAATACCAGCTGCTGAACTGAAATCGAAATGCTCCTGGTCAGCGCAGAGCATTGCAAACCTACATCCCAGACATTTCTTGCCTTTTCTTTTATGACCCTATCCAGAGCAGGAATGCTTCCCATAAACAAGTACACCCTTGCCAGCCTCTCACACACAGCCACTTTTAAACCTCTTTATAGATTTAAGAATACAGCATCCAAGAGCTTTAAGACACTATTGCTTCAGAAGGAAGGGAAAGCTGCCATCTGTCTCTTCCTTGCTTCTCACTCCAAGCAGCAGGAGAACACTTTTTTCTGACCCAGCTCTTCCCATCTTTTACCCCCTAAAGCATTAGTTAGAATTAAATGTCAGTGAGTTATTCCCATGGGAAAAATAAGGTAATTTATTTACATGCCTGTGTAGCGGAACAGCATGTTAGGGGAGGCAGCTAAGGCAGGGAGGACAGTCCATGTCCCTGAAAGAACAGGCTGCTTATTTGAGCCCTGAAAGGGAATAAAATAAAAATCTGCATTCCCCTTTACGTGCAGCTTTGAGGAGATGAAGTATTTTATGTTTAAGGGTAGTTTTGTCAGCTGGCTGGCAATGTGTTAAAGATGCTCAAATGCAGAGAGCAGAGCTGTGGTGACTTTTCCCCTAATCAAATGGCGTGGCAGGGAGAAAAGATGTGATGCTGAGGCTTTGAAATCAACAGGGCTGTGACAACAGAGGCTGTGGTTTCACCTGTAGCTGGGAGCAAGACACGCTGTGTGCTGCGTTCAGTGCATCTCCTTCATAAAAACTCCCAATTGCAGCAGCCTAACCCGGCCAAAGAGGGACCTTTACCTCTGGGGGTGTTCCTACAGAGCAGGGGATCATGTTAATTTCTGTGCTTTTTTTCAGTACGAGATTCTTGCAGTTACACAACAAAGTCTTTCATTACTGTGAAAATCGAGTACCTGCACAAAATAGCTTGGATTTCCACTGGACCAAGAGAGGTGGAATTTAAGAGGGGAAAACAGCTGAGTTTGTCTCATGATCTGTCACGGGGTCTTTTTCAGGTTTTTACAGCTGCACCAATGACTTTTCTGCTTGTAGGATCAGTCTTTTGGGGAATTCTTACCTGTGGTGTCAGAGAGAACCCCACCCACGTCTTTGGCAATTCCCACCTCAAGCTTTACCCCCTAAATGTCAAAAACTGTCCTTTGAAAACAAAACCTTTAAAAGCTGAAGGTGGGCTGATGGGAGATCAAGGGGCAAAGGCTCTCCTGAAACGTGTCTCCTTTGAAGTGGCAATAGAGGTAATTGTATGGATGAGAATTGTCTTTAAATTCCGGATCTTGGTGGGTTCAAATTTAATATAAACAAGCAGGCAACTTGGGCTGGCTGAGAGCTGCGTGGAAAGGACAGGGATCGTTCTTTTCGTACATCATTTACAAGTAACTGCAGTGACTCCACAAAGTCGGCACAACTCCCTAACACAAAGCAGAAAAAAGTACAAAGGGAAGAACAGGCTATTTTGTTGCTGGTTTTTAAATAGAAGCTCTCTGTAGGCAGAGTTCAGCTGCATCGGGGTGGAATCAAAGGGCCGATACGGAGGAATTTTTTTGACCTTCTGGAATTTGAATGTCTGGCTTTAGTGTCAATTATCGGTACTCTTTGTTTACTGAACAATGCCTCGTATGAAGATAGCATGGTAATTTGATATTTGCTTATGAAAAGCCCATTTCTAAAGCAGTGGTACTGCAATTTTCAGCAGTTTTCACAGGGACCTTTTGCCAGAACTTCAAAGAACTCTGTTCTTGAACAAACAGCCATTTGGAACAGACCTGTGTTTTCTATAAAGCAGGGAGAGGAAATTTTCACCGAGAGGTGAAAATTAGTGAAGCAAATCTTCAGACCTTTTGTGCACAGTCCAAGCACCGCAGCTTTCTCCTCATTCCCCTTCTCACATGCCAGAGCCACACTTTCCTCAGGCAGCCAGCCTCAAAACACTGCCATTCCTGTAGCTCAGAAATTATTTTCAGATCAGACTGAAAGCCAGTTTTCACACCTATCCTCACTATTTATTTGCTGGAGTGATGACAGGTCCATCCAGTTATGGAGTAGAAATGCAGTTCCTCCCTCCGTGTGAGACAGCATTCATAAGCACCGTGTCCTGCTGCGTGGGAGGGCTCCAGCTCTTCTCCCAAATATCTCCATTATCCCTTTTGAATATGGCATTCCAGGTGGACAGGAAGGCAGATGAGAGAGCCTCTTATCTTTCCCAGAAGTGCCCTAAGCCCGATGCATTGTGATTGAGAGAGATCAGTGAGCAGAGCTCTGTCCCTGTGGCTGAGGCCGTGGGCCGGGAAGGGGAACAGAGCTCTGAGAGGGAGCAGTTACAGAGCTGAGCAAGGGGGAGATGAAAGGGATCATGGAGAAGGGAGAATAATGGGAGAATGAGGCATGCAAAACTCTACATGCTACAGCAGAGGAGGGTTTAGAAAAAATCCTTTGTGCTTGTTAAGATTTTTGTAAATCCCAGTCTGCTCGAACATGGGATTGTCCTTCAGGGAGCAGAATGGCTGGCAGAAGAGGAGGTGCTTAGAAAAGTATCTTTTTACATTAATTCCTTGCATAGAGAGAAACTTGCTTGCAAAGGTATATTTTTAAAGATCTTCTTATAGGCCTTATCAGCCAGAGCTCTATCTACAAGATGTGGAAACTGAAAGGATTTTTAATACTTTGTGCCCCGAGACTCATTGTCAAGTGCCCACAAAGTGTTTAAGAATCATTTATCCATCTTTCACTGTGTTGTTCTGTTCTCCTCCAGATACTCCTGTCCTGGTAAAATTGTCTCTCTTTTAACAAAGCGTTGTTTTGTTTTTCCCTGTGCAGCTGGGTGAGGCGGAGCGATCCCACGCTGTGTGACACAGGTCACGGCGTGGGCGACTCCTCCCCTTCCCACCTCTGCCCCTGGAACCCTCTCCTGTTCCACCACCACTTTGGCACACAAGTACTAATCAAGGTCGCCCGTGGTGTTCACATATGAGCTTATTATGCAGCTGATATTAACAATCATTATAAAAACCAGCCTGGCTCTGGCAGTCAAGTGGTGCTAAACTGCCTGTGATGGGCTGAATTCAAGGCCCCATCATTTCTGTTCTAAATATCTGAGAAATTTGAGGCTGGCTGTATTAAAACCTTAACTTTGCACACCACTAATCTTGGAACAAGCTGCTCAGGCAACCTTGACCCTGTGGTTTTCCAGATTTTCTGATTTCATCTTAGTTAAAGCTTTATTGCTACAGCCCATCAGTATGAGGTATATCTAAGCTCCCTGCATATCAAAAAGGATCTGCACAAATTGCCAAGGAAAGAAACGTTCAAGGGGCAGACTTTAAAAGGCATTTAGATGGTAGAGGGGCACACTGAGGGAAGAAATGATCAGAGGAATTACAAACTGACACATGTTTTGGAATTCTCGGTCTTAAAATTCTGCCCCAAGCTCCTTAATTACGGAACAGGTCCACAAGGAAAACTGTAACCTATTTCCCTTTGTTCAACTCTTTCTGGTTGGAAGGATTTATTAAGCCAATGTCAATATTCTTCCCATCAATTTTGGAATGTCTGACTCTTTGTTGAAACAAGCTATTAGCAGCAATAAAAAGACACAGGACTAGAATAATTTGTCTGGAGTTCTCTTGTGTGAAATATTCACAGTAGTGTGAAGAAGCCAGCAAGTAATATTATATTCACAGCTTACTTTGGCTCACAGGTGGCAGCAAAATCAATTAACGACTTCTATCCATAGGAATTTATTGACTTCTGCCCATTTTAGAAAGAAATGCGACTTTCAGTTGGTAAAGTTACCAAATGGTGGTCTCACCCTGTGAGATGTCCCCTCCCACCAACCAGCCTGGCTGCCCCTGGTTATTCCTTCCCAGGATGCAGAGCCTCCACCAGTGCTGCAGATCTTCCTTCCTCCGGCGAGCTGCTGTTCTCATTTGAATTTTCTCAAACTACTGGTTGGCACTGCTACTTGTCTCTGATTACTTTCTCACAAAACTCAAGTCAGCAAAATTTGCAATGACTGGTAAGAATCTCATAATAGCAGGGGCAGTGGGAAAGTGTGTTTTTGCAGATAAGACACCCCACACTCCTCATTTGACTCAGCACAGTCCCTACACTGAGCCTGGCACTGCACCAGAGAAGAACGTGGGAGAAAAAGGCCAAGCTCTTAGAGCAGGCACATCGGTACACATAAATTCAGGCAATCATTTCAATGGGAGCTCAGCTAAAAGAGCTGTCCTTTACCTTTTGTTCCTTTCTAGATGTTTATGTTACTAATTAAGCTGTAGGTTTAGGTCTGCAGAGTAATGAAGCTCTTCTGCCTGCTGATGTCAAAATACCTGAGTGCTTGCTGATACTTTGAATAAAAGCAGGTAGGAGAGGTGCTGTTGCAGTTGACTGGTTGCCTGCAAGAGTTACTTCAGGGTGAGTGCTGCAGAGGCTGCACTGGTTTAGAAATTCAGAAAGAGATTATTTTTCAGAGGCTGGTGATTGGAATGTTTTTCTGAGAAGCCTTCGTGTCTGGTAGTGCTCCTCACTTAGGTGCAGTAGGTACTGAGCCTACATCTGGGTGCTCATGAGGGAGCAGATTGTGTGTGCCTCTCCTGCATCGTCTAATTAAAATAACTTGCATACATATGTCAGTGTTCCCACTGAGTCTTATGGTATTCAGTTAACTGGGTTTCATTTTGTTGAACGTAGACTGGGATGGGTTTGTGTTTCTAAGCTTTTGTGGCTTTCAAAGTTTTAATTGAATATATAATGAGTGTTGTATTTAGGTAATTATTTGAACCCCATGGCAGTGACAAACCGAAACGTAGTTCTGCAGTTCTGCTCTGTATTTAAATATTGCTGTTCGGGTGATTTGAAGACCTCAAGGTATATTTTGGGCTACCTGTTTTGATTCTGGGCTACACCTGAGTGGCAGCATCTGAGGATCAGTGCAGGCTCACAGGGAGAGCTGGCAGTGCTACTCAAGGCTCCTGTCCTTTTCTCCTCCCTCAGACTCTGACCCTAAAACAAAGCCCTCGTTACAGGGCAGTTGAGCACCTAACCATGAGTTGTAAAACCCAGGTGCTGAGCACTTGCTATGAAGTTTCTCAAGGGTGAGACCATTAACCTGGATCTGCTGGCCAAATTCCAGTCTCTGCATTTAGCTGCTTCCTTGAGTTCCTCTGGTAGTTTCGTTATCATGATCTTCACCCTCCCTCGTCTCTGCTGCTGCCACGTGACTTTTCCTTGCTTGCTTCAGCAGAAGTTGCAGATTCCCCAGCTCTGATTTTAACTCAGCATTTTGGAAAAACACATTTCTGCTAAAAGATGCTC
Organism: Edolisoma coerulescens; assembly: GCA_013397115.1. Lineage (NCBI taxonomy): Eukaryota > Metazoa > Chordata > Aves > Passeriformes > Campephagidae > Edolisoma > Edolisoma coerulescens. The sequence continues at coordinate 292,344 of VWZW01004955.1, read as the reverse complement.
ACATTACCTTAATCATATGTTAGCTTAGGATCTGGATCAACATGTAGGGATGAAATAATATATTTGCGTTTCTGGAAAGATAACATCGCTTCTTGCTAACTACTAAATCCAGTTGGGAGCTGCCATGCCAAAGTATCCGGAATGAATGGGTTATTTATAAAGGAAGTTATTGAAGTGCTGTGTAATAAAAAGAACTCCATGTCCTTGTATAAGAAGGGTTCCAGCAGGGTTGATATGGTCTGTATCTGCTGCTTAAGAGTAGATAAAATAACACAGCAAAAATAGGAGTGATGCAAAGGTGACCACTCAGTGACTCTGGGGGTGAAAGGACATAACAAGTGCAGAGAAATCAGTACCACAACACTGATGGGTTAACAGGGGTTCCAGGAAGGTGATATAGCTTTTTCTGAATAGATCACCTGGTTCAAATCCAGACCACAAGGCAGGTTCTGCCCTGATACAAATCACTTATTTAAGACCATCGACCTTGGTTGGTAGAATTTGGCCCTGTCTCTGTGATTAGTTGAATTCATTGCTGTGCACAAGTAGAAAAATCATGAGTGGATACAGTATCTATCCAAATTTTGCTTGATTTTATAGTCACAAACTGATTAAAAACTGATTATTTTTCATAGTCCCCTATCCAATGAGCTTTTTCTGGCATGAAAGGCACTGTTTTTTCAGTTGTTAGCTTTTACAGTCTAATACCTGTTTCATGGCTTAGGAAAAGGGGGTATGAACTTCCTGTATTGGGAAGGCTTGCCTAGACTTTTTTGAAAGCTGCTGCTACTTGGAGATGCTTTAAGGAAGAGACTGACTGCATCAGGAAGCTCTACAGCACTTCTGCCAGCTGCTTCTGGCTCTCATCACTCGTGTTTTGGGTTGTGCCCAGAAACAGGAGATTGAATTTTCCTTAAAGATCCAAAAGTAATATCAGAAAGTTTGGTTTGCTGCTAAGCTCCTTATTCAGACTAAAACTTGAGTGGTCAAAAGGAATTTTGTGATTCATGATCTGTTCTGAATAGGGATGTATTTGAACACAGGACTGAATTTCGGGATCTAAGAGGGACGAACAAGAAACAGGAAGGAATGGAGAAGAGTGAGATGTGTCATAGCCAGGACTGCAGCCAAGTTCTGCGCCACCAGTATAAATAGCTTAGACTGTGCTGTAGCATTAATCTCTGGGCCAGCTCTTTAACACATTGAGACTGAGGTATCTCAGAATCTCAGAATCTCTTGAGTTGGAAGGAACACATGAGGATCATCAACTCCAGCTCCTGGCTCTGCACAGGACCACCCCAAGAATGCCACCATGTGCCTCAGAGCCTTGTCCAAATGCTTCTCATCCTTTATCCAAATCTTCTCATCCTTTATAAATAGAAATTCTTCACCTCAGGACTTAGATCTGTATTGCTTATGTCTGCTGGAGAATTAGAAAAGTCAGGCTGAATTTAGTTCAGCCTTGAAACAACTTAAAAACTTGATCTAGTTACTGCATTTTTTCCCAAACAATGCATTCCTTCAGCGTGTAAAAATGAGCTGCAGCAAAGCTGCCACTGGAGCATAATGCAGGAAATAGACCTTAATCAATATTTCAATCAGCCACCTCTGGGTGACTGAGAATTGCTAGTTAGAGGATCTGCCAGGTAAATAAAAACCTGCTTGTTTTCCTTTTTTGAAGGAACAGCTGTCAGGAAGTTTACCTCTTTTGGAATTTCTTTGCTTACATAATCAATAGCATTCTTCAAAAAAAAAATGAAGTATTCAGTGAATTCAGTCCCAGCTTTCCAAAAGCCCAGAATCCTGTTTAATTTTGACTGCTAAAGGGAATGCTCAATGTTTATGCATCAGACCCGAGCTGGTATTGAATGAGTCCAGCCCCATCAATTATCATGGGGCTGAGCTGAGTGATCCACACCATGAGATAATCACACCCACACTTCTGCAGGGAAGATTGGCTTGAGTATTTTTATTCTTGTGCTGTTCAGAAAATCCCATCTGAAGCAAAGGAGGAGCTGTGGTTCCTTGGCACTGCCCCTGCCCTGCCCTCGCTGACGGAGCGCTGGTTGGAGCGCAGACCCTGCTGGGTGATGGGTGTGGCACTGCCACCGAGCGCCCGCCACCTGCCAGGGACCACTCGGTGAGAACGGCACCCCTGCATCCTCCCTCACACCTCCCAGCCCCCCTGGTGCCATGTGGGAGCTGCTGATCGCTGCCCTCCAGAGCCTGGGAGTGCCTTCACACCACCCTCTGCCATTTATTGAGTCACTCTCGCTCTCAGCTTCAGGAGGAGCTCAGCACCAAACTTAATGGGATTGTTTGCTACTGGGGCTTTCTTCCTCGAAGAGTCATTGACCGGCTTGTCCTTTGAAATCTGCCAGGCAGTAATTCCAGGCAGGCTGCAGCTCCCTCTCCGAGGGAAGCGAGGCCACCCCAGGCACCCACACTGCGGGGTCAGAGCTGCTGTGGCTGGATCCTGCCGGACACAGTGGCATGGCTGTGCCCGCCCTGGAGATGTGTCTCAGCACTGGGGACTGGTCTTGTTTCCTTCCAGAAAGGTCATGTTAGCCTTTGTGCAGACAGCTGCGAGGAGCTGAGGGGTGCTGGGGCTGGGGAAGGGGCGAGGGCAGTGGGCAGGGGTTACTCACGCGGTGCCCGTCCATCAGGGATGGCCAGCACTAATACCACCCTGACAGCAAAGCTGTGAGCACTCCATGGGGCGTGAGGTGATCCAGGAACCACCACAACCCAGCTTTGTGCAGGGTGTGTCGGCCCTGGGAAGGGGGGAACGTGTCACAGCCCTATAAAGCCACATCTCCTGTGGCCCTTCACTGGGGCAGCCAAAAGCAGCACGAGAGGGGAAGAGTGGGGCTGGCACGGGGTGGGAGAGTTTGTGCACTGCGGTGGCAGGGCAGGAGCAGAGCTTAGGGCTGAGTCTGCTTCTGGAGAAGAGCCAGTGTGTGTGCAGCAGGGAAGGGTGGTCAGGAGGGGACTGGAAGAGGGGAGAAATTTGTTAGCTTCGGTACCAAGACAAATGTCTGTAGAGAGGAGAAATGAAAGTCTGCGTGCTCTAATGCAACTAATAGACACCAGGGATTTTCCAGCTCCTCTTTACTCCACGCTGAGTTTTGCCATTATAAGTTTATTTAAATGCCTAAAACATAAAAGCTAAGCTTTAATTTCTTCTGGCCATGTGGTGTGTAAAGCTTTCCTCGCAGGTTTCTCTGTCCTCTCTGAAGCACAGAGATGCCATCCTTCATATCCTGGATTTATGCTGCTAAGATCAACCTGAACTGACATGAGAGAGTGTATCAGCAATGAAAAAGTCCTGAATCCCCGGGTTTAAGGTTGTCAAATCTCTGAAACTCCTTCAGGGATCTAAACAGCACAGTACTGTTCATGTGTACTGTGTGTACATTAGAGAGTTCCTCCGAAATTTCATGTGGGGTTTCCACTTCTATCCAGTGATGTGTGTATCCTACAGACAATGGGGTTTTTTTTATTCTTTTCCACTAAATAGACCAGACAGGTAGAATGGTATGGAAAAATGTAATTGTCTAGTCATTTTACTGCATCATATGCAAAAGTCACCTGATACATGCTAAGATGCAGAACAAAGAGAAAGGAGGATGAGAAAGAGATTGTTTCTCTATTGAAACTCTATTTCTCCAATGATTTGTCAACATTTTACTTTATTTTTCCTTAAAGAAAATTTGATACATGTCCACTACATTTTGCCAGTGAAAAAGGTTGTGCTGATCCTTTGATTTTAAATTAAGTAGAAATATAAGGGTTTAGTTATAAAATAACAAGGGTTTTCACTGGTAAAGAAGTCTTGTTTTCTCTCTTCCTGCTCTCTGACAGTTGGTTGGCAGAGAAAGGAGGAATAATAAGTTTTAATTATATCTCCCCAAACAAGCAGATTTGAAAGCAATGCAGGGATTACAGGAGAATAAAATCCCTTCAAGCATTAACTGTCGCTGGTAAAAGGATGTTAGATATAATCCTATAAGGTTAGATGTCCAGACATCCTGGTTTAACCAGGACACTCTAATTTTTAATTTAACGTTCTGTCATCCTGATTATTTTCTTCGGGAGGCTCATGTGTCATGTTTGCCTTTGTGCCATGCTCAAGAGTGGCACAATCATGAAAATAACACTTTAAATCATCATGCAGCTTTTCTCCTCCAATTTCATCAACCAACATCACATGTCAAAATGCATTGAACATCACAAGCCAGGAGAATAGGAATTGTATTATCTTCTGCATTAAAAAGGAATAGATAAGCAAGAGAACAAAGGAAAAGTAATAAAGAGGAGTGGGAAAATAACTCCAGATCTATACATGCCTTTCTTGCTTTATGAGGAAAGATGCCCGTGACAACACACAATACACTTGTCACTTGCTTGTTACGTCGAGCTTGAACTAAGCCAGTTCCAAAAAGCTTCAGGTGCTGTCCCCTTCAGACACTTCTTGGTTGGCAGCAAACTCGTAAGCAAATGCCAGTGGAATTGTTAAGAAGATGGAAAGGGTTTTTTTCATTCCACCCATGAGCTTTCAAACTCCCTCAGACAACAGATGGGTGATCCAAATTGGGTCTAATAAAGCAAGGATAAGTATTTTTTCTGAGGCTAGAAGTTTGGTCAGACTTAACAGAATGTTTATTGTGCTCTTGCAATTTTTGCTTTTAGGCTGAAAGCAGAAAAATCTGCTGAAATGTGGTGTAGTTTCCAGCTGAAACCAGAACAGTACTGTGATTCACATGAGAGAAGCAGATCCTTTGTGATTTCTAGGCAGAGCAGGTTCAGAAAAGCATCTGAACTCCTTCAGGATTTTCTGATCATCCAAGCCTGAGGCTTTGCTTTTCTAATTCCTCCATCCTCTCTGTGAGTTTTATTGTGAGAGTCACCAAGTGCTCCCTTTGTCCAGCTTTGCTGTCAGGTACGAACATTCATTACCTTTGAGAAGGTACCAGTGCTTTGTAGGGTGAGCTCTTAAAAATAGCGTGGTCGAGAGGTAATGCACAAGCTTTTAATAAGCACCTGACTAAACCAACTGCTTGTTTTCTTTTCAAGCCAGGTTTTCTTTTATAAATCGTTCAAGTCTCGGGAATGTCTTGCCCTTACGCCCACACGTTCATCCTCACTCCACTTAAGTGAGGACTTAAGTCGGGCTGTGAACGACCCGGCATTGCCCAGGTGCTCCCTGCCTGAGCCCGCAGCCGGTGCCTGAGCAGCCCCCAGGGTTCCTGGAGGTCTCAGCGCTGTACAACGCGCTCTCCCCGTAGGGCAGACAACAGGAGCTTCAGCAGACGTCTCCGTGGACGAGTGGGACGTGTCATCCTCAGGCCCGGGCCGGGCACTGCCCGCTGCTCTGGCGTTGCCACGTCCTGGCCGCGGTGCAGCCGTGCGGGCACGGGGTGATGTGCTGAGGGGCAGAGCAGCGTGTTAGCCACGCCAAGGGAGGGTCCTTGGGGGGCCTCTCCATGGCAGGAGATACACTGTAAGGATTAAAGATGAGGTGTGAACCAAGCACTGCCACTCGGAGGAACTAAAACAGCCCTTTCTTAAGTAAATTTTAGAACCTTAAAATGGTTTGGGTTGGAAAAGATGTTGGAGATTATCTCCTGCCAAAGTCCCTGCCATGGGCAGGGACACCTTCCACTGTCCCAGGTTGCTCCAAGCCCCATCCAGCCTGGCCTTGGACACTTCCAGGGATCCAGGGGCAGCCACAGCCATGGTATGTCTGCTGTCCCTCCCCAAACAGGACATAAAATGGATATATGGTGCTGGGATCCATTAATCTCTGTTTCTCTTCTTTTTGCATGTTCTGTCAGACTCTTGATAGTTGAATTTTTCTGTCAATTTTCATCATTTTTGTTTTACATCAAAGAATCGAAGGACGAAGTTTTTTGTTCTGTGTGAGAGGATGAGGTCGTGGGTAGACAAGTGAAACCAGGCCGCTGAAATCTCAGTGCTCTGAGTTTGATGTAGCCAAAACGACAGGGACAATCTTCCAGTTGGGCAGGACACTCCCTACCACCCACCACTAATCATGTAATTCAGGAATATAACTCAAGATGCTTTGGACCAGATTGTGGTTTGAAATACACCTATTTAAATCTGGCATCAGCCTTCCCTTCTGCTTCTGTATTAATTAATGTCTTGTGGGCTGTGTTCCTGCAGCTCGATGGTAGGCTGCTTTGGATCCGATTCACCGGATCAGGCAATTTAGTTCTCTTTGAAGTTTCCATTGTGATTTATATTTGGATGTGCCTTTATATAACTGAGAATTAAAAACGGGTATTTATGCCCTTTTGTTGTCACCATGTCTCTGTGATTAAAGGCCTGTCTGCAGTAGCGGGGTGTAACCCAGGAAGGCCCTTCCAGTCCTGCCCTTCCCCTGCTGCGGGCAGCAGGGTCTGGCAGTGTGGCTGGGGCGCCGAGCTCACCGTGGTGGCACGGAGGGGGAGCAGGCTTTGGAGGATGGCTTCAGCTGAGGTCCGTGCCAGGGGCCGAGGGTGCGCGGGGCGGCGAGGGCAGCGCTGTCGCTGCTGCTGCTGGCCCAGCCCTGCCCTGCTGGCTGCTCTCTCCTTCAAACCCAATTCCCCTTTTGCACTGCCCAGCTCCGTGCCAGCACTGAGGCACAGTCCTGGGGCAGAGTCAGTGAGGACAGGTTTGTGAACCTTTAAATACAGAAGGCACTGTGCAGAAAACCAAGCACGTATCTCCCGGCTACAGGCTGGACTTGGGCATTCCATTCTGTATAACCACCGGCAGCTATTTCTCTGCTGGCTGGGGCTCAATCTTCATGGAAGGAAATGGAAGGAGAAAGATTAAGTAATGCTGCAGGCACAGCTGCATCTATTTTTTCCCCCTGTGGCATCACTTTGCCACTTGCTAAATGAATAGCTTCTGCTTGTTGCTTCCCCTGCTGCGCAGTGCAAACACAGGATGGACTTGGACTCTGCTCTTCACCCCAGAGCAAAACAAACACTCTTAACTTCTTAGCAGCCAACAAATTAGGCAGGGCAGTTAAATAAGGCCACAAATTAACCTGTTTTACCAACTAACTGCATCTTGGGTTGTTAGAGCATTCCCCACTTTACATCTGCAAAGGAAAGGCAGGCTCCCCTCCCTCAGCTCAGCGTGTCCATCTCAAAGCACTCCACTTACACTCTTTAAATATCACTTTGGACCCCAGACCATGTCTCCAGTATGTTTGGGAGAACTTTGGATACAACCAGCACCAGATACCTCTCAGGCATGACTCTAGGTGTGCTGGATTTGACAGTTCTAAAGAAGAATCTATGTGGGATGTGTGGCATCCATATTTATTCATTTGGGAATTCACCTAAACACTCACATTCCCAGTTTGTTCTCCTCACCTGCTGTGCTCTTCCTCGACCCTGTTAGCCCAGCATTGCTCCCACAGACACGTCCCAGCAGCAGCAGGATGAGCTTGAGCACCAGAGCTGAGCTCTTTGTCCCCTCTGTGCTGGTTGCGAGGTGCAAGGTCATCACTTTAACAGAAATCAGCAGCATTCATCAGGAGAAGCCCACAGAACATTTTGTTATGTACAAGGAAATCTTAGTGCAGCTTTTCTCATGACAAACCTTTGGCTGGAGCAATGAAAATACCCTGGCAGTAGCTGAAGGAGCAGTGCACTTCGGGTAGGATGATTTCTGGCTCCTCAGCCAAGGTGAAACTCTCTCTGAGTTGCTGCCCAGGGTAAGTCTCACTTTCTCTCACCCTTTCTTTCACCCCAAAGGTTCCTGCCTTGATACTCACACCTCAATTCATCCTTCAGCAACCAAAAGCCCAGTGAAATGGTCACACTACTGAGACCAGTTCTCTTGCCTTCCCTGAGCCAGCATTTTACCTCCCTGAGTTCACAGACCTCCCAAAACATTTGCTTTGTAGGCGAGAGTAGCCCTTCCCTCTCTCCCCATACAGGACCTTGTACCTTTTGCCATCAGACCCCCACACAAGCTCCTGTGGTACTTTGTTCTTTGCCAGTCTGTTTTACCCAGGGGTGAACCCCTTGTCTGTGGGAACTGTTGCTGTTTTACCCTGGAGAAGGGTAAATCAGAGTCACGGGTCATGAGTAATGTAGCATAAGTACCTTCCCTTCTATTTACCTAGAGAATGTAGTGCTCTTTAGGTGCTAAATAATGAATATCATAAAAAAGATGCACTGCTTCAGCTGGTGAGGTGTCCCCAGGAAGAGAATTCCACCAGAGAGGCTCAGAGGATTGAAAAACACGGCACTTGGAGCGTGGCAATATTTGGGATGATTAACTGGTACTGTAGAAGGTCGTGGCAGCAGCATAAAGAACATGCTGTGGAAAACAGTGATTCTTTTCCATAAATAAAATAGCACTGCGATCTTAAAGGAGCAGGACTTGGAAACAAGCAGAGGATGTAAATAAATAAGTAGCAGGGGGAATGCGAGAATATCAATCAGGAAATTAAGCCGACAGCATAAATAAGCAGGCAGCCATAGCCTGGGGGGTGGATAGAAGAACACGAAGTCAAGCAAAGATGTTAGTGCAATAGTGGAGAGAAAAGAGAATCTGTGCTGTGAAGACAAATGGTGCAGTGGAAAGAGTCTGAGAAGGAACTTCACCTCAAATACCAAGTTCCTGATAAGCAGGGCTGGCCAGCACACAGATTAATGTAAGTGAAGCAGAGGTCACAGTCGAAGAGACAGCACAGGATCCTCGCCACTGATAAAACTACATTAGCCTCAAAAAGTGATTGTGTATTTAAGTCACTGGGTTCATATCTCTGGATATTTTTTTAAATACCACAGACTATATAGGCTGTGAATGTGCCTGGGGAGGAATGCATTATGGATATAAAAAGTGTCAGTTATTCTTTACATTTCTAAAACCCTTCACTTTGAAAACCCATAAATGAACTGTAGGAGGGCACTTTTGAGGCAGACAGCTGTACATTTTGATTTTGCTTTTAAGCTGTATCATTAGCAAATACTTTTCTTTTGCAGCTAATAGTCCTTGTGGGATGCTTTGGAATATTAGAAAAAGGGGAGAGAAGGTCAACATATGTGTGGTAAACTCGGGTTTGTCATTTGATGTATTTTCTTCCCTAAACCATCAAACTTTCTAGCTTGCCCTGTTTGGTACTGTGAGCCCAACTTAATTCTTTGTCATTAACAGGAGCTATGGGTAATATCACCAGTGACAATTTAGGAGGTGTCTGAAAAGGTGTTCCGTGTTCTTGAGAAAGTGCATGTGTGAGAGGACAGTTCGGGTGTGAGAGCGTATCTGCAGTCGAAGAAAAAGAAAAGAAACCCTCTCTGTAACAAAGAAAAGGTTCTTTCTTCAAGATTAACATAGAAATTTGCTGAGGATAACAAAAGTGAGGGTAAATAAGGCTCGACTGACAGAGAACCCCCACGGCCACTGGGAGGAGAGAATGTGATTCAGAATTTGTTCAAACCTTGCTACATCACTGAAGCACAACTTGGTGAGTGTTGGCTCCATCACTGCACCCCTCTTGCAGAAACAAATCCTTCTGTCTTTTTCCAGACAAAATTTCAATTTTTTTTCTCTTCAGAGTCCCTTATCATTGGCAACTCTGCTCAGAGACTCTAAAGAATGGAAGAATTATGTTCTTCCTTTAAATTTTTCCCCTTACAAATCAGTATTTTCCTGCATTTGCTTTTGGGAAAACCTTGATTAGGTCTAGTTTGAGCTGAAAAAATTTCCTGACCTTTCAGGGCTGGGCCCCAGGGTTCTCTTGTTCAGAATATAAAGCCTGCTAATAGGTTGTGAGGGCATTCATTATATCTTTGGTTCTTGGAGGAGCTGCGTGTGTTGGAGGGTGAATGCCTTTAATCCATGCTCTGGAGGCTCAGTGCTCCAAGGCCAGCAATCTGCTCCGTTTACCGTGCTGGGGTTCAGCTTTGGGCTTCTCCCTGAGGAAAACAGAGTGAAGTGATCACATTAAGTGACTGTGTTTGAGTTTTTCAAATCAATGCCAACCTACCCGTTCAGGATCTTGTTGTGTCCCCCCACCCTTTTTTTTTCTTGTGGTCTTTTCCTCATGAACTTCCATGGCGTGGTTAAAAATCTTCCATTCTTCTACTCTGAATTTGGTTTCATTCTCCAGAGAGTGCAGAGCTCAGTGCTCGGTGGAGGATATCTGCTGGCCTGTGCAACCCAGCTTTATGTTTGCAGCTGCCTCCTGTGAGCTGCATCCCCAAATACAGACACAAACCAAGGCAGGAGATAGAGTATGACATAAATTACACAAAACACTCGCTCAGAGATAGCATTTGGAAGGAATACGAATAAGCAATCAATCACAAAGCTCAGGGGTAAGCTCTCTGGGACACAGCTTTTCCTGTGCTCAGAGCTGCATTCACACAGCAGCAAAGCCCTTGTCCACAGTGGGATTTCTAGGCATTACTACAATACAAATAATAATAATTAAAAAATAAGGTGTTTAATTCATTGCAATTCCCAGCAAACTCTGCAGAGAATTCTGTAACAGCAGAAGATAAACAACTTAAAAGGGAAGGCACTGGATGCTTGATTCTGCTTGCTCGCAGCTGTGATAAAAGCTATTACCAATTTAGAGTGGCTTATCAAAGAGGAGTATCGGGTGTATCAATAAGTAATTGGCAAAGGAAAACCAGCACTATTTATTAATTAGCACCTATCACTTCTGCACGGCTGACTTTGTTTGCAGAAGAGACAGCCTCAGGGCCTGGCCAAGTCCTGTCATTCATCATTTCTAGTTTTTAGACACTATTTTTTTGCTTTACCTGAGTGAAGTTTTTAATGTCCAGGGGGATTTTTTCATTACCGATCGCAGCTTTTTCCTGCTCTGTTTGCCACCAGGTCAGGACTGAAGGTGTAGGGTGTCCACGAACCTGGTTTTGTACTGAAGGGTTTGAGCGAAGGAGCTTGAGCAGAGGTGGGGACAAACCGTGCACCAGGGCCTGTTGCAGTGAGACTGGGGTGGTGGATTTGAGCTGAAGGAGGGTGGGTTCAGATTAGACAAAAGGAAGAAGTTTTTTGCCATGAGGATGGTGAAACACTGGCTTTCTAGAGAGGTGGTGGTGCCACATCCCTGGGAACATTTAGGGTGGGGTTGGAGGGGCTCTGGGAAGCTGCTCTAGTGAAAGGTGTCCCTGCTCATGGCAGGGGCGTTGGGCTGGGTGACCTTTGGAGGTCCATCCCAACCCAAGCTGTGCTGTGACTCTCTGATCTGTCCAGGAGCCAGGACAGAGCAGGTTGTCCTGTTTGCCTGCTGGAGCAGCTGCAGGGAACACGTTTGTGGGCTGGGCCAGCGTAGGACAAAGCAGCAGTCTCTGTTTTGGTCAGTGCTTTGTAGCAAGTCACCGGTTTTGAGAAGACATTAATGAGCATCTTTACACTCCTGTTGAACACAATGATGCTTCTATGGATTTAGTCAAACAGGATTTATTTTTTTTATCTTTAATGAGCACTTTAATACCCCTTCTCACTGTAGTCCAGTCACTATAAGATATGAGCTTTTTTAATAAAAACACAGTCAATTCTCTTTCAATGTTGCCAGCAAACAAAGATTGACTGTTTTTAATGTACATTTCAATTTACAGTGCTTTCGGAGGCCATGAGGGAAATATATAGTCCTAACAGCTTAGCTCAGAGTCGTTGTTCTGTCAATACAAAATCATTATAATAAAAAACTCCTGTCGGCTCTGAACTTAAAAAATCTAGAAATAATTTGATACGTATTTTATACAAATCCATAGCTTACCTCAGTTGGAAATGGAATGGTGGTTAGCTCCATGATCATTATTGCAAACTTATGATCATAATCATGGCACCCCTGCAGAAGGAGTTCTGAAAGGCTCTGCAGCCTCTCGCTGCTGACAGGGCACTTTCTGTGGGAGGCTTTACATCAAGGAAATGGATCTGTTAATGTGTTGTTGAACTGCTGGGGCTGGGATGGAGCACCTGGGCTGTGTACCTGGCCTTGCCACCACGGCCTGAATGCATTGACTGCTCTGACAAAGCAGCAGGCTCCAAGAGAAGGGGATGCTAAAGGTGGGACAGCTCCCTCTTGTTGCTCAGCACACTGTCAGTCCAGCTCTGAAGATCTCCTGGGATGGACATTTCACAGCCTCACTGGGCACCTGTTCCAGTGTTGGACCAGTAATTTTCTTTTCCTAGAGTCTGCTCCGAATTTTTTTATCACAGCTCTTGTCCTCTGCCTCTCATCCTGTCGCCTCTTCACGTCCAAGGGCCGAGCTCTGTGTTCTCTGCACTCTGCCAGGCAGCAGCTGAACAGCAGTTGGATCCTCCCCCCTTCTCTTTTTAACACTGGCCACACTCAGTTTGCTCAGCCCTTCCTCATGCCCCCCGTACCCCAGCCCCAAACTGAAGTGGTGCCTCCCTGTTCCCTCTCCTGACATATTCCAGGTTTGGGATGGAGATGGGTGACTCCCCAGAACCCAGAGCCTGGAAAAGGAGGTAGGGGTTGGTACAGCTCCTCATCGAGGAACTTGCCTTTGTACCAGGGCCAAAGGCTTCCTGCCTCTGGGCGGGGAGAGCTCGTGTCTGCTGTTCTTGAAGGTCTCTGGCAGGTGCTTCAGCCCTCAAAAGAAAGTTCAGACAGGTTTGGGAGATGATGCACAAAAGAGAAGCAAGCAGTTTTCAAGCTGACTGGATCAGGTGATGTGAGAGGAGGGTGATGATGACCTGCCAGTTAAAGAATGGAACAGGAGATTTTTAATATCTTTGAAAGGTGTGCAGTGAGGAGAGTCTGGAGCAGAAAGCAAAGAGAACAAAAATCCCCTGTATTGATGAGCTCCTGCTGAAGCAGGAAACAGGGCCTTAGTAATGAACTCCTCAAAGAAATTAAGGAATTTTGAAGGCAGCATCCTTCTATCTCTAGATTCAGCTTCACACGTGACAAATGCTTTTGCTACGAGAGCAAGCATCTGACCTTTTCCTTCCCATCTCTCCTGCAGCTGCAGTGCTCAGCCTGCTCATTATCAGTGCTTAGGTATTAACCTTGGAATAATCCAAGAGAAAAGCCCAGAGAAAGCTGCAGCCTCTGTTCTTAAATACCCCATTGCAGGCTAAATGAAGGGAGCAGCTACTGTGCTCCTCTGCCCAGGGGAGTTCCCATGCAAGTGACCCACGTTTTGGAAACTACCGGTGTAACCCTTCTGAGAGCACCAGGGTGAATATACCAGGAGTATTTCGGCTGACCCAGCGAAGTCTGTAAGAGTGCAGATAGACAGCTTCACGTGTGGTATGAAAGGAGAAGAAGGCACATCTTCCCACCTCTTTATTCTCTGCAATGTGCAGGCATATGCTTAAAGCACAGGGAGCACAAGGCAGGGTTTGAAGGGAAAGGTGCTGGCAGGAGCCTGCTGACAGCCCTGATGCTCTGCGACATCCTCGGCCGCTGGTTCCTCGCTGTGGCTGCTGCAAGCACAGCTGCTGCTTGTTCCACTGCTGTCAACACCCCCGTGCTGCTGCTGGGAGCCTGCAGCGAGCACAGAGCTCTCCCTGCTTTCCTGGGAGCTGCTGGGAACCTTCCTGAGCTGTGCCTAAAGACAGGTCGGAGGCAGGGCTGGCTCCCGGAATGCAGATTGAATGACAGCGGGAGCCGGGCTGTGCCACTCGCTCACGAGAAGGAGGGCTGGGTGTTAGCAGTGACAGCTTCCATTGCCTCACAGGTAATCACCTGTAATTTTAGAAACACTTACGTACTTAAGAAATTGCTCAGTTGTAGCCAGCGGAGTACAGACTCACTCACGGTCCTACTCATTGCTTGTGCCCAGCTTTGCAGAACATCTGCTTCGTTTTCTTCCCTTTCCCTACTAATCTGGTTTCAGACAGCAATAAAATCTTCCTCTAAAATTATAGAATCAGCATAAAATGCTTTGGGTTGGCAGGAACCTTAAAACTTATCTTGTTCCATCCCCCTGCCATGGCAGGGACACCTTCCACTGTCCCAGGCTGCTCCAAGCCCCAATGTCCAGCCTGGCCTTGGACACTGCCAGGGATCCAGGGGCAGCCCCAGCTGCTCTGGGCACCCTGTGCCAGGGCCTCCCCACCCTCACAGAGAAGAATTCTCCCTAATACTTAGCCTAAACCTGCCCTCTGTCAGTTTAAAGAGGGTTACCCCTTGTCCTATAAATAAAGACTTAATATAATATCCTTATTATTCTCAATAAGAATAATAAGTAAATACTGCTAAGACCATTCCCCTTCTGTTCCTGATATTCAGTAATTACATTTTAATTCAAGCCTCCAGATTTAATTGGCAAGTTAGGAAGTCTAGTTACAGACCTGGAACCCAGTTGCCTTCTCTGGAGACCATGTCAAGGTGTGCCAGCACATCACTGGCATGAGCCAGTAGCTGGCAAAGCCCTGCACAGCCTTCAGACACAGGAATATGACTTGCAAAAGCTTCTGGATGTGAGTTTCTATTCATTTTACAAGGCTCTTCAATAAATGATCAAGTGCTGTTCTGTACTCTCCAGTAATCTGATATTCATCTGAGGGCAGGGATATTTGTCATGAGCTACCAGCCTCTCTTGTCCCAGGAACAAAGGCCAAAGAGACCCAAGAGCTGCGTGGCTGTTTCAGCTGCTTCCTGACCAAGAAACAGTCTCTTCTATAGCTCTTCTCTACCCACCTTCCCCTGTGATATCACCAGCTCACACAAGGTAAGGGTAATCCAGGGTACTCGGATGGGGGCTTCCAAGAAATAGCCAGGCTGCTGAGGAACAGTCTCTGGGGGATTCAGTAGTGAGTAATGGCACATCTGTGCCACTAAAATGCAGTCTTTGCAATGACACATAAAAGCAGCCTCTGAGCACACGCTGTCATATGGTATCTGCACTTTTGACAGAGGTTGTTCCAATAAATTCTCATTTTGGTAGCCTCCTGTGACGTGTGATTCCAGAAAAGAAATGCGCAAAAACATTCACCAGGCTTTTCCTGTGATAGTGTTTCCAGAGAGTTCCTCTTGTTTGTATTCTCTGTTTTTCCTCAGACTTTTGGAGGAAGTGCAGTGGAAACAATGGTAGCTTATTTGTTCCAATATGACTAAGCAGTAATCATTCATTTGCCAACCTAAAGAGTAAAAAGAGAAAATTAATGAATAGCCATGTGCTAATAAGATGAGGTTAATTTGAATTGCCAAATACCACAGATGAATTGATTTTGTACTTTCTGCATTTTTTTTCTGTACTCTGTGCTTTCCCTTTTTAAATTCCCTTGTGGCTTCAGAAGAAAAAGATGTTTTCTAGTTCCTGTCAGATGAGCTTGGATAGTGCTAACATGTACCACAGCACAACTGCAGCACACGTGCTGGATGGGTGCTCAGCAGTGTCTCTAAACCAACTCTTAGGGAAATTGTTCTTAATTTCTCAGGGATGTGTGAGGATGGTCAGAAAAACAAAAACCAGTTTAAATTTCTGCAGCCAACCTGAAGGAGACACAGGGTGGCCTTGTGCCTGTTGGAATTTACATTTCAAGTAATTCTGTTAAATCACCCAAGCAAGGGATGCCCAAGTGCAAGGCCCGGGAAAAGGCTCCAGCAATGCTATCAGTGTGTTCCAGCCCTGCCTAATCCTTCTCATCATTTCTCACATGAACACTCTCACTGACTTTGGTTGGACTTCTCCCAGGCCGCAGCTCAGGGATGGCCCCTGAGTGTGCCTATCAAAGCACGGCCTCTGGCTCCTTCGTCTGCCACTCAGCCCTTCTCCTGTCCCTCTGCCTGACACAGCTCAGCCCCTCTCCCCACGAGCAGCGGAGCCCAGGGTAAGAAGGGAAAAGGAAGGAACCTCTTGTGATTTGGAGTAGAAAGGTGCAGTGGAAATGCCTGATGGACTTCATTATCACTTATCTCTCACTGCCAAACCTTCTCAGCTGTCGCTGCAGTTGAGCTGGTTATGACTTGCTGTCCATTTGAGATCAAACCAGTGCATCCATCTAACTTCCCTGTGTACTTTCTTAGCCTATGAGAGCGAAGTAAAATCATCCCTCTGCAGCGTATCTCTGTCAATAAACTGCCTGCATCTTGCATTAACAGAAACAATCCTTTGACAGTTCGGGAAGATGATGATTACCTAGTGCCTCTTCACTCCCTACCCTGCTCCTCCAAACTCAGCTGCACGCGTTAATTTAAAAGAGGAAAAAATAACAAGAGCAGGAAGAAAACAAACCTCATGTCACAAGAAGCTCAATTTGAGAAGTTTAACTTCCTGCACAGAGTTGGGAAGCACAAACCTGTCCACGTGCTCACCTACACCATTAAACTTGGCACGGTTTTGAGGTGCCTGGTTTTACGTTGTGAGGCCAGTCCAGCCAGCTCCTGCTATACTGCAGCTGGGCCCAATGCAACTTCTAGAGATGTTTTTTAGGATTTAAAACATAGCAGCTGTGCTTGCTTCTTTCTGCTTGGGATATCAGAGCACTGGGGCTCAGCCATGCCTTTGGGAACGTGCCTCTTCAGCTGGGCTGCCTCTGAGATGTTTAGGTCTCTTAGCTGATCCTTCTTTATTTGAGACTGGGGAAGATGTTTCACACTCTGGTGTTATTAATACACAGCACCCTGGCTGCCCCTGGGCACCAGCACCTCCTGAAATGCTTCCACAGGATACACAGTTGAGCTTCCAACCTAAATGCATCTCCTCGAGGCAAGCAGGCAGCTACAGCCTGAGGTCCCCCTGAAAACCCCATCAGCAGAGTCAAGAACAAGCCTAAAGGGGTCTCATTTAAAAATGGTGGGTGCTGTAAAGGGGCAACTGTGATTCAAGCAGAGCACAGAATGCAAAAAAAAATAGAAGTTATTACGATGAGAGCTATTTTCTGTTCTGGGAATGGTAAGGAAAGGACTTATCTAAACTCTGACATCAGAGAGCTCCTTGATCCTTCCATCACACATCAGAAAGCTCCTTGATCAGCCCTGTGATTGGTGCCTCAGCGTGCAATTGTCACTTTGGGGAGTGTTTCTTGTTAGATTTCAGTTTACCCCGCAGAAGGATGGGGAAGAAAACGCATCCTGCAGAGGTGCCCTGAGGCCGGGTGTGTTGGTGTGAGGGATGTCAGGGCTCTCGGTGGTTTTGCTGCGGACAGAGCTGCGGGTCTGTCCCAGACCTGCCTTTGCAGCAGCCCTGCCAGGCTGCTCCCTTCCCCAGCTGTCCGTGCTGGCAGCAGCTCAGCAGAACACGAGGTGCAGCTTGGCCTTGTACCTACCCCTGTAAGGCTGTAATTTTTTGTTGTTGTTGTCCTTTTGTACCTGATGTGTTTGGGAAAAACGCTGCTATCTTGGCAAATATCTGGACATCTTTGCTGTTAAGAGAGCAGTGATTAATGTGCTTTTTTGTTCTCTCTGATTAAATTAAAACATGCATTCTAACATGTCTTGGAGACATTTATAATTGTCCTTGTGTAGCCCAGCTTATCAGGAGGCAGTAGCAGGTGTTGTCAGCAGAGCCAGCCAGGATTTTTACTGCTGGATGCCAGCCTCCGTGCTGAAGGCCAGGGCCCAGATGCCAGAGCCCCGTGCTCATGCTGAGCAGGGTTTCCATGAGCATCCCTCCGTCCCTGGGCCCGGGATGGACGCTGGGGACACGGGGCCCAGCCCCAGCCGTGTCTGCCACCCCGCAGAGGCCCCTCCACACTGACCACTGCAGATTGGGCAAGGTGGCTTTGCAGATTTCCCCACATCTGTGAGCACTTGAAACAAACTTTGCTGGCTTTATGTCCAAGGGAGCTTTCTGCTAGTTTATCTCAAAGTGCGTTTCAGTGGACAGAAGCAGCAGCTTTGATGTGAGAAGAAAACACATTTTCTGTGTGGAGCCCTCTTGTCCTCACGTGTTGATGTAACCCTGGGCGAAGTGTCCCCTCTGTCACCTGCACTGCCCCTCCCGTCCCAGTGTGCTCGGGCGTGAGGGTTTGGGCAGGTTATGGCTGCTGAGGGCATCACAGCAGGCCTGCCCTCACCCCTGCCATGGTGCTCGTGTCTCAGCCTACAGGGGCTGCTCAGGTCTCAAGGCAGCATCTGGTGGTCTGTCTGATGGTCACTCTTTAGCCAGAGTGGGATCAGCTTTGTCCTCATCAAGTTCCATCCCTTTCTCTGGTGAATTTTAGGCAAGTGGAGCAATCTTCTTTATTTTCAGCTCCTTTTGAAGGGTCTGACCCCCTCAGCTAGTGCTGCAGGAAAAGCTATCACTCAAAAAAACTCACAGTTTGCAGACTTGGAGGTTACCTTTCTTGCTCTAGAACAAAGATGAAATAAGTTTCATTTGAACTTGATGAAATACATTTCACTTGTACTTTTGCCACCTGTGTGTGAGGAATAAAGGCTGAACTGAAAGTTGCACGAGTTGTACACGAAGGGTCAGGTTTTCTGTTTCTGCCATTTTATCATTATTTTCCTTCAAAGAAGGTGTAAGCCCATGAAGGTGTTGGCACATCCTGGTTTAAAGTCTGAAAAACGAGTATCAAAAAGTTTAGAAGGCAGGACAGTGCTTTCCATGATGTTTCCAACACCTGGAAAGAGAAATGCATTCTCATAATATTGCTCTCTTGCAACTCCTTGGCAAGTTTTTCCTGTGTAGGGAAAAGAACTAACAATCCCTAAATATGATGCTTAGCTTGGGGGCAATTTTGCACTTTTTTGCTGCCATCTCTTAAGTTTCCTTTGCCCATCAGCCTTGGAGTCACAGAAATTCGTCAGCTGTGTTTTGGGAATGTATATCTATCTGCAGCTGTGGAATGGCCACAGAAGGGCCTGGTCAGAGCTCTGGCAGGGCACTCATCAGAAAGCATCACGTAAGCGGTGTCTCTGATCACAGCAGTGGCCACTCGGGGTTACCACTGCCTTGGAAGCAGATGTGCAACAGACAACTGAGGCTTTATCAAAGGTTTTCAGGGCAGCAAGTTACCATGGCACTTGCAGTCAGATAAAACACTGTAGGATCTTTGAGAAGGAGTCTGTTATAGTTTTGTAATTCTATAGGGCGTATTGTCCAAGAATTCAAAGCACCCCATTACGTTTCAGTGCTCTATTGTAAGGTGGGTAAATATGATTAGTTCCATTATTAGACTGGCAAAATGAGACACTGAAGTGATGTGATTCCCCCACTGTGGCATATGTACCACTGGTGTCAACTCTTCTGTGGTGTCAGCCTGCCTCAGCCCAGCAAGGCAGATGTGGGATGTCTGATGGCCCCTTTGAGCAGTTTTGCAGGCTCAGGTGCAGCTGTGTTTTCCCAGTGGTGTCTATTCCTGGTCTCTCAGAGATTCACCCCTGTAGTGAATATTTTACATATTTCACTTGATGTATCTAAAAGTGGAGTTCATTAAGCAGTCCTTAAAAAAAGCCCTGGCACACAGTTCATGCCTTCATTAGTGTCTGTGTGCTGTCAGCGCTTTCATCAGCCCCCTCACGTCCTACCCCATTGAATCTGTGCTCTGCCTGCACTCCCACGCAGTGCAGTTGTGCCTGAGACCAAACCCTCGCTGCCCACGTGTGCTGCACCCCCCAGAGCTGACCCCACACTGCCCCGTGTCCCCTCCACGGCTCCCTTTGATCCCAGAGCAGCAGCAGCCGCCCTCCCGGGAGCTCGGCACAGACAGGTGCAGGCAGAACTTCCTCCTCCGCAGAGAATTCTTATTAAAAGTTACCCCCATAGGCTGATTGCTGTTATTATTCTTTTTTATCCTGTTATTGTCTCCCTTGGGCCAGTCAAACAAGGGAAAAACAAATTTTAATCTGTGATTGCTTTTACACTTGCTTGTGTTTCCCACGTGCTGGGAGGTGCGAGGCTCCAGCCTGCGCTGTCCCCGTGTGCTGCCCGAGATTCTTTTTGTAGTTCATTTTCTACCTTTAGAGGTGATCTGTACTCTGAAGGAGACAACAACTCTTTCTTAATCCTGTCTTCCATGCTAGTGTTGCTCTACCTTTGTTAAAGCATGGGATTATCCAGGGCTGAGCATGATCTGGGCTTTTGCAGCAGTGTTTGGGATGGGGGAAGGAGGCGCAGCCGTGGTCAGCTGTAAAGCCAGCCTTAAAGAAATCCATCTTTCTCTGGGAAGGGGCCAACTGCAGCATCACGTCTGAGCTCATTCCAGCTCTAAGATCCTGTCTAATCTGTGGGCATGGGGAGATCAGTGTGGCTGGGGAGGCCAGCAGGGATCCTGCAAAGGGAGCCTCGGTGGTCCCCTCGCAGTGCCAGCCCACCTCCCACTTGTTGCCTGGACCTGCAGCCCAGCCCCAGTTCTAAACTACAATCCCTGGTGAAGTGCAAATGGCACCTGGAGCTGCAGGCACACAGCACAAACTGCCAGCCCAGCCCTGAAGTCATCTCCCTGGGAGCATGAACACGGACCCTGGTGATGGAACACCTCTGTCTGTCTGTCTGTCTGTGTGCACTCTGGGCCCACACCTCGGAGGCTGCAGAGCACCCCTTGCTTCGTGCTCTTTCTCAGACGATCGTGCACAAGGACTACAAACAATGGGCCAAGCAGTTTTTAATCTCTTTTAATTAAAAACGTCCAGTGCTGTTGCTGATTTCCTCCTTCAGACTCCAGGCTGCCCAAGTTCTCGTTGTTTCCTCAGCTGAAAACCCTTCTGCCCTTCCACCCTGCTGCCAGGTTTGTAGTGCATCCATCAGAGTGGTCTCTGGAAGTCCTGGCACCCAGCAGAACTGCCCCTGTTCCTTGGTCCCTCCTGCTGTGGCCTCCAGCTAATGGCGCTGTCCTGTCTTGTCCAGTTTGGGCCCATTTATCATCACTTATCTCCCCTTTCTTCACTGTTTTGGGATCTCCTCAAGGCTGACATTTTGGTCATGTTTTTAGTGCCTGCTAAAAGGTTCTTGTTCAAACCTTCCTAATGTTTTCCTTCTCAGGCTTCTTGCAAAGGGCTCCTGTGGGAACCCTGCTCTTCCCTGCTTCATTTCATAATCCTCCACCCTGGTCTCGAATACGACGTGGTAGATCTTGCTGATTCACCAATTAAATCGAGTGGAATAATTTGGATTATTTAAAAAATAATTTTTAACACAGTTTAAATCAGCCCAATTGATTGTTCTCTCTTGTAGCCCCTATTAGGCGTTTTCTGAGAGGGGAGGAAAAAAAGCATCGCTTTTATTATTTTTTCCTGACTTTTGGCTTTTATGGCAGCACAGTATTTGACTCTTTGCTCCTTGTCTTGCTCTGAAACAGTTTATCAAATCTCCTTCAACAATTACTGTCTGCTCCTCTATTATTCACTTTCACTGGCTTGATTCCTTCCTATCAATCAGCCTTCTTCTCCCTTTCCAGCCTGCCTTCTGTCAGCATAAAAGTCTCTGCTTGAACTGCAGCACAGGGTGAGCGCAGATTTAACCCTTCCCCGGAGCTCCCAGCTCTCCACACCCGAGTGCCAAGGCAGCCCCTCGCTTCCTGTCTCCCTGCTCCAGCCCAGGCTGTTCGAGCTCTCCATCATCTGCTCACTCTTCCTCTCCGTTTGCAAGTGAGCAATTTCTGAGCCAACAAAGTGGTTTGCTGCAGTTTTTCCTCACCATCCCAGTAAAGCTCCAAGTTACACTGAAACTTTGGTGGCTGCTGTGAGTTTTCAGGGCTAAAGCAAAACCTACTGCAGTGCTATAGCTTCTCAGTGATTCCTGTGTGCTTCAAATGAATCTCTGTCCAAGAACTCACTGCACCATGAAATCTCCTCTGTCCATGTAAGTGGCTTGAAGTAAGACCGTGGGGAGGTTGTTTTGTTCCTGAGAATAGAAGCTGTCCACTCATTATGACCCCAAAAGTGGATCCTGCTCCATGTTCTGCTGTCTTCTTCTCTTCTTCACCTCCCAGCCCCTCTGCATCCTCCCTCCCCCAGGTTCCACCATCCCTAGTGCCACTGTTGGGTGCTCTCACCTTCGTGTGTTTACATCAGAAAGACTCTCGGAGAAAAAGGTTTTCATAAGCAGGAAGTCGAACTCTGGTTTTATCATAATCATTAATAAAGCAATTAATTTGGTCTGTGTGCTAGGAAATTCAAAGACCTTTGGTAGGTCATGCTTAGAAGGACATGTTTTTTGTATTAGTGAAGTGATAAAATTCAAATGGAAATGAGAAATGTTTTCTGCTCTTTACATGGAATGTGGAAAAAAATATGCTAGAATTTTACTGGATCATTAAAGGAAATATGTCAGAGGGGCTGTTCTTACTCTATGCTTTTGACTGTCAGAAAAACATGTGAAATACCACATTATTTCCATGAAAAAAGTAGGCTTAATGTATAAAAATCCTGTTTGTTTATGAAAAGTGTCTAATTTTGTCCAACCCCAAGGCCTCAGCCATGAAAGTGTCCTGCCCCGCGGCAGCAGGCTGGGTGTAGCACATAAGTGCTGTGCAGGGATGGACTCCAACACTCTCCAGGCTCTGGTGTCTGGCCTTGCTGCTCACGTGGAGGGGACTGGAAGGAGAGTGATGGTGTCTGGGCTTCCTATCAATTAGGATCAAAGCCACTTAGTTGGCTGAGATGTGCTTCCTCTGAATCCTCATTTTGGGTTTCTGTCATGCTTCTTTAATCTCCTACAAAGTTACATTTCCATAAAAGAAATTTCCATTTTTCCTGCTTATTTTCGTTAAGTGGAAAGTCTCCTTAATGATGTTTTTTTGGATTCAGAAGCTCCTCATCTAGGTCAGCATTTTCAGAATGCCAGTTTCCCAGTTGTTACATCGCTACGCCTCAAATCCTTAATTCTAAACAATGAAAGTCTTGGAACAGTTCTTGCTCTCCTTTAATTTCCTTCCTTCTGAGAGCTGAGTTTTTCCTCTCATCACAGTCTCCATCCCAGCTTCAACTCATTTATCAATTTATAAGTCTCGCTTCTTCCAGAATAGTTTTTCAGATACGTATTTTTAGATGAGAGCTGTTCCATCTTTCCAAAATGATCACTTCAAGCTCAGCCACTGGAGCTGAGACATACAATATTTAAATTATTATTTATAGTACAGGAACATGTGGAGACTTTCATTAAAGATAAGGCATTAGCCTTGTGCCTTGATGAGTAAAGTGAATGATAGTCCCTACTCTGAGCAGCTTGCACTCTGCAGCCTGGGTGGACTTGCTGGCCGAATTTAAGGAGAAATTTGACCCAAACACGTGTTGGCATCACTCAGGGCTGAATACAGCCCCCAAGTTCTGTCAAGAGTTGCCCAGCCCTGCCTTCCCCAGCTCAGGGTGCTGCTGTTTGTGTCTCAGTGCCTGACAGGCAAGAGACACAGCAGGATGGGGTGAATCCGAGGAACAGGGGAGCTGAGACCCCCTGTGAGATCACAGCCACCCAGGGGAGAGGCCAGGTGAGCACAGCTGGGCACATCTGCAGGGGAGGGCAGCAAAGTGATCCCCTGAGCTCAGCCAGGGACACGGAGCTCCAGGGCACGGTGGGGAAATACCACCTAGAGATAACATGGCCAGACAACTCCAGATTCCAGCATTTTTCCAGTCATTGTTAGAGGTCCCTTTTCTCCAGTGTGTCCCTAATTCTTTTGATTCCTCAGCTAGTACCAACTCATGATCTGTCAGGCTTCAGCAGAGCCTGGTGCATTTCTGTACTGAAAGAAACCTTTCTACTTGGATTACCATTTATAGCTCCAATTTTTTTCACTAAGTGGTGTAAATTGGTTCTGTGTGACTTGATGGATTCTCTCCCTCCCCCTTGACAACAGTGATAAAAGATCTGACCCCTTTCTGGATGTTTGTAAAACCAAACATACAAAATCTAATTTGTTTAGGGCTGAGCTTTTAATTGCTTTACCGTCACAACGTGAAACCGAACGCTTTAGCAATCCTGGGGATTGATCGACTGATTTATAATAAGGGACTTGACCCAGGAGGGGTTATCAGCCTTGGATGTAGTAAAATAAATCTTTTTGGATTTGTCAGGATGTTGGTACGGACTTCTGTGGGGCAAGGATTTGGCATGCAGCCTCTGAACCCTGCAGTGGCTGCTGATGGAATGTCCCAGTGCAATGTTCTTCCAAGCTGCACTTCTTATCAGGCCTGAACACTGCAGCAGAGAAATAAAGCTGAACAACAGTGGCCAGGGCTTGCTCTGCTCCCAGGTGGCCGAAAATCAGGCCGTGTTCGCTGACCCAGGGGGAGGATTGAAACCCCTGCAGGTTTGAGGGGCTTTTGGGTTTTGGTTGCTGAGAATTTAGGATTGCAAAACAAACCAAATGCTTATATGCAGAGAATTCCTGTTCTTAAACTACCTCTAATTAATTTAGTGCTTTTTGCCCTGGCCCACAGATCATGAAGCCTTCTTTGGCCTTTCAGAGGTAGCACTGTTTTAGCCTTCTGCATGTGCTGATTAGTATCAAGTCAGAATAATTCTTTTTTCCCCAGAGAAATCCCCTGTGTTTTACTCATAAATAAAAAAGGAAAGGGAGAAACATTCTTGATGGTATTTTTGCGATTTGACTTTGCCTTTAGAATAGAACTGCACACATACAGCACTTGTCGTCCCTAAAACTTACATTTTGAAAGTTCTTTGAAGATCTAAATTACAGATCTTTCATATGAAAAGTTAATGAAGGACTCTAAACAAAATAAAATAGAAATGATGACATGAAAGAGCCTTCTTATGGCTTCAATAACAAGATAAACAGTTTAATATTCCACATACTGCATTAAAAATAACAGCTGGGCTCTGTGGAGACGAATCCCCTAACTCAGCTGCACTGGTTCCCACATTACCCAAGCACAGGTTGGAGACTGGTGACTCTCCCCCACTTGTCACCTCCCTCTGGCC
Organism: Edolisoma coerulescens; assembly: GCA_013397115.1. Taxonomy (NCBI): domain Eukaryota; kingdom Metazoa; phylum Chordata; class Aves; order Passeriformes; family Campephagidae; genus Edolisoma; species Edolisoma coerulescens. Next base: position 267,544 of record VWZW01004955.1, on the reverse strand, counting down.
TCCAGAAATGCTGAAGGCAGCCAACACCTGATAAGTTTTAGCAGACAACACAAGTACTTGAGCAAATACAGAAGTGCCATTACCAGCACCACTTCAGTACCCCCAAGTGATAGGTACATTCCGAATTGGCAGCCTCCAATTTTAATGAGCTATTGCTGTTTCAGACCATATTGATTGGCCTTTTTTTTTCTCTTCCTCCAATTCAGCAAGAGGAAACAAGAACCAGCATTTCATTAAAGGGAGACTTTGTCCAGTGTTTCATATTTCATGAATACTTGTGAGTGAACACATCCCATAAAATAACCAATTAATTCAGCCATGCTAAGGCTCAGACTGAAAACTACACCACTGCATTAACAGAAGCCCGGGGAGGCACAAGGTTTAACATTTCCTACTGTATAAAATGTTCCCAAACACGATTTTCATCCACATCCCTTGATTCACTTCACTTTCTACCTCTCGGCTTTCCTGACAGCTTCTGCTGTGTTTGTTGCTCTGTGTGACTACTGTACCGTGCCGTTTGCAGCTCAGGATGTTTCAGATGCAATCCCCATTTTTCTGTGAGTGTTTTTCATTATTGTTGCTTTTGACAACATCACAGATCCAAGTTAAAAGTGACCAGAAGAGCAGGGGAAAGAGTAACCTGCAATAATGATTTGCAAATTGTGTTAATTTCATAGTGGGATTCTGCTTTTTGATAGGATTTAATGCGTAATGAGCTCCTGAGACGTTATTTTTGCTTCAAAGCTTTGCTGAGTACTAGATCCTATTAAATTCTTGCAGTGAACACACCAAAAAAAATACTTTGCGCTAATTTTAATAATTTTTAATTGAAGGAATATTTTAATTCCAATTTGAATATTCAAGCTGTTCAAAAGTTAACACATTCTCAAAGTACTCATCAGTCTTTTCTTTCCATAAAAATATTTCTTCAGGCAGCCTGTCGCTTTTGGGGAGGGGGGCAGGTGTTTTTGTCTCAGATTTTGTTTTTCAGACCCAATTGAAACAAATTTAGGTGTATTTTGCTATTTATTTCTTTTTAAGTGCCTGCATGCTGCAGTCTAATCTGCATTCTTTTTATTGCTGTTTTATAGTCTGCCATTATTGTTTGTTTCCTCTGCGTTTTTCTAAGAGGAGAAACAAAACACAAATTTCCCTGCTAGTCCTTTCTTGCGTGGTAGCAGGAGCTGGGTGTGTGTGCATGTGTCATGCTCAGTAACACATGTATTTCGTTGTTAGCAGGGTTGTTATATTACATTAAATCTTACGGGTTCCAGCAGAGCCTGGCATCCCAGGCTGCAAAACAACTCGCAGGAGCCCAAACAGCATCACAATCTACTCACACGAGCGAGGAACGTGTGGCTGCCACGCTGCAGGAGGAGGAGGAGACACAGAGCGTTCCAGTGGCCTGGTTCGAGCCTTCCCAAAGACCTGGGGCTGGTTCCCGTAGCCACAAGCCTGTTTGATTTATCCTCCCGACCTTAATGCTCTGCAGAATCCCAGGGAGAGCTGGAGAGCAGCAGGCAGTGGTGTGAGCGGTGGAGCACAGCCCTGCTCACCCTGAGCACGGCCCCGAGCGTGGGTGTGGAGGGGCAGCTGTGCTGAAGGGAAGCCCTGGCTGGAGCAGCCGAGCCCTTGGCGCGCTGCCCACTCGAGCCGTGGATGCTGTGGAGAGGTTCTGATCCCACACCTCTGCCTGCAGCGGGGTTTGGGGCTGGCAGAGCCCAGTGCTGGCAGAGCTGGCGTGTGGGATCCCAGCCTGCCTGGCATTTCCTTACAGACACTCTGGGGACACAGGGGTGGTGTGGCCTTAGCTGTGAGGACCGAGGGGTTGTGGTTTGCTGCCCTGGCTGCCCAGGGCTCTGCCCAGTGCAGCCATCCAGGGGCTCTTTATTAGTGGTAAACGAGTGACCCTAATGAGTGCCTTGGTCCTTCCATCTCCATGTCAGTTTTTAGGAATCAGAGGCAGATGGTTGAGAGCTCTGAGATGTTTGGGGTGACCTTGGGGAGGCTCTAACTACAACGCAAAATTGCAAATGGTGAACGCAGTAAGCAGATTAAGAGTCTGGCACTCTGGCAAATCTCAAGACCTAGTCTTATGTTGCTATTTTTCCCCTATGGCAAACTTACAGATTTCAGAATGACTTTGCTGTAGCAGTGACTTGAAAATCATAGTGAGTGAGTGTTCCCTTTTAAATAATGGATTATGAGGCAAAGATTAATTTTTGCTCAATTTTCACACTAATTCAGTGCCTTGCTGCCAGGAGAAGCACAAAGCAGGACACAAATTCACAGTGGCTCTCTTCTCTTTCAAAGTCTTAGCATGCTTTTATTGGATGGGACTGTTTGCAATAAAGTCCCGTCATTCACATCTGGTGCCCACTGAACTGTGGGACTTTGACATCTCCTGGAACATCCTTTGGTTCATGTCAGCAGTGAAGAGCTCAGCCCTTCCCAGCCTGCCCAGTGCTGCTCTGAAGGAAACCAGTCCTGCCGTGGACAGAAGGTCACGAACCAACAACCCAGTGACAGCCACCACTCTGCAGCTGCCAGGTGCCTCTTGTTTTTCAGGCCAGCTGAAAAAGCAGGGAAGAGGGAGAGGGAAAGAGAAGGAAACAGAGAAAGACAGACAGCTGAGAAGAGGTGAAACCAGAAATGCTATGTCCCAGAGGCATTTATCAGCCCAAATGAAATGGAAACAGCGAAAGGGAAACACTGCTTTGCTTTTCTCAAAATTGTATTTCCAGTTGAATGAGTTGAAAAGAAAATATCCTTTCCTTTTCCTGCGATTTTGAGAGATCTGTTTGCTAAGTCTGCAGGCTTAGTAGGAGAGACAAGGAGAATTTATTTTCTGTATACGTTGGTAATTTATGAGGTTGCTATAAATGCAGAGTTTATGGAAGTAAAATCAGGCCATGAAATAAAAAGGATTTTATTCAAATATCCCAGCTTATTAATTCTTTCTAATTCTTCACAGAGGAGGAGATGAGTGAGGATGCACACACAGTTTACTGAATATTAAGAGGGAGACGATCCAGTAAAAGTAGCAAATGCAGGTATAATTTAAAAATAGAAAAAGATGAAAGATAAGTGAATTTTATTAGGGATTGAAATATAATTGGATTTTCCTTTTCCTATTTTGCCATCAAGATGGCAGAAAGAAATTTACCATTGTGGGAAAGGGTCTTGCATTACTAACAAACCTGCACAAAGTGGCTTTACCTTCTTGTGCAGTGGGGTGTGACCGAAGGGATGTAAATGCAGCTCTTATCTGTGCCACATGAAGGGGTGGAGAGGAGATTTAGAGCCTTGAGCAAGAAATAAGATGGCACAATTGCCTTCACTGGGATTTAGTGCTCCACCAGGAGCAGAAATGGGGCAAACACGTCCTTCTTTATGAGCAGCATTAACTGTCTGTTCCACTGAGTGTCCATCAGTGTGCCTGGCTGTGTGGTGTGTTATTGTCCTGCCTTCATCTCCAGAAATGTCCAAGAGGGTGAAGGGATGGGGAAGGATCCTGTTATGTGATGTGCTGGGAGATACACAGAGACAGAGGTGCTGCTGGGCTGTCACAGATCCCAGGCCAAGATGCTGTCCCTGAGAGCCCCCAGAGCTCTCAGAAACCTCTCCTCTCAAATGCTTTCTGGGAGAAAAGAGTCAGCACAGCAGGAACGTTCAGCATGTGCTGGCTGCACGTCAGCAGGCCCTCCCTGGGCACACCACGCTTCCCAGAGGCTGCTTCCCACTGCTGCTTGGACCTGGAAAGGGAGAACACATCAGGGGTATTGAATGAAGGTGTAGTGAACGCTGGGGCAGTGTGTCAGGTGATACTGATCTCACAGCAATCATTTGCAGGCCTTCACCAAACCAAGTCCTTGCTGTTAGCTAACTTTGGAAAAACGCGAATGTCCCAAGAAACTTCTCCTGTCCTGGCAGACCCAGAGGCCCTGCGCTGCCTCTTCCCACACTTTACTCTCCAGGTTTGCTACATGAGTGTATTCAGTATTTGGCAGCTGTCTTTAGGGAGCCTGCTTCCCCCTCAGCTGGCACTCCACACGTGGGGACCAGTGTGTAAACAGAGTCCCTCCTTCATGGGCTCTTTCCTGGCTGAGGGGAGCTGCTGGACCCAGCAGCCACCACCGGCTCCCTGGACTAAATGAGATGGGAGGACAGGAGCTGAGATCTGTTTCCTCCAATTAAACTGATTAGGGAGGGCTCTGTAGTTGAGGCAAACGGCATAAAATGAGAAAAAGGTCACTGGGGTGGCTCTGAGGGCAGGCATCAGCCTCCTTTGCATCTTGGCATCTCCTGACCTTCGTGTCCATCTGAGCCACTGTCCCTGCAGGGTTTAGCTGTGATCCCCAGGGCCTGGCCAGTGCAGCTCTGGCAGAACAAAAGCTCCAGGGATGGTGGAGGAGCAGCTCTGCTCCCGCAGTGGCAGCTGGCAGGAGGACACGGAGCAGTTCACAGGGCAGGAGCAGACTGGGAGTGATGAAGCCGTGAGACAGAGGGGCTTGAAGCGAGACTGGCTCTGGAGTTCCTAGTCCAGTGGTACTCCATGGGGGGCTGGGCTGGGGCTGTGATGGCGAGATGAGATGAGCTGCACTTCACACGGTGCAGGAGCGCAGGAGGAGTGTCGCAGTTCGGGGTACTTTGGTGTCTTTTTTTGGAACACTTTTGATAGTAGAGGTGGCATCTGACCTTCTGCATTTGAGACCTGATGGCTCGGGGATCTCCAGCTCTAATGTTGGCCATCAGGCCCTACTCTCGTATACAGAACTAGTGCCAAGCAGAGAAAAGCCTCAGAGAAAGCTGGCTGTTCTGAGAAGCAATTCCCATTGTTGCACTCGCTAAGACTTCTGGGCCCCTGAGGTGTACAGGGGAGTGTCTGAGTTGTAAGTATCAAAAGAAATTAATTATTCTATATTATAATTAAGTCTTTTTTAATTAGCTGAATAATTGGAATTTTTCTTGCGTTACAATGCAGGTTTTCACGTAGCCAGATAATCTGTAACTTTAGAGGGATTTACCTGAGAAATTTCTAGCATGCACAGTTCTCTTTCTGTAATATAAAGTAGTAAATAACAGTTCTAAGGTGGCTGCAAGAAAGGCAGGGCTCTTTAAAAGAAGTCTGTCAAGCCAAACTTGTCCCTCAAAATGTATGTTTTGTAAAAGCCTTCAGAAAATGTTGGGTCGAACTGTTTTAGTGTTATTGTGAGGAAATCAATATTTCCCTGCAGCCTTTGCAGCCCCCAAATTGTAGCATGTTGTTTCTGCAGAAGAAGCTGAAAGTGAAACTGTCTAAAAATGAGAGTGAAGTAAACTGGCCTGTTTCCATAATTTGCCCTAAAAGTCCCTGAGGTAAACAAAACAACACACTTGAGCAGTCAGAACTGAAATATTCTCCCAATGTAAACAGCTGAATTAGAGGGTGCTGGTGGCACTCTGGGAGGGGTTTTTGCTTTTCTTTCAGCCTTTCTCCTTCTTCCCTCTCCCTTGCCATGTCCCTCGAAGCCGTGTTCCTCCTGTGCCGTGCCACACAGCAGATCTTCCAGGCTTTGTCCTCCAGCAGAAGCACCAAGGGAGTCATGCAAGACCCCCATGTGCTTCAGCACTGAGATCAGTGAATTGCCTGCAGTGGGTTCCCCACCACTGGAGAAGAGGAACCTTTTCCCCCTGCTCTGACAGGGCAGCAGCATTCAGAGCATGGAACAGAGGTGGGGCAGCAGCTCCGTGTGATGGGGGCATTTGGGACCCTTGAGCTGGCACAGATGCAAACAGCACTCCCGGGTACTCCTGACCCCTGCTGTGAACTCTGTCATGTGGCATGGGCATGGCTTCAGGGCTCTGCAGGGTTAGGACTCAGACAGGTGATGCCAGGAGGAGCAGAGTTTATCGTATGGGATACTGGGGCTATGGGTGGGTATATTCTCCATTGCTGAAGCCGAATTCAGAAAGGAACCACGTTGATTTGGTGAGTTTGGCTGAGACCTCTGTCAACAAAATTAAAAGAGAAAGTCTGGGAGACGCATAACTTGCTCACAGACGCACCAGTGTGGATGCAGTGGCTTTACAATGTTGTATGTTCACCTGTCTCAGACAGAAAAATATGAAGCCAGTTTGTGGGAACAGGAGGAGATCAGGAGAGCAAAGGACCAGAGGAAAGCAAATGCTGTGCTGACTGGCAAAGAGACTGCTCTCTTTGTGTTCTTTGTGCTTGACTGAAACATCTTCACAGGGTTTTTTCCCCTCTAATCTGGAAATAATTCTGATTTATTTTAAGCCTTCTATTAAGACAAGTCACGCAGCGGTGGCTGGCTGGCGGCGGGCGGCTGCGTGCGCGCGGACGCCTGTGTGCGCTTCCAAGGGGCTGCTGCCTTCTTCAGTTGACACTGCAGTCAATTACTGTGTTTTCAATTATATATAAAAGGCAATGATGGAGGTTTTCAGCTTTTATAGCACCACAAATCACAGAGTCCTTCACTGTACATGCAGCATCGCTGCCACTGTGTACCACGGGAGATCACGACTTCCCCAGGCCGGCTTGCAGAGGGAGCGGTGCCAGCAGGGACCCCCAAACTGCAAGGTAACACCATGGGGAGGGCAAACCCTCATGGGCAGCTGCTCCTGCACATGGTCCTTCAGCCACCAGCCCCTGGCTGACAAACAGGGACGGGCAGTGTGATGCCTGGGCTGTGCCAGGGAAGGGCAGGAAGATTTTCTGTGTGCTCCACATGGTCAGCAGCACGTCTGTGTGGGAGCTGTGCAGCCTGGATGGGCAAGGAAGGGTAAGGTGAGGACATCATTTGTGAGAAGGGTCATGGTGCAGAGAGTGACATTGGCTGCAGCACTCTGTGAGTGTTTGGTCACACAATCGGTCTCTTGCCAGCTCAGAGTCACTGGGTAGATCTGAAGTGAGTAGGCTGGAAAATTGTTGGGAGCCAGGATCTGTTTCACAGAATGATCATTTAGTGGTACCTAATATCATAACATTCTTATATTTGCAAAGTTAGCCCTAGAAAAAAGGGCTTGGACTGGCAGACCAGGAGTGTTTGCCTTTGAAACCAGGTAATATGAGGAAAAAACCGAGGTTGTAATAGAGCATGAACAATCTTCCTCAGCAGCCAGAAGATGCCACCTACCATCCAGGGATCTGAAAAGGACTCACCACTGGCAGGCTTGGTCTTGACTTTGGCATTTGGGTACCTTAATGCACATACAAGTGCCCCAAAATTGTCTGGTGCAAGGGCAGCACCAGCACTTGTCAGCTTCCCCAGTTTCCTTTAGTAAAACAGATATTGGCCAAGCCATTTTTATTCTGCTCTGCGCTGGCAGGGAAGGGGCTGTCTGGATGCATCACCAGGCTGCGTTTCACCAGTGGCAGATTGGTGGTAACCCAGCAGTCAGGTCCAGGAGAGCGAGGCTGTGAGAGACTGAGCGGGCAGGAGCAGAAATCAAATCATTGCCACACAGAGTGAACAAGAACACTTGAATTCTGAGACTCCAGTGAGAAAGCAAGTGAGAAAAATAAACAGAGGTTGTCAGCTAGACTGGATGTATTGACTGCAGTACAAACTGGAGGAGGAGCAGTGATCCTGGTGGCTGGGATGGAGATGTTTGGAATGGTCCTGTTTCACCCAGAACACACCCTGGAGCCCTCTGCTCCTTTCCATGATAAGGATCCATGCGAGGAGGATCCCCCATGGTGAAGAATGCTGTCAGTTCAGGGAGACAGGGACCAGTGGGACAGAGAGACCACTGAGAGGCTCAGTTAGCTGCAACTGGTTACCGCTGAAGGCTGAGCTTTCACCATGGAATAGGGACTTTAAATGAGGATATTTGTGTCGAGCAGATTGTGGCTTTAGGTGAACATCCCAGTTAAAGGCTGGAGGTAACGCTGGCTGACTGCACACTCACTGCACTCTGCTTGACACTGAGCTCCAGAAGTGGTGAGAGAGGCCAGCCTATGGTGGTTGTGATGAGTGTTGGGATTTTGAACTGGTTTGGAGCCTCAGCTGNAAAAAAGAAAAAGAAAGAAAAAACAGAAGAAGGACTGCATTCCTAGCAAATGGCTCCTGGTGTATCTGCTGCACTCTTGCTGGGGGATAATGAACTGGGATTCAGAATCGCAGTGCTGGATGTTAGGCATGACTGTGGGACCTGGGAATGCTGCTAACATAAATTAGGGGCAGGGGTGGAAGGATGTGCCAAGAGGACTGGAAGGATTCTCTGGAAAGGAAAGGAACTTAGAAGTTCTTAGGCAAAGCAGTTGGTACCAGCAATAATTCCTTCCACTGATCAGGGTCCAGAGGACAAACAAACCCAGAGCTATGGAGGAGGAGAGGGCCCTTGACTGTCCTGCAGCTTGTGGCTCTCTGCCCGCAGGAAGGCAGAGGGTATCCTGTCTGGACTGGATAAATCTTGGAAATGGCATTTGAAGTAGACATGAAATAGGGTTTGGAGGGAACTAGAGCCTGGGAGAAGATCTGGCTAGATGGAATATAAAATCCATTAGTGTCTTAATGCATAAGTTGGCAGAACTGTACAACAGCAATGAAAAACAAGCTGCTGGGAGCCCAGGCTGTTATTAGATTCTGGTGCCTCAGTGACTATTGAAATTACTATTTTGCAAGAGTGAGGGTGCCCATAAGGTGCCCCAACAGACTCAAGTGGACAGGGATCTCCTGTGGTGCAGGGAGTGTCTCAGCTCTGCCCCCACACACACCCCAGTGCCTGCTGGAGAGTGTGCCTGAGGCTTTTTGTATTCAGCATCATGTACAGGATAAAAAATGGGCTTTTCAGCAGCCTGTTCCTTAAACAAAATAGGTTAGTTTAGATCTGACTAACTGTGCAAGGATAATACAGAAATAGAAAGACTCGTAATTACCTTACCTACAAAATGATGTTTTCCTGTAAAGGCTCCTGAAATAGTCAGAACGGCTCGGGATGAGGGTCAGTTACCTTTCTGCAAGTATAAGCTTGAGATAAGTTGGAGTATGGGAAGATTAATGCCTTTGCTTTAATAGCAGGGCTTGATCCAAGACTGCAGAAGCGATGTAAGTACCCAAGCGAGCCCAGAAAGCCTGGTGGATCAAGGAGTGCCAGTGCAGTGACCCAGCGTGTGTAATTCCCCTGTGTGGCTGGTATTAAAGGGAAATAGAAAGATGCATCTGACTGCGGATTTCAGAGCATTAAACGCTGTAACTCTGCAAACATCACCTCTTCTTGTTAAAATGCCAGAAATTACGGCTGCAGTAGTACAAGGAGCTAAGTGGGTTTTGCCCATAGATCTAGCAAATGCGTTTTTCTTTAGCCCTTTAGCAGAGAAATGTTGGTAAAAGTTTGGGGTTCACAGTTCAGGAGGGAAAAAAAAATATTTCACTTGAGTTCCTCAAGGATTTCACAAGCTCCTGTGATCTGTCACATACACATCACCCAAATGTGGGAGAAATTAGCCTGCAGGTCCAGGAAGCGTGTGACATCAGATGTGGCTCACACCTGAATTGGGTAGGTTCTGGAGAAGAAGCGTGTCAGCAGACTGGAAGATTTGGCTGCAGTCCAGGAGGAAGGATTGAAAGTCAACAGACAAAAGGTTCAATTAGCGCAACAAGAGGTAAAATATTTAGGAGCAATGCGAGGTATTGAAGGCCAGGCTCCTGATAAACAGAGTGTGGAATTAATTCCGAAGCTGCCCAGCCCCACTGCTCTGCCTAGCTGAGAGCACTGTACGGCACATTTAATTGTATGCAGGATTTTATTCTGATGTTCACTGAAGTGAGTCATCCTCCAGCTAAGCTTTTAGAGAAAACCAGGCAATGGGAGCAGGGTGCAGGCAAGCAGGCAGCTCAGTCAAGCTGAAGCCAGCCTAGCCCAAGCTGCAGTGCTGGGCTGTCTGGACCCAGGAAGCCTCCTCATGCATGGTTTGCCTCTGTCAGCCAGGAAAAAAAGTGCCAATTTGGCACAAAAAGAAAGATGCCGTGTTCCAGGCTATTGTCTGTGCATCTCAAATCTTATTGACACCGCAACTCCTTGTCAAAAGGAATGAGTATATTTAGTCTGGAAATCAGAAAAATTGGATTATCTCGTTGGAGGAAGGCCAATGGCACAACACCCTCGTCATGCTTCCTTGGCATACAATGTGTTCAGTGCAGCACAGGATGGTGCCTGTCGAGCTCTGGGTTGGCAGCACAGCCCCTGACATGAGGGATGGGGAGAGTGGGGCTGGAACGGGCCAGGAGGCGCGGGCGGCTCTGTGCTCCGGCGGCGGAGGGTGCTGAGCGTGTCAGGTACCGCGGCCTCCTGACGTGCAGCGGCCTGGGCAGGCTTGATTGCCTCTGTCAAGCACATCCACACAAACCAGAAACCTGCTTTACAGGTGACTGGGGCTGGTGTGGAGCGAGGCTGGCGCGAGATGTGCTCCAGTGCGTGCCGAGAGGGGCAGGAGGCAGCGGGGCAGGGCTCCCCTCGCTCCCCTCGGTGCAAGTGGCAGCAGTCCCACAGGCATTGTCAGGTGTGCTTCCCCCGCGCTGAGCAAACGAGGAGGAAGAGTTTCATTTTGCTGAACAAGTTTTTTGCCCATCTAGTTACAAAGCAGCCACTGCACAGAGCAGAATGCCCGCAAACCTCAGGATGTGAAGAATTTCGCTTCTAAAGGAAGCTTTAAGGAAGTTAGTACAGGTGAATGGCAAAAACTAGGATGTGGTGTTCCCATCTAAATGACTCCACAAACAACTACAGTCAGCCATGATTCTATTCCTTTTAAGACCTTGACATGAAGTGAGATATGACTCCGAGAACTGGTGGTTAAAAACTTCCTTATCAGATGAATAGCAGCTGAAGGGTCTCACAGATTAATGAATAAAAGAATCTGACAAACGACTGCAGCAGGATAGTCAACAAATAGCTGAGCAATTAAGGCAAAATGTTCATAGAATAGATAAAGGGTAGAAAATGGTAAATAATCAACATGAAGAATGGCAAGTGGGGGCTCAGGTAGTACATCATGGGCTCCCAGGAAAGAGCACACCTGGGGCTGTGAGTGGGATGGATCTGGCACTAGCACAAATAAAGGCATTTCCATTGTTTATTAGTTCAAGTAAGTTCTGACAATGTCAGGCAGCTTCATCAATCACAGCCAAAGCTTTGGAAATGAGAAAAACACTAAGCCATAAGAAAAGTTGTCTTTACTTTTCAGATGACAGAAAGGAGTGAGTGTTAACCATCACCAGACCTGGATCAGCACAGAAACACAGATCTGCTGTGGTGGGTAAGAACAGCTCTTCCAGCTGTGTTGTACATCAGTGTTGCTGAAGCTGGGAACACGGTTGAGTGGTGTTGGGGTCTTTCTGTTCTGCCCACTATGTCAGTGTGCGTGCAGTGTGGTGTTGCCTGTGTTCCACACTAGAGCTGCCAGGGATGTTCCCTGAGATACCCACATCTCCTCCTCACTGGGCTGCACCCTCTCTGTCAGAGCAAAGCACCTTCTGTGGGCAGGGTGGGTGCTCAGTGGGTAAAAGCAGTTTGCAGGCCTTGGTGCAGCAGGTACTGGGCAGCAGCGTGGGCTGGACGTGCAGCTCTCTGGCTGGCATCCCCGGGGTGTCTGAGCTCCCCGGTCATCCACTACTGGATATGTACAGGGATGGCTTAAAGCTGCATCAGCCCCACTTTCCCAGAGCCAGTCGTGCTTTGCTGTGGCTGGAAGAAAAACACCGGCTCACCCAACATGTTGGAAGTCCTTATGTTTTATTTCCTTTTCTCTTCCCTCCATTGCGCAGTCCCATCCACTTTAATTTAAAAGTATTGTGTTCCCCCTTTCCTGAGAGGCCAGCGTGTGTCTAACAAGCAGTGTAGACACAGCCATGCACTATTGTTCCTGTCACCTCTAATCACACTGCCATCACCATCGTGCTAAATCCCTTCCTCCCTGCTGCATTCCTCTGGATCACACCACATCCTCCCTCACCCCTCACTGCAGCCCTTTGTTTCTCCATCTTCAGCCCTCTCCAGCCTGTGCAAGCAATCCAGCAGCTCCAGAAGGGAAAACTGCCTTGTTATGGTGGAGGGTCTTTTTGCTGTCAGAGGAACTTGTTTCTTTGCCATGAGCTGGGAGCTCTTGAGAGAAAGCAAGCTAAAAACGTCTTTGAGCAGCCTCTTCTGTTCTGCCCTCCTGGTGCAGGTTGAAAATGAGAAGAAAAAGGAGGGGGGAAGATTAAAAAAAATAAAGAAAAGAAAAAGATCTTCAGAAAGGAAGACTCTTCCAGAGCCCAAACAATCAATGGACAATAGGAGACAGTGATTGCAGCTCTCTGCTCTGCTCCCGCCGGACGGGGAGGCCCTCGGCGCTCGGCCTCGCCTCTGAACGCGGCCTGGGCGATGAGCTGAAAAGCTCCCTGCTCACGCTGCAAACAAAGCCTGGGCAGAGGGCAGAGGTAAAACCAACTGGGACCCGGCCCTCTAATCAGGCCCACGCTGGGAGCTCGTGGCATTAATCCAGCGCCGGTGACACCGAGGCGGGAGGCCGGCGTGACCCCGAGCCCATCCAGCGCTGGCTCACACTGCCCCGTGCTGCATGTTCCATTTAATAAACCCCACTGATATATTTAATAAAGACACCTCACACTTCCACAGCTTCATGTGTGACCTCTTTCTGTTTGCCACCAAAAACACAAAGTAAGAGAGTCAAGGATCATTAGCTGACGAGGCAAAACTGCCCCTTCCCTTGCTCTTCTATTTTTCTAGTGAATACCCACTGCTTGGGAGGCAGCGGCTGCCTGTAATCCTCCCTGTCTTCACTGCAGAAGGGACAGACTCCTGTGAGAGCTCGGGAACAAATTAAAACAGAATTGCCTGCAGTTTGGACAGCTCCAGCCCCGCTCCTGCCTCAGACTCCTCGTGCCATAACTCCTTTCCTGCTCGGAGGCCGAGTCAGTGGGCCCCAGAGAACCTGTAGGGTCTGGGTAATGCTCTTAGCCCATCTCTTCCCAAATTTTTGGCAAGGAAGAAGGATTTGCAGACACCCGGGACCAGAAGAAATCCATTACCACCCCTCAGTGAACCTTCTGAGGGTCCCTGGATGTGCTGCACGGGCCAGGGGACTTTGGCTTCTGGAAAAGGTCATCTGCCTCAGCAGGGAAGAAAAAAGATGGATCTGTACCTCTGTAATTTTTTTTCTAGGTAGGCTAAAGAAAACTTTGTAGAAAAAATGTATGGTTTAAAACCTAAAGAATTGAGGGTCGATTTGGTAGATTTTCTTTTAAGTTTTGAGTTTCGGGGGGTTTTTTTATTATTATTTTATTTGGTGGTTGGATTTTTTTTGCATTAGAAATAGTGTCAGTTGTCAAACAACACTCCAGATTGATTTGGTTTTTTTGTGTCTAGCTTTCAACATCCTCAAAGGATCCTAATTGTTCAGGACATACTGAGTATCTGCACTTACAGAAATCAAGCCTCGAGTGGAGCTCCCCTGAAAGCCAGGCACCGGGAAGCCAAGATTAGTTTTCAGAAAGTAAGTGGTTTTCATTTTTCGGTTTCTCAAGGACTCTTTCAAGGGCCAAGCAGATGGCTGGGAGATCTACAGAAAGGAAACCTGCGGTTCTGATGGGGCCACAGAAGTGTGTGTGGAGGGGGTTGTTTGTTTGGGGTTTCTTTTAGCCAAATTGGTTTTTTGTTTGACAGCAATTTACACTATTTATGCAGCTGGAATGCCAGTGCATTTTCTGCGTGGACTCTTCCTTTCCAACAAAGGGCTGAGAAAATTGCCACACTAGTTCTAGGAGCTTCCCAGCAGCTCTGAGGCATAACCAGAGGAGCAATTTCCAACTTAAAAATACAAAGGCAAACAGGAGAAGAAAAGCACAGTTCAGTTCAGAAAGCAGCTCTGGCTCCGTTCTCAGGGAGTTTCAGTGCAGACGTGGGCGTGTGTTGGAGACCAAGCCAGCCTCAGCTGGTGTGTCAGGAGCACTGGGGGCTGCGCTGGCCCTTTGGCAGCGGTGACCTGCCTGGGAGAGGCTCCTTGTCCCCCAGGGCTGTGGCAGAGGGAGGCAGTGGCAGCAGAGGTGACCCCGTGTCCCCAGGGCCGGGCAAAGCCCAGCCTCTGTACCCTGCTAAGGGCAGGCAGAACCCAGAGCTGGGGTATTGACTCCTGTCTCACCACCTGGGCTGACCCACAGCCCTGTGGCACAGAGAAATAGTGCTGGTCCTGCACCTGCACGGGGGAAACTGAGTCACAGGGTAGGGGTGGTCCCTTGCTCGGGGAGCTCCGTGTGTTCCCGGGGATCCTGCGCCCGCTGAGCGCGGGTTTCACTGGGAAAGTGCACAGACACCCCCTCATGTTTGCATGCATTTGCTGTATGGCTGTCCCACACATTTTCTGTGCTAGCCTGCCATAACCATTACTAAAATATGCTTATCTCACATATGCAAATAGCAGGATATTTATAAGATTCTTTGAAATTTCCATAATTGTGCTGTAAAAAAAAATCTCTTTGCTTATCTCACAAAGTGTTGTAACCACAGTGTTACTTTTATTGAAATCCAAAAATCACTCAGCAAAATAAGAATAGTTAGAAAACTGTCAGGTTTTTATATTTTTGAAATAGAAGGGAAAGAAAGTGAGCAAACCAGGCTTTATTATTTTAAATTAGAAACTTTAATGCTCACCAAAAAGGATATAAACTGTAAATGTATTTTAGCAGTTCCTAGAGAAAAAGGGAGAGGTTTTAATAATAACACCGTGTGCTCCTATATCATTTTCATTAGAAAAATCTTGGAGCACTTTCAGCTTATTAAAGAATGGAATGCCTCAGAAGGCTCTTGGGAGGTACTATAGAAACGTAGAGTAACAAATATAAATCCACATTATTCTCCTTACTGAGATTACCTGGGACTTCCCAGCCATCCTGGGGGGGGCACAGCTCCCTGTCACAGCTCGGGGTGCCAGCCCCTGGCAGGGACAGGAGCTGCCCGTGGCCCTCTGAGGGGCCCCACTGCTCCAAGCTGTTTTGTGGGTGAGTGAACCGACACACGGAAGGATTTTCCCAAATCTTGTGTCCTGCCCCGTGGGGACACGCCAGGAGCTCTGCAGGGATTCCTGTGCCTCCTTCAGGGAATCCTGGATGCTCTCTGGCCTCACATGAGTGGGTTCCTCACCAGGTTCCTCACACAGGACTATGTCCAGGCAGGCTCCAGTGAATCGTCCTGGGAATGATGTGGAGAGGACAGAAAAATAAGATATTAGCCTAAATTTAGCAAGAGCCGTAAAATGTTCACTGGAACAACAAAAGGAGGAAGAGAGGCTGTAAAGGTAGGGGGTATTCCCTGGTCTGATGAAGAAAATAATATTAAAAACTCCCCGGTGTTTAATTTCAGGAAATACAATAGAGCAAGCGAGTGCCCAGAAGAGGAACAGCGTGTTCACATATCTTAGATAAACAGGAGCCAAGTTGTTACCCTGACTGAAAAACGAGAGAGCCCATCAATGCAGTGGGGGAGAATAATAAATTAAAAACCAGATGGTTCAAAGATGTGATTGCATCTTCAGCTTCGGCAGGAAGGAAGAAGGGGAATACATATGTATTGCAGGCAGGCCAGGAACACAAAAGCTGGGAAAAAATACAAGAACAGGAGAGGCAGGCTCATCATAATGAAATTAATTAAAAGAGCAGGACCTCAAGTTATTTTAGGTCCCAGTGGTAGAAACACCAGAATTCCAAGCTCCATTCTTCATTTATACATAAAGTTTCCTATTTCATCCATGCTCAAAAAAGGACCTCTTCCTTTCTGAGCTAGATAGTGAGTCAAGGCAGATGGGAATTATTCTGAGCTTGGAGAAAACAAAGAAGCACAAATTAATGGCTTACTGGCAGAAAGGCAGTTTAAAGCACTTTGCCAAAGCACATTTTATTCCTACACTTATCCTACATACATATTTTTTTGTTTAATTCTGTTCAGCACAGAAATGCATGACTAAGCAGAGATACATATCTGCCTTGTGCATAGGCTGGAGGGGGCATTAAAACAAGCAAAAAGCAGACAAAAGGAAGGGGAAAAAATCCTCAATGGCTGCTGCAGTGACTTAACAACTTGCTGCATGTCATTCAGCACACAGAAAATAGAACAACCCCATCCTGCCAGCTTGAACTCCTCTCATCCCATCATTTCTGTGTGGGTTTATATGCATCTGCCTGCATTCTGCCACACGCACATGCACACACGTACGGGCACACCCCTACCCTGCTGTTTCACACGCAGAAGCACCGATGGGGTGTGGAGGAGTCCTCATGGCCGTGGGGACCTTGGCCAAAATCCCGCTTCTGCCATGATAGGAAGTTTTGACTTTGGCTTCAGAAGTGGCAGGGTTGTACTCCAGCTTCCTTTGCAGCAGCAGAGCTTTAAATCTGCAGCAAGGCTCTCCCTGCCCAGGATTATATTCAACCATTTCTGTGAGAAATCTGGGAATTGTTTAACTGTGCAAATTTATCATGCATAAACAATTTAAGTTATGATACCGATAATATTTCAGTCTTAATTTGGCAAAATGGTGGAGGCAGAAACTCAAACTGCACTTGTGTTTGAATAGTGTTGCTTCTTTCATAGCTATTAACTCTCAAGACCTCAATTTGATATCCCTTGGGAACAGATTCCCTCTGTGCTTATGGTGTTAGAAACAGGAGATCAGGAGGTGGAGGTTCAGTTCTTGTTATGAGACTTTCAGCTGCTTTCTTAACTTCCTGTCTCCTCTTTTCCCCTTGTGTAAAATTAGGATAATGACGTTTCTTCATATGACAGTAGCTTAAAGCGTTCATGTCTAAAATGCTCAGGTGGAAGGTGTTACACACTTCATGGATTATTGTTTATTACCACGATTGCTATTACTGGTATTTCTGAGAGTTTCACTCTCACGTATGTAATAAGGGCAAAATATTCTGAACATTTTGCCTGATTTTGAACTTAAAACCAATTTTGTTCTGAATTAATTCCTTTGAATAGAATTATTCCTGAACTACATCAACTGGGGACCAGCTGCTGACCCCAAGTGTTTAAGAACTACAGATAATCATGGATGAAAAGAGACAAAAATACATTTTATCTAAGAAGTATCTAATGTTGTGATAGAAACTGAAATTAAAGTATAATCCAGAGAGAGAGAGAGAGAGAGGGAGAGAGAGTATTCTTTAATTAAAATCAGCTACCTCAAAAGATGGATTTTCTCAGGAGTGAAATTTGCCCTGTGCTGAAGGCTTTCCACTTAAATCCTTGATGATGCAAGGAAAAAGAATTCTCAGGGAGTAATATTGGCATTAGCAGATAGCCACATGCCACTGCACAATAAGGAAAAATCTGCAGAGAAGAAGATATATGGCCAATAGAATGGAAAGATGGACAAACCAGGGAACTCCCAGAAACACTGACACATGATTATTCAGCAGGAAATGAATAGTTTGGCAGAGAAAGGGACCTGAGATAGAGACCTGAAGATAGAGAGAGAAAAATAAAACCAGAAGCAGCTGAGATCAATGAAAACAATCAGCATTTTCTGCCAGGAGATATGTTAAAAAGACTGAAAACAGGGCTTTAGGTAATGTGTTCAGAATGATCCATCGCCCCTCCCACCGTCTCTGCGGCGATTCCTGGTCCCAGCCAAGCACCCGTCATGGTTCAAGGCGTGGAGATTGTGTGGACCCACGGTGGGAGCAGCAGGTGAGAGCACTGCAGTGATTTGGGGCAGTTCTGGGGCTGGGCAGGCAGTGCCTTCCCCACCCTGGAGGGATGCTGCTGCTGCTGCTGCTGCTGCTGCTGCTGCTGCTGCTGCTGCTGCTGGCAGCGGGTGCTGGAGGGGAGCGCTCCCGACGGCGCCTCCTTGGGAATCCTGCTCCCTTCCCGCCTTAGCTGCCATCACAGATGGCTTCCTGCAATACACAGAAGGCTCCTGGCAAGGCAGTGTGCTGGATAACGCTAGAATTGGCTGTGTGGAAGTATTACCTCACAGCAGCACCCATTCACCAGGGTTTATTCCATTGTGTGCAGCAGAGTACATTCGAGCAGCTCCTTCACGCTGGTGTCCTCGCACATGCAAATCTCTCTTGCATGAATCCTGTCTAACAACCAGGTGGGCTCTGTGAGAAGTGGTTCTGCTGCAGCGAGGAAAATGCATCTTTTTTTTTTTTTTAATCTTACATTTTTTCCTTCCTTTTTCAAAGAATATATTTCAGGGCTAAAGTGGAGGAGCTGCTGCAGTGGTGTCGCATCTCTGGAGAAATGGGCAGGGGTGTGGACAGCAGCAGAGCACCCTCCCTGTGCTCAGGGCACCTTATTGCCAGGGAGAGGATACACACAGCTCCAGTGCCTATAAATACCTAACAGCTTTGCTCTGTGTGATGCAAATGCTTTTGTAGAAAGAGCCTAAACCCAAATTGTTAGTCTAATATTGGCCACGATACTGCAGCCAGGCAGGATGGGATATGTAGCAGGGGACTTCTTAATGTGTCAGATTAAAATACCTGTGCAAATCTTGGCTGGGTTCAGGTTCCCAAAGAGCTGATGTGGATTCAGGACAAATTTCAGTTCAAGCAGAAGGGTTGGCTAATCATTAAAATACATCATACAGGTAATCTGGCTCACAGTCTCAGACCTTTAGAGGTATTTTAATACCCACAGTACTCCAAGTGCTAAAACAGCTTGACCAGACTTGGCATTCGCCACCAGCATCTCCTGAAAGGAAAACAGAACTCACAGCAGTGAAAGAGCGAGGCCTTCTCGGTGCTGCGACTTACATGGGAAACCAGTGGATCATCCTGAGCTGAGCTCCACGTTCCCAGAGTTGTGGTTCCCCAGGGCAGCTCTCAGCACTCCTCTCCTGCACAGCCTTGTGACACAGATGCCGTGGTGCTGTGCGGGGCTGGGCGCTCGTGGGAGAGGAGAGAGAGGAGAGGAGAGGAGAGGAGAGGAGAGGAGAGGAGAGGAGAGGAGAGGAGAGGAGTCCAGCCGTGGTGGTGCGTGCTGGCGAGCAGTGTTCACATATTAACAGATTTCCACTCAAACTGGCAAATAGGAATGTCTATGTTAGAAATGCTGTGTGAAAGCCAAGGCAACAAAAGTCAAAATGTGCATATGAGAATATGTGGCACACACAGTATATGTCACAATGTTTACCATCACTTCAAAACATGCACCCGCCCACAGTTCTTCACTAGCAGCATCCTGGAACTTCTCCAATTGGGATTTGCTATATGAAGCAAAAGTCAATTAAAATCAGCCATTATTGTACAGATCATGAGATCCATAGTACGAGATCCCATACTCATCCCAGATGCTCATTAATAGCAGTGTGTTGTAAACAAGTCCAGGACAATTGCTTGGGGTTTGTGTACTTTTCTGATTGCTGTGTTTGCTCAGTTAACATATAACATTTTTAAATGGGTTGGATTAAAGTTTTTAGCAAATATCAAATTCCCCAGAAACACAGTTCTGTTGCATTCTGGAACTGTTTCAAATGTAGGTCAGAGTCAGTAAGTATTTTTTAGCTAATGAAAACAGAGGCAGGGGGAGAAGGATTTGGGGAAAGGGAAATTCTGTCTACCCAGCTTGCTAGAGGAGCACCAGCTCGCCCACGTCCTTCAGCAGAGCCTGCTGCTGGGTGGGGTGTGGTGACTCATCTCTGCATCACACGGATCCCACATTTTTAGCTTGGAAAGTCACCACCTGCTGAAGGCCTGGTGTGCTCGGTTGGGTTCCCTCGGTGTCTTGAGGAGCTCTTCCACGTGGTAAAGGAAATGTGGTGTTCCAGGGAGGTGAACTGTGCAGTCCCCAGTTCAGGAGCTCGCGTGCCTGTACAAATCCAAACACACGTTTGTTTGTGAAGATTTCCTGGCCTGACTCAGAGAAATCCATGCAAGAACGGCCTTGAGCTGAGATCATTCTGCAGGGTGGGTGGAGGCTTCCAGTCCTTCAGGCAGAGCCAAGCACCAACATCCATCTCCCAGCTCCCAGGTAAGACCTACCCGGAATTACAGGTGAACCTGACCCTTCATTCCTGCTCAGAAACAAAACACTGGCAGGGCTTCTTTAGTCAGATAAAACATCAACTCAATATGAAACAAACGCCTTTGTTTTGGAAAAAGGTTCCCCCACCCCTACACACACACAAGTGCAGACACTAATTTTTACGGCCGTTTTATAAACAAAAAAATCTGTTATTAGCCCAATTTTATTTGTAATTAGCAGAGAGAAGTTGTTTGCTTTAGTGCCAATATCTGTAGCAATGGAAGTGCACTTGCTCTTTTGTTTTCAACTCTTTCACTACCTCTTTATGTTTAGTTTCAAGGTGAGATCAGTATCTGGAAACATGATGCAATTTATGCTGTTATCATTTTATGAACTTCAGCAAATCTACTCCTGATAATGTATTATAATTATACTGGTAATCAGAACTGGATTTGAAAATGTAGGAAGGCTGGTGCCAACTGCCACTGTGTATCTGACCAGATCAGAAAATGAAAACAACAGTTACTGGCATTTATTGTCAGAGGAGCTTCAACTCAGATTTGCAGGCAGATATGGACTGCAAAAATTAAATGGCTGTTCATTTCATATGTATACCTAATTTCTGTGGATTTTGAGACTGGCATCCTATTGTTTCCATTTTCTTCTCAGTTTTCCTTTCAGACAAGCTTCCCTACTCTAAAGCCAAATGCAATGTTCCCTGCTGTGATGGATTCCTTCTTTTTCCTTCCTAATTGGAGCCATTTCATCAGATCGAATTTTGACAAAGATAGTAATTGTCATCCAATTTTAAGGCAATGACAAGATCAATATGAATTCTCAGATGACAAGTATTATTACTGGGCGAGCACAAAGAAACAAAGAAAATGAAAAATCCATGTTCTAGGGATCAAAACAGTTAGAGGCACATGCTCGCCTTGATCCACGTGTATGTGAACCCTGTTACAACAATAGAGGCTGTGCCTGTGGATGGATGGGGTAGAACAGATGGCCTTTGCCAGGCAAGTAGTGCAGGAAAACGAGCACCCAGTGCTTTAGTGCACTGCAGTTTGGGTAATGTGGGAGTCAATTAACTTGCCACCAAACAGGCTTACAGGGAAAATTACCCACAGCCCCATCTCAGAGAATTCTGCTCCTCCTTAACATTTTGTGCTCCTTCTGTTCCCCGAATGTCAGGAGTAAATACCCAAGAAAATCCTGCTTCTTTAAGGTAAATATATTCAAAGTGTATTTATGTAGGCAGAAGTACTTGATAATTTTTATAACATTGTTTAAATGAGATGATCTGATTAGTTAATGGCCCAAAGGGTTCAGACAGAGTTCACATAAGGATCTAAAATCTATAGCAGCATCTTCAGACATTCTCTGCACCATGGTGGTTTTGGGAGAGATTCTGCCATGTATGCATAACTCGCCAGAGACTGTCACTTTCTTTTAGTAGGTTCACCCTGCAACAAGACATTTCTTCAAGGCATTTGACCCTCAGAGTTCAGCTCTTGTTCCAGATTTGCTACTCAGTGTGCATCCAGGTTCCCACTGCAGGGCTGCTCTGCACACGCTCATCTGGCTATTGAACCAGACCTCCTGCTTTCCCACCCCCAAAGCCTTAAATCCAAGGAATTAGACCCTGCTTGGGTTGGTTTTTTTTCTTTTGCAGTATTTATATTCAAAATACATTTTAACTGAGGAAAGGCAAAATAATACATGGTTGTCGTACTAATTGGCAGCTGCTATGGGTAACAACCATGACAAGTTTCAGCTCTGTCCACTTCAACCCAGCCAAGTCATTAAAGGTTTCCAGGCAGAGAATTGGGTTATGAAACTCCATATACACTGGTAGCTACGCTGGTACCCCTGCATTGCTAAGCACATTCTCAACCATCCAAATGCAGGTTCAGTAGGATTATGATCCATGAAGAAAGGCCTCAGCCAAGCACTGAAAAGATGTTTGTGAGCCTCCAAAATATAAATAAAATATTTACAAAGAGAATAATTGACTTTTGATGTTTACTTCAGGCTATGGTTAAGCAGGCAGTGTCTGTACTAAGCAATGCAGTGACCACCTGCCACAAATGCTGTGATATTTGACAGATCCCTTTCTGCCAAGAACTATAATTCCTATTTAAATCTAAATAGAGGAGCCATGAATGCAGATTTCTCATCACAAAGACACTGATGTTAATCCCCAGTACAGAAAAATAAGAAAAGCCAGAACGTTTTATTGGATTTTATATGGAAGATAATTAAACAGTATTTCTTCTTTACTTGATATACAGCATCCCATCAACCTTCCTGCTGAAATTTGTTTATAAAGAAAGCCAGAAAGTTTTATTACATTTTTATGTAAAAGAAAATTAGCATTTTGTATATTTGAACTTACATTAGAATAACAAAAAGCGGGTAAACAAAAAATGACCGAAGAATGATGAAAATAAACAGAAAAAAAAAAGTAAGGAAAGCATAACACTGTTCTCATACACACAATTTCATATTCTAAGCATGCAAACCAAATAAATGTTTGTGTGCATATGTATGTTTTGTATACATTCATGTACCAAGCAGTTCTGAAAACCTAAGCTCACAAAAGTTAGGAAATGCTAGAATTAGATGTGCTTGCACACCCCTAATTTGGCCTTTTTGGTTGTGTACACACGAACGTTTGCTGGGGTTTTTTTTTCCACACACACACCCCATAGAAGATGGTGCAGTGTAGGCAGAAAATTGGCTGTGAGAATGATGTCATCTCTGAGAGAGCTGCTTTGCAGGAGCCTGTTTCTTTTCTGCCCACAAGCCAGTTTGGTATTTTGGATGTACCCAAGGAAGTTCTCTTAGCATGTTTCCCAGCAGGTGGGTGCTGCCAATCTGAGCCTGTGCGAGAATGTGTCTGAGGATGCATTTAAAGCAAGCTTATTAATAGGGGGGTGGGGGGGGCAGGGGGGGCTGTATCCAAGGTTGCATCCTTGGCATTTAAAAATGTTTCACTTCAGCCTGTGCTGCCATTTACTGCATTATGTGATGCATGTGGATTTTCCAAACAAAAGATGTTTATGAGGAGAGTATATTTTAAGATCCCTTTCATGACTGCACAGACCCCTCTCCAAGCAGATGGCCTGACAGTTGCAAGAAAACTATTCACAAGCCAGAAGTAGCATTTAAAATTCTTTTTTAAAAAGACAGTTTGTTCTCCATGTACATTTTAAGCAGGTACTAATTCCATCCTTGGCTGCACCTTCCCCAGCCCAGCGGCAGCCCCGGCTGCCCTGCACCCGCGCCCTCCTGGCCGCTCCCACCACTGCCCCACGCATGGGCACCACCAAAACTCCAGCTCCACTCGCTGCCAACTTGGAGTAATACTGGAGCTGCAACGGTGTCCCTTTTATACCCAAAATAGGCGGTATCCACAGCGAAAATGTTTGCTTGGTGTCTGTAAGGGTGTAGAAACAAGAACTTTCCAAGGATGTGAATATATTTAATTCCATTTTCATTCGCAGCCTTGACTGTTACCTAGCTGTTGTTGACGATCTTTGGGGAAAATAACCAGCTGAGAACAAAGTAACTAAACCTGAGCCACTTCACCATTACCGAGTTCATGTATTCCAGGAGAACTCTGAAGCAATGGCTTCGTACAGCTGCATTTGCTGACCCTTTTAATTGCCTGCTACAGAACCTCCTGCTTGAAAGAAATGAGCACTTCCATATCATGCACTTGGTAAATAAATAATGCCAGCCCTCTGGAGACAAAAATTCCATCTCTAGCGCAAGGACAGGGACTAAGCGTCCTTCCAGTTTGGGGAGATGGTTTGTTTTTGCTTTTCCTTCACCTCAGGAACTGAGGCTTATTATTTGTCACATCAAACACGTTTAGAAATATTTCTGAAAAATTTGCCTAATATCCTGCAGCAATGAGTTGCAGGGTTGATTATACACTGCACGAATGTTTTCAGCATTTTTCCTTCACCTTTCCATGCATATTTGTGCTTCAGAGAAAACAGAATAAATAGCCCCTTCTCTCTGCTTCTGTTATACCATCTTTTACTCTTGTGTTTTGTAAACTGAACAATGCTAGTCTTTTTAATCACTTTTTTCCTCATGTGTTTAATCATTTTTGCTGCACTTTTTTTGCTGCAGAAGTGCATACGTGTGGGCATATACACCCTGGAGCAATCAAAAAGTCTACTAAGAAGAGGTTTTAAGGCTTCGCAGAGATTTGCTCTTTGCTCCCAAAACAATCCCTGTTCATCTCATTCTAAATTCACTTTTAGAAAGAGGGTCCCGCAGCGCAGGTGCTGAGATGCGTGTGCAGATGTGCAGGTTTAAAAGTGAGGAACAGGACAGGGAGGGTGGGGAGGCTTCACCTCACACTGAGCACCAGGCCAGCCTGGAGCTGCTGCAGAAGCTAAGCCAGAGACTGGACCAGGGTGAGGAATCGTTTCTGCTGTGTGAGGATGAGCCTTCCTAGGCCACACCTTTCAGACAGAGGTTTGTAGATGATGTTGTTTCACCTTCCTGAGGCTCACCTTCGCTCCAGGCTGCCTTTGCCCCTCTCTCACCCTGCACAGCACTGCAAGGGCTCTGAGAGCAGTGATGGTGAGGGTAGACCTGGTGCTGCAGCCCAAAAGAGAGCTTGAAGGAGGAATAAGAAGCTGGTGAAGTCTCCAGGAGAAATCTGCTCTCCAGTTGGGACCAGGGTCCTCATGGACGTGCAATCAAGGCAGCTGGCACTTCTCTTATGGCAGCCTTTTGTTCTCTGCCCTGCAGAAGCATTTTGCTCGTTCCTTTCTAGATCCAGAATCTCTGTGTATTATAAAGGCCAGAACTTTTCCTGGGGGAACACAGCACTCACTTCATCAGGGGAGTGGACTGTCTGTACACAGGTTAGCTGAAGACCGAGCCCAAATATATTTTGGGTGGGATTCCCCCAGTCTAATTTTAGCCCTCCTACTTCCGTTTCACTCTTAAAATCAAACCGAATGTATCTTGTCCTTGGGAACTTCTCTGCTAATCCTGTTTGTAGTTTTAAATGCTATGTAAACATTTTCATTGTGGATTAATGTGCTGTTTCAAAGCAGTGGAGATTTTAAGATTGCCATTCATTTAGAGAAAGAGACTTCTGTTACTATCATGGTTCTTTTGGAAACCTAATTTCATTCAATGCCTTTTGAAGGCTTTGCACTAGAGTGTTAAATGAATGCTATCAAAGGCCATATTAAAGAGGATTGTATATAGTTGACCAGGGTTCATGCCAGGGCCTAGTTTTAGACAGTATCTTACATTGAAAATATGATTCTTCAATTATACCTTCTATTGCAGAAATGAAATTACCTTGAATGCTTGGTGTAGTAGGCTTATTTCTTAGAATACAATAGTAAATGGTCAAATTCTTCCTCACAGTAAAACATATCTGATTAAAAAATAGAGAGAAAAATGTGAAAAGCAAAATCAGTCATAAGAGCCCTGGGATCAGTGAAAAGACAGCTTAGACAAAAGCTCTCCATTTGAGTAGCCCAAATAATTCCAGGATTGTCTGAATGCTTGACGAAGAAGTGTCTAAAGTGCCTAATGTTCTGCCAGCTGATTCAGGATGCTGCAAAGGGGGATCAGAGGGCCAGAGTGAATATGCAGAAGCTTTTAAACACATTCCCACTACTCACAGTAATCAAAGTGATATGCAAACACATCTTCTTAGCAAAACTTAGCATCTTTGAGATCACAATCATAAAAAATAATTGATACAATCAGAGGTATGAAGCTACGTTTTGTGTAACTGCAGCTTTTCACATTTATTACATTTCTAAGTGTTTTCTTGTCTGCTTTCCCCGCTCGTAATGTACCTCTGATTTATTTGGCGAATAATAGTGATTGCAGTCCTTCCCTGGGTTTTTTTTCTGCCATGTTTTAGGTGTGGCTTCACCCTGCAGGGCCCCACCAGGCCTTGGCCAGCCTGCTCTGGCAGGCAGTGCTGGCACCTTGGGCTTGGCGTTGGTTGAATTGAGTGGCTGCTGCTGCTGAAAATACACACAACCTACTGCGGTGCTTCCAAACAGCCTGCCCGTTAATTCCGGGATTACAGCGCTTAAGGACAGGTAAAGATGATGAACAAGTGGAAAGGATCTTATGTCCTTACATCCACAGGGAGTTTTGTGCCTCTGTCCTGTTGGCATTACTCATGTAAGCCTCTCATTCATCCACCTTGGGAAGACTGATTTGCTCAGCCTTCGGTGTTCTGCTCAGGTTTTGATGTGCTAGCTGAGCGAACTCCGTGACTGCTTGTGTGTGTGGGAATTAATTATGAATTTAGGCTGGATAAAGCAATCTTGTGGACTCACGCTTCATTAGCAATCTGATCTGTTAGCCACTGCACTGCCGACTGCCTTAGTTCTCACTGCAGATGCCATCGCTGGAAGGAGCTGACATTTGTGTGCAGGGTGGGATGTGGAGTTTCACCAGCTCTTTGCATTAAATTCTTACCATCCTCCTCTTATGAGGAGGGCAGCTTGTGATGAGAGGCCAGAGCACAGATAAGTGTTGTTCTCCCTGCTGAAAACTTGTCCTATGAAAAAGATTCCATTGATTTTCTTCCCCAGAGAAAGCAAGTTATTCAGAGTGCAGTGGTCTGGCTTGCTGGGCATGGACGTGCACCTTGAGACTCTCATGCTCCTGCTGTCTTCAGAGACAGAGTGAAATGTCCCAAGAGCTACAGTTGAAAAGCAGAACACAAGAGTGAAGTAGTTATTTTCTTCTTTTAACCAGTCTCTTTCTCTTCTCATTTGTAAACTGATTAAAATTATTCTTAGGTGTATACAAAGCAGTTTGATACCCTGAGCCACCACCTGCAGGAATCTTATTGTTTGGTAAAAAGGAATCTTTTTTGTTTTCCAAAAGAGACCTGGATAGGACAAAGAAACATTTCTATATTGCATGCATTAGCAAGAAGGATTAGACAGGCTGTAATCTTGGTCAGTCTGACTTCTACAATTACGGAAAATTACAATGACTGATGTTAGTTGCAATTTTATTTTATTGCACAAACTGGTACAGGACTTCTTCTCTTTTGAAATACATATTTCACTAAAACTAGAATACATATGAAGTGATTTCTTTCTCTTTCTTTTCCGCATCAGATTGATAATAGTCTGTGTAGGAAAGGGCTGAAAAACACAAAAAGTTGGAGCTATTTGAATTGTCATGGCAATATCCTAGATTTTTCAAGAAGTTTGGTTCTGTTTAGCTAGTCACTTTAATTTTCCTTCACTAACTTGTCTCCATTCTCTGCCACAATGATAATTCTTTATATGACTGTCAGCCCTTTGCATTGTGACAGCTTAAATTAATGTTTTGATATTTCTCTCTTTGTAAGAATACAACAAAGAAGACAACTGCCAAGGATAGGACAGAAACTATGTGAATGTAAAACAGACACTGCGCACCAATAAAGCCAGAAGGAATAATTTTCGTGTTATTGCCTTGTTAATAAGCTTTTGCAACAACTAATCCTGAAGTCTTTGGGTTCCCAAGGCTGGTATGGCCCTTGTTGTTCATCTGGATTGTGGTAAACTTCTGACGGGGGACCTTGGACATTTCTGGGAATACTTCAGCCCGTTTAGGTTGGGGAGGTTTAATACCTCAGGCAGCTGATTCAGCCTCTGGTACTGCACTAACCACAGATGTAAGCTGTGGTGGATTAGCTTGTTTTACTCTCATAATCATAACACACTTCTGCACAGTGGAAACCCTTTTGCAAACTAATACATGTTCATCTCATTTTTACCCACCACCTCTCCAAGTGTTAAGAGGATCAATAATGATAATTCCAAAAGGAGGGTGCAGGAGGAGTTGGAAGGGTTTGATTTGGCACTTACAAAAGAAATGATGAAAAGGAATTTTCTTAAGATTTTGTGGAGGTTTACACCAACCCTTATCTAAGGTTCAAGGCCTTTAGCAGCTTCGTTCCTGCTCTTAATGTATGCTTCGAAAATCCCAACCCATCTGGCATTGCCGTAAATGAAGCTTGACTTCAATGAGGATGGTGTTTTTTCAATGTTCTTTTAAAAATCCTTTTAAAAAGATCTGAGATATTCAGATGCAGTATAGTGTTTCAGTATAGCTGAGGATTTCATTATTGCCTTCTCTCATTTTTATCATTTTCCGTCTGTTTTTCCTCTCACACATTCCTTCAGGGCCTGGCCTCACCTGAGAGATGAGGAATTTAAATGAAAGTAGAACAAAAAAAAAATCAATTAATCCATTCTTTGTGGCAGAAGCCACCAGATGATGCTGTTACTCTTACAGCTTCTTAGCATGTGAGCAAGATTTCCGTTTTTGAAGGAATGTTGCATTGTTATTAGCTTAGTTTTACAGTAATCCTCTGAGAGAAGCTACCAGCAGAGTGTGTTTTCTGCTTTATTCTCTGTAGGATGCAGTTCTTGGGACTTTCCTTGGAGTTAAATGTGCAGTGCCATGCTGCAGAGTAGTGTGCTCCAGAAGGAGGAGGATCTTCTGTGATGACTGCAGACACCACTGGTACAGGGTAAAAATAATAATTTTTTTAAAAAATCATTAAATGGGTTTCACTTAAAAGAAAGTCCACATTACTTTCTGTTTCATCAACAGATCAGTGCCAAACCCCCGAATTCTGTCGCTAGAGAAAGAAGAGACAGTTGTCACAGATGGGACACACTGAAGAAGGAAAGGACACTCTCATCACTGCGGATGTGCTGGGCCATGCCCGAGAGCCTCAAGGAGAGCTCTGTTTGGATCTCAGACCATCCCTTGACCTGTGCCTCTCCCTCTTTAGCACAGAGCTGGTCCCAGAGAGCTTCAAAGAATAGATCAAAAGTGTGAGCTGCACTATTTATCTCAATGGACCACAAGTGCTGAAAGCTAGAGATGAAAAATTTAACATCAGATTTGTCAAATATTTCACTGCTGATGGGATCATTTTAGCAGAAATGACCAATGGCAGTGCTTATCCATCAAATTGAAGGTTTACTATAAAAAATAAATAACATGGGAGATAGGGCTTTTAGTGGATGATTCATTTATGCATTTTAATTAAAGCACTTGATTGTTTAAATGCAAATGAAGCAAACTCAGAAATGCCAGTGCATTGCATCAGCGCGCTGAAATCCCAGCGGCAGCAGGGGCCGGGTTCGCTCAGGTGTGAGGATGGGAAAGTTTCACTGTCTCTGCTGAAGGTATCGCCACCAGCTGCTCCTTACTCTGCTTCTACCAGCAGGAACAGCCCCACAAACGAGAGCTCCTGCCCCAGCCGAGCTGTGCCTGGACACTGATCTCAGACTGGGCAGCTCTACATGGCAACGTTCAAACAGTGCCAGAGCTGAACGAGATTAAACCAGTCTAGAGACTGCCCTCCGTATAGCTGAGATTGTCTTTGCCCTGGGATTTCCACGCTTGACCACCATTTTATGTAAAATAAGTTGTGTCTATGTTTTATAGCTCTTACAGGAAAGAACAAGCAGGCACACACAGAAACCAAGCGAGCCCATTGCAGAGCTGATGCACCCAGGCTTCGCTAAGCCAATTAAGCAATCAAATAAAGGCCACAGCTGAAATGGACTCAACAGATCAGTGAAATCAAATGGTGAAAATTAATATGCTAGGAAATTAAATAAAAATTTAGAAGTTGACACTGAATTTGATTTGTTGGTCTTGGGCTGGGGATGTTTACAGGGAAGCTGTTTTCTTTGCAGTCTGAAGGATGTTTGTGTCCATCAGGTGCGAGGTTGGTGCTGGTTTTTCCCAAAAGAGACCCTCTAAAACAGGGTAATCCTGCCCTGTTCCGCTTAAGGAGGAGGTACAGCTACCACAGTGCTGTCAGCAGCTCTGCTTCATTATTTTCTACCTTAAATCTCCCTGTTGTAACAAGTTATTAGCTTGCTGTTCTGATTTTCCCTTTCTAACATAGAAAATCTTTCCGTAGAAGTGACACAGGTGACAGCCAAATCAAGCAGTAACAGCTTTGGGGGAAAAAAAATAATAAATCCAGAAGAATCTTCCTAATTATATGCAAGATTTACAGAGTTTGGTGTTTACTTTTAGGGACCTGTCTGTAGTGCTGTTTCTCCATTATAGAGTGCAAGTATGCAAGTGTGTCTTTGAGATAAGGCAGTATCATCCTGGTATAATGGAAAGGAAATGAAAAGAAAGAGTTCAAAATGCTTTATATTTTGGGATCTGCACTTGTGGTGTTGACAGCAGCTGCAACAAAGATTCAGGTTGAAGACAACTTACAATTCATGTTGAACACCTCCGTGGCATTAGCACAGCCAGTAACAAGACTGTTACCTCTTTCCCCGTGGATTGTACAGTCACAAGAAGGAAAAGCTTTATGTCCAGAAGCTGTCCTTGCTGCCTGGGAATGAATGTGCTTCTTTCCATCAAGGTCCTCACTCCTTGCAGAGTCCTGCTCGTGGTGATTAGGACCAGACCTGGCGACGGATGATGTCGCCCATGGAAGCCTTGAGCCATGTGGTTACCAGGAGGAGGGTTCAAAATCTGCCAGTCTCGTTGTGGGCTGCTTGTCAGAGAAGCAGAAATATGGAGAGCAGGCTGTGGAAACTTATCCTTGCTTCCTGGCTTAAAAAATATTGAGTGGACAGAAGAGTAAAATACATAAAAAATAAATTCTTTGTGAGTTCTTCCACAGCAGTAGCTTCCTCACCCTACCTCGGGCAATGAATGCAGGTAAATTCCTATCCTGTCCCCGATTCAATACTCCTTATTTTTGTCCCGTCAGGCTAAATTTTGCTCAAAATACGAGTTTTGGAAAGGACCTTTGCTCAAAAGGAGCAGATTTTTCTTTGAGCACAGGCTGGACTACCTTTGGGTCCAGGGAACTGGGCTGCAAGGTCTGGGCTGCCATTCCCCTTGGGCTGGAGCAGAGCCTTGCACAGGGCACGTGGAGCATCTCCTGCTCTCAGCACATCCTTCACCAGCAGTATGTGATTGACCACTCACCATCCACCGTACCCAGAAAGCCACATCAGGTTACATCCCTGCCCACGGCTGGGGGTCAGAACCAGGTGATCTTTAGGGTGCTTTCCATTCTAAACCATTCTGTGATCCTAAGAGCTGGGACTTTGGCAGGAGGTGGGAGAGGGAGAGGAAAGAAATTTTCTCACCAGTTGGGTTGGACATCCCCAAGGACGTGTGAATCCCGAAGCCCGTCTGTGCCGCGGCTCAGCTCAGAGCGTGCCAAAGGCTGCTGAGGGAACTTCTGTGAGCAAGTTTTCCCCAGCATGAGAGGTGGGCTGCAGGGCCAGGCCTTCTGTTTGGGCAAAACCTAACAACGCCACTGAATTAAAGACATAATTGAGGTTTTGGCAAAATTGCAACACAGCTGCCCAAGGTCATCTCCAGTGAAAGTAGCCGAGGAGGTTTACACAGAAGATGTTAATTGGATTTTCGTTTTCTCTTTAGAAAGGTTTAGAGCTATCGGATCTCACCCCAGTACAAGCTGCATGAATATGTCCAATGATATTGTGAGCTGATTATTGTTCATTCTTAACGGCTTTCCATCTCCGTAACAACGGTATTAGCATTAATATTGTGGCCAGGGCTCTGAATATGGATACTAATGGAACTCAATCAGCTCTTAAAGAACAAAGGATCTCTTTTACATGGCACCCTGTGACAGTCAGAGGATTGGATTAGCAACTTGTCAATCCTCCGGTTCGTAGTGCTTTTCTGATGCACTCTTGAATGCTTGGTTAGTATGTGGAATTACATTATCTGAAAAATTAATACAAAACATTAAGTGAAAGCTATGAGCTATTCCCTCCTGACCTGATTATTCTAGATTATTTAACTAAGTAGCCAGCATACCCCCTAATTTAAGTGCTGAATTTCTACCACACAAAACGTTATCTTTTCTCATAAAAGAAGCCCACGAAACGAGCAAGCTCAATTGCCAATTATGCTTCTTCCATGAAATCTCTTCTATCCCCTTCAGGATAGGTTTGGGTAAAAATATAATTGCAGTGGATAAGGAAGCTTAAGAAAAGATGTAAATGAAAAATGTTATGTGTTGGCATCTGATTGATCCATTCGAGAGAAAGAGAAGGAGAATTTGATGAGATGGTAAGAAGCTCATAGTTTGTTTCGAAGGAACCCAGCGTTTTTTAACCTGTACAGGGTGCTGAGCTATAATTAAGAACAGCAAGTCAGTGAAAAATCTATTTAAACTCCTGACAGCTTCTCTGCATTAGCATTTTTGACATCTACATTCACTCTGGCAAATCACTAATGTGATTTTTTTTTTCAAAATTATATTTTTATTAGCTTTCTGTGTATAATAACAAAGTAAAAATGATGTTCCAGCCTGGACAGGTCTTTAACTCAAAAGCTCAGCACTTACATCGTGCTTAATTAGCTGCCTGATTATTGTTTTATTCTGAAAGAAGTTTTGTAAATGTGTTTTCATCTATAAAGCATCTTTAAAGGGAAAACACTTGTTTGATACTGTTAGTTGGTGAAAACTATGGCAAACCCTGGATTACAAACACTGTGATTAATTGATGACAAGATACTCATCTCTGGATTTTAGTATTATTATTATTACTATTATTACTACTATTACTACTATTACTAGTACTATTGTTACTATTATTACTATATTACCATTATTACCATTATTACCATTATTGTTACCATTATTATTGCCATTATTACCATTATTATTATTTTGGGTGAACTTTAGTTATATAGGTCTTTCCCATTAATAATTATCCTAAGGCAGGGGAAGAATCATGGCTCAGGCCTGGTAACTTGTATATAGATTTAATATTTTCAAACACATCAACAGTCTTCCTCAAAGTGTGAAGAACTTGTGATAACATTTAAGTCAGATGCACTGTGAATGTGTTGGGTTTAATTTGATAGCAAAGAAATACCATCATTAATTAGAATGCTTTCAGATTAGTGTTTGTCTTGCATAATTCAACATTTGCCAAAGTTCAGGAAAGATATACACTAAATAGAAATTATTGCTTTGATAATGCTGCTGCATTTCCTCTCCTTATTTTTAATATGGCTTTTTAATTTGGGTAATGAGTATATATCACTAATCATTTTGAAAGCCTATTACCAACACCAACCAATTCGTCAACTTGAGTTAATAATTTACTTTATTATAAAAATTGGAACTGGACACAGCTGTGAAGGACTGAAGGAAATAAATAAAAAAAACCAAAGCCTCCTTAGCAGATAACCTATTTTTCTGTGTGCATAAAATGCCCCTTGTTCGGTCAGGACTTGTTTTCCCACTGCTGGAACTCCACTGGTAGCCATTAAGCTCCTACTCGAGACACATTCTACTGCAGGGCATTTGGAAATTAAATGCTCAAGGAATTAGAAGAAGACAGTCTTCTCCCATACTTAATTTTCCCATGTATTACTGGGAGCTGCCTCTGCACTGCTAATGCCCTTCTCCCACTGTGTAGGCATGAGCTGGCAAGGTCATTTATTTTTTAACGTGTTTACTGGAAAAATGCAGTTGCATCTGAATGATTGTTTTGGGAAAAATAAAAATCTTGGGATGAGTCATAAGTGAAGAAAAAAAGGTCATTTGAGAAGATTTCAATAAGGGAAGAAATTGATAAAGAATATGGAAATGCATTCTAATTAGAATGAAAAGTTCGAAGACTGCACCCTGTAGTGAAATTAGTGTCTGCAGCAGACAATGCTCCTCATTAACAAATCGGGACCTCACTTTTATTACACTTAAACCAAGATTCTTCAGTGTGTCCTGCCACTTAAAAACATGCATCAGTGACCACAACACTCACCGGTGGTTATCCTTAACCCTCTGCATTCGTGAGCAGAGAGAAACTCTGAAGGAAGCCCCGGTCAAATGAGAGATGCTACAGAGATGGAGTGTGTTATGCTGGAACTGAATCTTTCTTTGAGTGGTGGAAGAATAATAACGGCCCTGCCTACTGAATCATGCTAAACTGCAGCATTTATTTATTTTTAGTACAGTTTTATCTGGTGACAATGCAGTCATTACAGCCTTTTGTTGTTAAGGTGTGTGTATATTTCTATTTGAAAACCTTAGGATAAGAAAGGCCTGAACAGTAAAGCTTTTAAAATGAACCCCATCCAAACAGTCACAACTCCAGGTCCCCCAAGTTCTGATATTTTGTCATTACTCTGGCTCATTCTGTGGGAAGGAGAGGAAGCAAAAAAAAAGAAATGAGCAAACACCCAGAGAAATTTAAATTAGAAGCCTTGTCTTTAATAAGATCTTGCTCTGACATTAATCCCTGTCTGCAGCTGAGGTATTGTTTGCCTTTGTTGGAGCTGAGGTCCCATTCTCCCGCTCAGCTTCTGCCTCCCGAGCTGCCCTCGCTCCGCGCCCGGCGCTGGCGGTGCCAGCCCAGCAGGGCCAGCACCAGGCCTGGAGCTCAGAGCTCTCCCAGGAACTGCTGCCAGCCCAGGTGAGCGAGAGCTGAGTATAGACCGGACCCCGACGTCTTCCGAGCCAGTGAAACATCTTCTCAGATTCCCCAGTGGAATATTCCGCCAAAAATCAACTATTTGCACACAGTGAGTTTTAGCAGATTTCCATTTTCTGGTGAAAACAAATTTCCCTGAAATGTGGTGAGTGGTGGTTTATTGCTGCTTACAGCCCACATGCTTAGAAAGCAGAAGCTGCGTCTCCCCAGCTGAACCAGCCCCATCTGTCCCAGCGGCTGCCCGTGCCCACAGCTCGTCCACCCATCCCTGCAGCGCTGCCAGCACCGGGGCTGGCTGCCCATGCCAGCCCTGCCGTGCCAGGAGCCAGGGGCTGCCATGCCAGGAACCTCACCTGAGCTTCCCCAGCAGTTCCTCGTGCCCCTGGGTACCCAGGCTGATCCCTTAGAGACACCTGAGGGCCGCTGCCAGGACCTAGAGGGGCTACAAGACAACAGGAGAGGGATGTTTTATGAGGAGCTGAGTGACAGGACAAGGGGAATTACCCTCACTTTGGAGATCATACAAGGGGTAACCCTCTTTAACCTGAAAGCAGGGGGTTTAGATTAGATAGTAGGCAGAAATTCTTCCCTGTGAGGGTGGTGAGGTTCTGGCACTGCTTGTCCAGAGAAGCTGTGGAAGCCCAGCCCCTGGAAGTGTCCAAGGACAGGTTGGACGAAGCTTTGAACAGCCTGGTCAACTTAAAGTGTCCCCCCACCCATGGCAGGGGCTTGGATGAAGGTGATCTTTAGGGTGATCCAAACCATCCTAGGGCTCTGCGATTCAGCAGGGCTCTGGTGCTGGCAGGAGGATGATTTCCCCAACACATCTCAGCCCACCCACAGCTGGCAGTGAGCACGTCTCTAACAGAGATAGAGCCTGACTAGCATAGCAAGAGGAGGCTACTTTTATTTACTTCCTTAGTCTTGTGAAAGAAAAGGGGGGCAGGGTGCAGATAAAGGTAATAAACACCTCCAAGCTGTGGCAGGGTTTGAAGTGATTGTGCTGTTCATGGTTTCTCCTGGCTACAAGTAATTCCGTGTCTGTTAAATAGCCAGCAGCGCCTTCGCACAGACAGGGCCGAGTCCCACGGGCAGCAGGTTATTCTGGAGGAGCACCTGGGTACAAGGCAGGCATCCACCTGCAGTCAGCCTGGCTCCTCTGCTGCTTCCCGGGCCTTGTTCTCCCCACTGCCACACTTGTACTCCAGTGGTGTCAGTGCTGCAGCTTCAGGGAGCCCTCCTGTGAAGGAGAGCACTTCAGACCCTCCAGACACGGCCGAGCGAGGTTTCTCACGCCACGGCAGAGCCTGACCCCACACACGCACACAGCCCCTGCACCCCCAGCCTCACAGCTCTCGGGATTATTCTCCGCTCCCCGGCGTTCCTGCTGCGCGGCGCTGCGACGCCATTTGGGTAAATGTGTGTTAAAAACACTAATTTTTGTTACCTGCTTTGTCAAGCAGCTGCAAGAGTTCACCTGGCTGAGGTGATCTTTGGGATCCCTGCTGCCACAGGCTGGCAGAGCACGGCTGGGCAGGGGCCAGGGCTGTGGGGACGGAGCTGGCGGGGGGATGCTGCAGAGTTGCAGCTAATTACAGTCAAAAATCATAACTTTAGACAACTCTAATGTTTGCAGCTGGAAAGACTTAAAAGCTATTTGCCTCTAATCTCCCTCTGACAATCAATGAATTGAACAGTAAATGTTATTAGACTAATTTACTGTTCATCAAGAGTAAAAAATGAATAGAATAATTTGCTATTCATACATCCAACTGTGTGACATGTGTACAGAGCAGTTTGAAAGAAAAAGCAACATTAGGGTTCCAGTTCTCCTCCCATACCTTTTTTTTATTCCAATTTATCTCCATTCTCATCCTAAAGCTGCTCTGGCTTTGCCCCAGTGGCAGAATGACCACATCTGTTTGGACGCACATCTGCCTTGGTACGTAGAGCACTCTGCTTCTCGCCCAACCATCTCAGTGCTTTCCACTGAGAGCAGCTAAAAACTGTACAACTCTAGGGGAAGCCCCTGCTAATTCACACCATTCCCTCTGAGAGGCATTTACCTCCAGTGTTCAGGTTCCTCCCACGAGGATGCTACAGTTGTGCTGCATCTTGAGCACCTCATCTTTCTGCTGTGGCTACCCTGGTTATTTGGGAGTTTGGAGTATACAGGGAATAAATTGGATTAATTTTTCTTTCTAGGACGAAACAGGGATGGTTTTCGGCATTAGAAAGGCTGGAAAACCTGAATATTCTTAGAGAGCTTGGCAATATCCATGTGTGGATAAAAACCAGCCCAACAGGTCTGCAGCCTCTCTAGTCAAATAGTTGGAATATTTTAGATATTAAAGACAGAATATGACATCACTTTCTGGTTGCCATGGACCTGAGCACAAGGAAAGCACATTGAAAAGTGTGGTCTAAAATGGCTGGAACTGAGGTTCTCAGTGGGGCTGATGTTACCTGCTGACGTGGATGCCCTTCCAACCCTCAGTGATGGTTTCTGGAGTCAAAACTCTGGGCTTCCTGGTGATGGTAAGAGGTGTGGCAGCCCTGGTGACTTTACCCTCAAACCCAGCACAAGACTGATGCCCTTCCTGTTGAGTCTCCTTGGCTGAATTCATTTCCTCTGCAAGTTGCACCAAACAGGAGCAGATTTTTAGTTCACAGGAAAGAGCTGGTAAGTGCACACAGACAACTTCTCACCTCAGCTGTGTCGTTTTTGCAGCACCCCAAGAGATCCCACAGTTCTTGTTTAGATAAACAAATGGCACCTACCATCTGCCATCTCCCATCTCCCACTGCCTCTGTCAGGAAGTGCGGGTTGGAGAATTCTCCCAACTGGAAGAGTCTCAGCTGTCTCTGCACTTCAGGTTTGCCCTTTGGTGTAATTTTAAAGGTCTGTCCACAAGCTCTCCCACTCTGGTGTTGAAAGGAAAATCTGACAAAACCAAAGATTCAGTCTTGAAGATTTAGGATTGCTTTTGCTTTTAGAACTATTTACAAAACCAACAACAAAGCAGAAAGTACAGTTTTATCTTTTTTTCCTGTTTCTGAGCATTTCTTCTCAGGACCTGACAGTCAGGCTCATTTTTGTCCTAGTCACACACCAGCACCCACCATCACACACCAGCCAAATGCCACATGGAGTCTCCCAAGAAACTCCTCCCTCAGAATATCTCCTCTCACACATATGAAATGTGGGAAGGCCTCAGCAAGGTTCCCCAGCATGAAAACTTCCCTCCCAAGGTGTCACCCATGACAATGAGCCCAGAGGCAGTGATGCTCCAGTGGAATCTGTCTGTCTGTCTGTCTGATAAAGTGCTCACCACTCCCCACGAGGGCTCAGCAGTGGAGGGGCTGAGATACTGATGGTACCACAGTTCCCATTCCCATCCCCACGTGACAAGCAGAGGGGGATGCAGTGATTCCACAAAGGTTTCAGGGTCATCTGGGACCATGGATCTTGCAGGACTGTCCACCCAGCTGCCCCCCAAGGAGAGGAGATGTGTCTGGAGCCAGGTGAGATAATTTGTGGAGCAGTTCTAGTTGGTGGCAGCACAGTCATTAGGGGAGAGCCATTACTGTACAGCACCAGCACCAAGCTGTGCCAGAGGCTGGCTGTGCTCATGTAAATGGCTCGTGGAGGAACACGGGGATTATTATTAACCTGTGCTGGGTGTGGGGAAGACACCTGAGGAAAGATGCTGCTGCCCTGTGGGAGCACAGTCCGTGCCAGCAGAGGCAGGGGCCGGGCACAGCTCCTGCCCTGCAGGGCAGAGGAGTTGGGCTGTGCAGGGCAGAGCTGACGCTGAGCTGCAGCCAGCTCTGCTGTCTGTGCTAGGCAATGTTTAAAAAATAGAATCAACACATCAAATGATCTGTCATGTAAGTTTTCCATGTCAAGGAAAATAGCCCAAGGCCCTTCTTCCCACATTTGCTGCTACAACAGCCAGACAACCTGGCCTCTGAATTTATTCTGGTCTTTAATCAGGCAAAATCCCTGTGATTGCTGAGGTTGGGCTTCACGGTTTTGGAAACAGATTATGCAGTTCACTCAAAGAAAGGCACTTACCCACTGTTCCTGAGGTCTGTGGTCACTGTGAGAGTCACACACGTTGTGCACAG
This sequence comes from Edolisoma coerulescens, assembly GCA_013397115.1. NCBI lineage: Eukaryota > Metazoa > Chordata > Aves > Passeriformes > Campephagidae > Edolisoma > Edolisoma coerulescens. The sequence continues at coordinate 228,941 of VWZW01004955.1, read as the reverse complement.
CCTGCTGAAAACGTGGAGATGTTCTCATTTGTCCCAGTCCTTTCTGTGCAATCAACATCCAGCGTGGCTGCTTCAGAGCCATTTCTCGTGTTCTGTTTCCTTCTGTATGCACACAAGCAGATGCTCTCCAGCACCCAGATGACTGAGTGATGCTTTCATCCTCTGCTAGTTTCTCTGTGGTAATTTTTTCCATGCCCCTTGGGCTGTGGCTTACCTTTCCCCACAACTTTGTTGCCCTAAGAACAAATCTGGTCCTCCACAGCCGAGGCACAGCGAGGCTGCACAAGATGCAAGGTCACTGCTACTCTTAAGGTTTTCTGTTCCCCAGTTTAGGGCACAAATACAATTTCAGTTGGCCAGAGTGGGGTTTTCCCCCCATGCACTTATTGTGCTTGCCTTTCCACCTTAATTAACTATTTCACAGGGTTTTCAGGTTATTGTGAGATGCAAGTTTTGCCTTTAAGAAAGAACAACAACCTAAACCTGTGTTCAGCTGATGCAGAGCCTGCCACTGCCAGCTCAAGGTGGAGCAGGACCATCATGGTGCTCATAAAAGTCTCCATTTCGGGTTCGGAGGACTCTGAGTAATTCGGAGCTCTAAAATGAACATGCTTTGCAGGGGAGAAAGAATGTAAAACTAGATCTGAGCCAGGGTTCAAGAGCAAACTAAGCCTAAGCAGCCTTTTAGGCCAACATGCAATTTCTCTGGCAGGCAATATGGTTTTCTTGTATATGTATTAAACCTCAGTAGTCAGTGCTGCTCTGTGCTGCCACTACCCCTCTCTCCCGTGGTGCAGCCCTGGTTGCTCTCACTGATGTGTGCTATTTCTGAGCTAAAGCATAAGGTTTATCATCCCTGCTGTTCTACCCTGCAAGCAGGAGTTAAAAAAAGGTCGACTCCTGTGTTCAGGCAACATCAAATTACTGTAAAACAAGTGAGAAACTGCAGCAGTATATGGGATTCTCAGCATCTTCAGCTCTGTTTCAGGTTTTTGTTATAAATGGGTCTCAAACTGCTGCATTCCTAACAGAAACACGAGCCATGGACTCACACATCCCTCCCAAATTAGCAAACAGTATGGATTTGCAAATGAAAGAGTTTTGTACCTGGACATGCCGTGGTGCACCTGGCATGCTTTGTGTGAGCTGTCTAACAAAGAGTTTCATGTTAAAAACCAGCTTCAGGCTGTCTCAGCTTTGTTAGATAAAAATGATGACAGAAGATGTGCATGGCTACTTGGAGGACGTCACACACAGCTCTGGGCTGGGCTGTGAGAGGAGTTGGGTACTTGTTCATCAGTCTCTTTAGTCTCCCAGAAGTGGGTGGGAGTCACTCAGAACCCTCCTGCCCCAGCACCAGCCTGCACTCACCCCTGGGCAGTGCTGCCCTGGTCTGCACCAGCCAACTGCTCAGGCAGCACGAGCCCGGTGCCAGCCCTTCCTCTGCCAGAGAGGACACGGGCCTTTACCCTTCCAAGCTGACAGCAAGCCACTCACTGGATCTGCACCTGCAGCCCAAACATGCCTTCCATCCATCTGTCAGAACCCGAGTGCTCCTGCACAGGCACAGCGCCCAGCATCACCCCTGGAACTGACCGCAGCTCCCTCACTGGGGCTTCGGGCTGGGTTTAATTCCTCCTCCTGCAATTCACGCAGGGCTGATGGCAGGAGATGCAGCCCACAGGCTCTGTCTCCTCGCTGAAGGTGCAAAGGGTGATGGGGAGCTGGCAAGGAGAGGTGGGAGGCATGATGTGGCCGGGAAGTTGGTGTAGAAGTGAATTAAAGAGGATGGGCTCGTTACAGCCGGTGAGCTGAGGAAGTTCAGCAGGGCTGCCTAAATGCACCTCCTCATAACCTGCACCTTCTCAGACCCAGCACAGTCCCCACTGTGATGTCTTGGTGCCATGAGGGGCTGTAAGTCCCAAGAATGTCCCTACAGCTGGTACCCCACAGGTCAGGGTGCGTGCAAGGCCAGTGTCCCCTGCTGCCAGGCCGATGGCCAGGCCACGGGCTCAGCCCAGCCAGGAGCACAGGCGTCCCCTGCCAGGGCCTGGTGGCACACTGCAAACGCTCTACAACACTGACAAAGGAGCTCATTTCTTACCAATTACTTGTCAAACAACATGTAATTAAATAGCACAGAACTGTCTGCCATGCATCTTTGGGTCTTTAGGCCGTTTTTTTGTTTCCCCTGTTTGTGGCACGCCTCTACGGCACTTCAAGGCTACTGCACACTGCAGAGCAGCAGAGGAACAGAGTGATAATTGAACAATTAACAAGTGATGTCATAAAACAATGCACTTAAAATAAAATGCATAATTAAAATAAGGGAACAAAAAAAAGAAGAAGATGTAACAAGATGTAACAACATACGCACACAAATGTTGACAATAAGTCTCACGCAGGAACTGAAATGTGTAATTTAAGGGGAAACAGATAGCACTACAGTGGTTAAATAAAATTGTGGCATAAACTAGCAAACATCTCAGTGATTTGCCAAAAAATATAATAATGTTGCAAAAGAATTATTCTCTGAAGTTAACAAGTTTGGACCATAAAACAGTCCTTTGGTGGCTCCCTGTGTCATTACTTGCTACCAAGGCACTGCACTGATGGGCTCAGTGGGATCGCTGAATTCAGCGATAGATCAGTAAGCAGGAAAGCAGAGTTCCCTCCAGATTTCCTGCCTGGAGAGTTGTTAGGATCCATGCTAGTTCTTTAAAGAGCAGAACAGTGTACAATACTGCAGTGAAAAAGACCCCATTAGGAATATAATCTTCTGCTACAAATGAGATGTTTGGGGGGAAGAAAACCACAAGAATGCCAAAAGGAAAAAACAAAAACCAAAAAACCAGCAACGAACAAGCCTGCTTGACTGGAGTTCATTCTAATTGCAGTTAAAAATGCAACTTTTGAGGAGCTTTGCATGCTGCCTGTATCTCTGCTCTTGGGAAGGCCAGAGAGGGGTCACCTCCTCCTCCAGGCCAGGCTCCAGGCTGCCCAGCCTGGACTCACCCCAGCTGGCTCTCACTGCCATGGGGCACCCAGCATGGAGCAGGAGGGTGCCAGGAGGTGCCCACACCTGCAGCCGTGTTCATTCACAGCCTGTAAAGTCCTTCACTCCAGTTTCTCTGCTTTCTTTCAGCACATTTATTTTTTTTTTAAACACAAGACAGTAGGAAAGATTTTAAAGCGTGAGGCAGACGTGCTTTCCAAGAATAATTGCTCCTTGGCTGATGCACAGGAGCTCTGCTCATGCATTTCTGGGAGATGCCTGCAGACTGCTAACTGCTCTGGAAGCCTTTCAGCCTTTGCTGACTGCAAATGGCATTATTATTCACTAATAGCCTTGGCTCACCGTGTTGTCTTTTGGTTAGTTAGCAGCTATTCTGCAAGTCAGAGACAGGGAAAGAGGAACATATGTTTAGGCAGTAGCCAACTTCTGACCTGTAAAAAAACCATCCTGGAAGGTTTTCTCAGAGCAATCCCCACCATTAGCTGGGGAGTGATTAGCAGGGAGCGTGTCAGCAATGGGAAGGGGTGTCCCCCCCCGCCTCCCACGAAGCAGCTGCTGTTTCTCAGGCAGGTTTCTGGAGAGGAGCATGCAGAGGATGCTCGTGCTGTCTCTCCAAGCCCAAGACAGCTGCTGCCACAGGGTCATGGAGCAGGAGGTGCAAGGATTTCATGGGGGTAGAAAGAGAGAAAACTTGATATGATGCCTGACCCCAAATAGCCATGGTGCAGCATTTCCAGACCTAAATGGCTTTTCAATGCATCTAAATGACAAATATTCATGTATCTCATTAAAAGTCAAGGGGACTCAATAATAAAATCCTTCCTGCTTTGTTTCTTTCTAAAGGTTAGGGATTGAGTTTGTTTCATTTTGTTTCTCTGAGGTTACTGGCTCACCTGCTCATTTCTTTTTGGATATTGTAGGATTCTGTTATTTACTGCTCAAGCAGTCCCAAGAACTGCTCTACTGACATTTCACGGTATTTAGTATTGACCAAACACTACATGATAAATCTTTATAATACTCCAGAGAGACCATCAAGGGAGCAGTTACAAATGTATACATTGCAGTGTGCTGTGTTCTGGGTTAAATGAAATATAAAACCCCATCGCCAGCCTGGGTACTAATGTCTCTATCAGTATTCCATCACACCCAGCTGCAGGTGTGGTGGCTGCCATGAAGACATCAACATTTGTCGATCGCTGCAGATGGTGACTGATGGATCACTCCTTCCCTGGGCACGTGGGGATGGGAGGGGGAACTGCAGGAACAGCAGCACCTCACCCCGTGCACTGCTCAGACCTCACAGGGACTGCTGAGCACCCCGACAGACAGAGGGACAGAGTGGCACAGGCCATTCAGCACGGTCACCCACTGCCCTCCTGCACGCAAAGCCTTCTGCTCCAGGAGAAGAGCTTTTTCAAGCTCTCAGAAAGTTCTGGGTTAGTTTTGAGTTTTGGTTAATTTATAGCCAAGTTGATTTCACCATCATTAGCTTTTGTACGTTCAAACACAGTTTAATTTTCTTTGGAAGATGCAGACGTGTGTACAGCTAGATAATGCCCTGTTTATTTTACTGACTAATTCATCACTTAAAGTGCAAGGCTATAGGTTGAGAGACCAAGACTTATGCACAGTCCCATACCCCTAAATCAGGCCAATAAAAGTTAAATTCACACTGTTTGCAAGCACTTCATGCAGATGGAAAATGTCACCTTGTCTGAAATACTTTATGGTGCGATGCTGAAGCAAAAAGAAATCCCACAGTGAGAGATTAAAAAGCTTCACTAATGCTTAGCTGGGAGGCACACGGCTCTGCGCCGCCTCCTCCCCGTGCAGTGGGGAGGCTTTGCTGGGAAGCAGCATCTGGCTGCTGCTCTGGCTGGTTACAGAGCAGCTCCACGAGCTCCAGGGCCCCGACACCCAACCCATCACTGAACCCACCCTGAGCAGCGCTGGATGGGGTGGCTGCAGGGCACGTGGTCAGCTCCCCAGCGAGGAGCTTGTTGGCTTTGGGGCAAAGCTGCCAGGGCTGTTGCTTCAGTTCAGGCTCTTGTCCCACACTGGGGCTTTAGGTGTGGGACAAGAGTTTGGAGAATGCCCTGAGGTGGTTATGCCGTGTATATTTTACCGCTTCGCTATCAAGTGGCTTCAAGCCACCTCCGTGCTGTCTCCTGCTCCCTCAGACAGAGCCAGGATGGTGCTTCAGCCATGGTGGGAAGTTAAAGTTTGTAAAAGCAGCTTATAAATTGCAGAAAGCACGTGCTGACTTGGCCAGTGGGCCACTGCAGAGCAAGCCCAGCAGGGCTGCAGCCCATGCAGCAAGAGCCAGGCTGCCCCAGGGGTACCCCGGTGCAGGAGAATCCCTGCCGTGACCCCAGCTCCACGGGACCCAGGGATGCACAGAGCCCTGCTCCCCACTGCCAGCCCTGCACCGGGCCAGTACAACCAGTACACAGCCCCTGGAAAAGAGCCTGCCCGGCCCTGGGAACTGTGCAGAGTCACACTCGCTGAAGCAAAACCAACAGGCTCAAAAGCCCAGTTCCCAAGAGGAAGAGACAGAAGTTGTGGGTGGATCTGTCGCCTCCCAGCCCGCCTGTGTCGCCCAGGATTGTGGTGGCTGCCGGAGCAGGAGCAGGAGTGATCCTCACTCCAAAAATCCCAAAGCTGCTCTGAACCCCTCGTGCCTCTCCCTGCCAAAGGTGGGGACATTGCCTGCTCCGGTGGCACAGCTGACTGTAGGCAGAGCAATAAATGCTCTGAAAGCATTTGTGCAGTGGGAAGTGGAGGCTCTGCAAACAGCTAATGGGTGTATTTCAATTCCCTATTAATTGCATATTTATTACTCAACTGCTGCAAGGAAACGTCATGTTACGTTGATTAAAGCTTTGCAAGCTGTACAGTAAATATTTTAAACAAAAAAGGTTTTGATCTCTGTTGCTGTTGGGAAGGGTGGGGGAAGCTGCCATTAGAGCTGCTGTAATTAGCAAACTCCATTGCAGACAGTGTTTCCCACAGGCTCTGCAACATGCTTCGTGTGTGTCTGCATGTATTTAGACAGAATATTATTTTATGTATACGTTATCTATAAATTATATATACTTTTATATATATCTCGTGTGTGAGGAAAAAGGGAAGAAAGCAGAAAGCCTGTGCTGCTATCTCACATCTTGCAGACTGGAAAGATAAAAGACTTAAAAGGCAGAAAGAAAAGGGGATTTTGGTGCACCGACTGAAGATTGGGGGTTAGGTGACCTCCCTGCCAGCCCTGGCTGCCCCAAAATCATGTCTGATTGATGAAGTCCTGTGCACGCCTCTGTTCCAAAGTGCCAAGGCTCTGCACATACGCTTTCAGTCCCCCTTGCTTGCTGGTGTCACTGCTGGTCTGGATGTACAGCAAGATTTCACTGGTGAAGATTTTGTCAGCATCACCCAGACACGGGGCAGAGCAGACCAGCCACAGCCATCCCGAGCTTTGTCTCCCAACCATCTGTGTAATGTCATCAACAGCAGAGAAAAAACCAGTCCATATTTCTGACACACCGAATCATCTTCATCTGGTGCTCAGCCCCCGCTCACCTTCGGCACAAGAAGCTGCTAAAACCAGAACCCACAGCGAAGCTGTGCCATCCCTATGTGACCAGCAGAGGTTTTGCTGCTGTGCTCACCTCAGAGGTGCTCAGGTATCTGTCCCAGCCCCGCTCTCCCCAGAGCAGAGCCCTGGCTCCAGCCCCCTGTGCTGGCCGAGGGCAGCTCTCTCTTCCCCCAGCTCTTCTCTTCTTGGCATCTGACGTGAATTAGAGAAGACATCAGTCATACCCAGCCAAACAGCTGTGGATACCTGCCACAGGACAGGACAAGCTAAAATGACACTAATAGAGGAGAGACAGCTCCAACTAACAAGCCCAGTGATTTACAGCCATGGCTGAGCTAGAGGGGTGTCGCTGGGAGGCTCAGCCAGCCCAAGCTCAGCCCCAGGGCTGAAAGACCAGCTCTAACACAAAGTAGTGCTGAGCTTTGGTAAACCCCTTCAGGGCCGATACGCTCTCCAGGGCACAAATTCTTTGCTGCCTTCAAACTTGATTTCTGTGATCCCCAATCCCACTGCATGAGGCGATGCCCCCGTCCCTGCGCCTGATTTCCCGCACAGCCCTGAGCACACTCACCCTGCTCTCCCTGTCCCCAGGTTCTCCAGTGTTCATGGCTGCTGTAGGCAAACCAATGGGCGATTTTCAGGAGCAGAATTTGTTGTTGTCAACTCTTAGGAGTTTATAAAGCTGCAGTATTTGACTTGGCTCATTTCCTACGGTGGCTCCCTCTTGGAGCTGTGTGATTGCAGGGGATGCAGCAGTTATTAACAGTAAAGCAAGTTTCAATCTCTTATGGTTGTACATGAAGGCTCAGAAGTGTGAACCTTCAAAGGCACAAAATGCAGAAAGCTAAACCAGAAATTATTCAGAATTTATTTTTTCAACAAAGGTTTTTGGAACTCTTTTCTAAATTCAAGGGACCTTATGTCTGATTTTTGAAACAAAAGTTGGCAGTGCTAAAACTAAATGAGCTGTATTTACATCTCAGTGATTTCTGTGAATGAAAGGGTGGCAGTGGGGGTTTGGGGGAGACACAACTCCATTTGGCAAGTCCCAGTGCAGAGAAAAGAACTTAAATAAACAAAGCAGGAACGGAGTACTTTCAAAAAGAATCAAACAGCATGGACCATTAATGTTTTAAGAGATAGGAGCTGTATGTGAGCCAACCATCCCCAAGATATTTATTCCCTATCTTTAAAATTGGGAATTGCATTAGAACAGGTAGAATCTTTCAAAGCTGGGAAAATTTTTAAGGGCACTCACTATACTTTAAAGAAGACTTCAAAAACCATCTTCAGTATTGAGCTGAATAAGTTGGAGAGATTTGTAGGTTACAGCAAGGGAGAGTGATGGGAATACATACAGAGCAAGCTGGTTACTGCAGTAAACAAACCTCCCCCAAACTAACAGCGAGTGCTTCAGCTCAGGAACAAATGGTTTCACATCAAGAAATACATTTTAAAGTGAGACAAGGTCCTGAGTAAACACCAGCCAAGAGCTATAAACTATTGCTGTGGAAGGTGAAAGCCAGCTAGCCTTGGCCATTGAGTTGGCGAGGAAGAGCCGAGCCAGACACCCTGTTCTTCACAGACTGAGAGGTAGCCTTGAGGAAGCCAACCCCTGAGGGCTTTGAAATTAAAAATGATGAAAAAGGAGAAGTTTTCATTACAAAGGAGGACAGCAAAACACAGCTATAGAGGCAAAGCTTCAAACAGTGCTGCTTTAAATCTGCAACAAAGCCAGCAAGTGCCCCGGAAGAGAGCGGCTCTGCGCCGCTATTCATCGCGCACCATCAAGGGCAGCGCGGCCCGCTGCAAGAATGAGCCATTTTATCTCGAGGAAAGAGACATTATCATTAACTGACTTGCATAGTGCTTTTCTCTAATGGCTGGGTGCTGGAAAACTGAGATACTGTAATCATGCTGAGTTTGAAAATTAGCAATGATTGCTGGGCTTTATTTCCCCCCAAAAAATGTGTGAGAAGTGCCAGCCCTCAGCCCTGCCAGCCGGCACACCCGTGGCCGTGGGCAGGCTGGGTGTCCCCAGCATGGCCAGCCCAGCTCAGCCCCTCAGCACCCTGCCTTGGGGCCAGGTGCCTCCACTGCCCCCTTCACTGCCCCCTTCACCTCTGCAGAGCTCTGCCCAGGCAGCTCTGGCACTGCCCTTGTGGTCACAGTCCCAGGTCCTCTCCCAAGCACAGGAGCTGTGGCAGGGACTGCAGGAGGCTTCATTTCCCATCAGCAGCATCACTGGAATCCTGTACAACATCCCCAGTTTCCTTGCTTTCCCACAACTCTCCTTCCCTTTGTCTGACCCCAGCAGACAAAGGCAACTGTACCTCTTGCATCCTTGAAATACTGCCCCCCCAGTCCATTAGGAATAGTAATAATAATAATAATAATAATAATAATAATGATAATAATAATTTTATAAGCCATTTGGATCTTCTTTTTTCAGAATTTCTTCTTATTTTATAATTACTATTCCAAAATACAGACTAATTATTTTGAAGACTCATTATTAAAATTATGATCCCTTAGACCCTGTCAGTTATCCAAGTTGCTTCAGGGATGGGCTGAGGGGTCCAAAGGCCTCTTTGTTTGCCCGTAGCTTGGGGCAGATGAAGCGCAGGGCATGCCCAAGGCTGCTATAACTGGATCTCTTTACCCCTTCACGAGCCAGCCTCGGGCGGTGCAGCCCCGGGAGCCTCCAGCCTGCCACGGTGCCCCACAGGCTGGACCGGGGTCTTTGAGCCAGCCCAGCCCTGCCCAGTGAAGCTACCTGCACATCGTGTGCTTCCAGGGACACCTCTGCTATTCCCCCTGCAGGCAAACATCTTCCCAGACAGCGTGAAGAGCCCTTAGTATAACATAAGATCAGGTCCAGGACACTCCATTACCAAGAAGATACTTAACTAATGTTCTGCTTGTAGCAGGAGGTCACAGGAGATTTATCTGAAGAGATGCACATAGAAAGAATTAGCAGACAAGCCATTTCACAACCTCTAATACCCTCACCTTCCTAGTTGCACAGCTGAAATGCCTTCAGGGATACGTTTTACAGGAGCTCAAAAGTGAACTGGAAACTGCTTAGATCACACAACTTATGCATTTTAAATAGCAGTGTAAAATACCGTGCTTTACAAAAGCCCAGTGTTGTACTGAGCAGGAAAGCCGTGCTCTGAGCAGGGAGGCTGCAAAAGTGGCAGCAAGTACAGTAGAGAAAACCCCACATACAGCAAAACAAACCTGTGACTTACCAAAGTTTATGATTAAAATTTAAAGACTGTTCAAGTTTTATTCCCCGTAGCTGCTGCTCCCTGGACGAGACAGAGAGAGACTGACCTTGAATAATTAAGCTGGTCTGTGGCACCAGATCAATTGCTGGTATTGGCAGAATTCCACAATCAGGCATTTTGAAATGCAAGTGTCAAAGTGCATGTAACTATGGGGCTTTTGGTGCAAAGCAGCCAATATAAAGGAGAAGAGGTGAAGAGTGAGAGAAAATAGATTGTGGAGTTTTGAGCACAGTCATGGGGGAGGGATGGGAAAAGTTTCCATTTCCTAACTCTAAGAGGGCAAAAATTGCAGCTGACAGAAGCCTGACATGGTTGGTTTTTTCTCCTGTAACCTTGAAGATGTCACCTGGAGAAAGCTGACTGTCTCCTGAGCAACTTAAATCCATCACCAGTTCTGGAAACAGACTCTAAGCAAGTACCAGTCAACAGTTTAATTGAAAATAAACGTTGTAAATCCAGGGAAGCATCTCTGTTCAACATCAATTACTGAACAAACCCAAAGGTGTTCAAGTCCAAGTGGGCATTCCCAAACGTGGTGGGCATTTTTGCTGCTGTTTCTGCCCTCCCTCAGACCATGTAGCACTAAGGTGACCCACCAGAATGGAATGTGGTGAATTTTACAACAGCCAGGAAAGCCTTTATATTAATGTCTGCCAAATAAGACTTTGTATTAATTTCAGGAGCCATGGGAACTCCTATTTAAATCTCTTCCAATCCCTTGACCTACAAATGTGTACGTGGAAGAGCAGCATCAGGCAGATAAGGTAATCATTGTGTTCCCAGTGCAACAGTCCTGGAAGATGCCCTTGATACTGGAATTATTCCTAAGGCTCTCTGCCAGAAACTTCTAGACAGAATTCAAGACCACTTAGGTGGTCTTTCACAGAAAAGGCAAGGGACAGCAGACAGAGTTTTCCACACACAGAGGCCCAAGGTCCCACGCTTCCCTGGCCAATGGCTCTCCCCAGCCACGAGGAAGGTGGCAAGATGTTGGCAAGAATGCCGCAAGGCACTGGGGACTTTCCTGCTCCCTCTTGCAGGGTGGTCTGTGCAGCTCCTGCCAAAGGAGCAAACAGCATGGGAACAGGGAATGAGAAGATGTTGCCACTCCACTGCCAGTTCCATAACTTTTGTAGCTTTTATATGTTTTGTGGTGCCTGCTGTTTTCCAGAAAGCTCCAGCTCCTTGAGCCCTGTGATGAGACAACGTCAGCATCCCTAGGTGTGGTTTTACAGCTCATCACAAGCTCCAGTTTCCAGTTTTCTCAAGTATATCTTATGGATGCAAACTCCAGGAAGCAATCAAAGCCAACCCAAGTGCAATTAACAAAGCAGAGCATCGATTCTTAGCCCAAGTCATTATCTACAAGACTTTGTCATGAATTCATGGGGTGGCCATTCTGTGGTGATCTGAAGACCTGGCTCAAAGAGCAGTGTGGGGCAATGAAGAAAGCTTGGTTATGGCAGCTGCTGGTCAGATGGGCTGGACAGGAAGGAGAACAATGTCTTCCTCATGTTCTCCCAACTCATGACCACCCTTTCCAAGTACTACAAGGACCCTCTACTCACTCCAGTTAGGAGAGCAAGAAGAGATAGAAGAGCCTCTCAGGGCTTATGGGGCCATCTGTTCCAGCACCCCGTGCTACTCCAGCTCCCACTGATGCTGGAGCATTACAGCCCTTTCTGTGCCTTTGTTCTCCCCTCCTTCCATTTCATGGGCTTTTGGTTCGCACAGTTTCTACAACAGAGTGAGAGGGAATCAGCAGCCCGGGCTGCCCTCCTTGGTGGAGATGCTTTGAAACTTTCAAAGAACCCAACTCTTTCCCCACGTCCCTGTTAATGTGCACCAACTCTGCTCTTGATGCACTCCACTGTAAATGATGTATGAAATGAAATCTCCTCGCTCGCCTAATGCAGAGAAGAAAGGCTCTGTAGGCAACACTACAACATTCCCGTCTCGAGATAAAGGCAGCGAAATCTCACACTCCCTATGAACATTTTTTTTTTTTTTAGTTGTTGCTCTTCAGTGTTGGTGTTTCTCCCTTTTATTTTTTTTTCTTTTTTACTGAGAGTGGGGATTTGAATTCAGATTTCACAGAGAAACCCAAACCACTTACATGTATTTCTAAGCCTTTCACAGCAATTGTGTGACTGTTCCCGTCCCCTCCTCAGAGGGAATAGCAGCAGCAAATTCATTAGCCCCACAAAGCAGCAGAGTGAAAAGAATGGCTTAAAACTTGCAGGAGGGAAGAGGCTGAGTACGTGGGGGATCGACAGTGGATGTTAAGCTTGATCTGGATTTGAGACCTCCTTCCAGTTTTATATGAAGCTGTTTCAAAACCAGAACGTGTTGGCAGTCTCCGAAGGGAAAAGGGATCAACGTGGCCCGGGAGCCGTGGTGGGAGCAAAGCCTGAAGGTCGGCAGTCTGAAACAGCAAATACACCACGGGCTGTTTCCAAATGACGGATTAGTTAAGGGCAAAGGGAAAGTCGCTGGAAGGGAGATTGGAGAAGGTGACTGAGACATTGCAGGAGGCACAGAGCAAGTATCCACTGTGACAAATAGCCACGTGCTGCCAGTGAAGCCCTCAGCACGAGTGTACTCCAGATGGACCAACCTCAGCAGCTCCTGGGCTCCGCGGGAGCCCTCGGAGCCCTCGTGCCCTCCATGTGCTCGCCCAGTCTCTCATCGAGCTGTGCCACAGCCGTCCTGCTCTGGCCAGGCAGAGCCCAGCTGGGAGGAAAAGGGCTGTGCTGGCAGAGACAGGCAGGGTCGGAGCTGTGTCCTCCAGTGCCTTTGGGCAGGAGCAGTGCAGGGCTGCTCCCTGCTCCCCCCACAGCCCCAACAGGTCCCTCACCTCCACTGTGATGCTGTGGAGAGCACTGAACAAAGCTTTGCAAGAACAAGAGGCTCTCAAGCCATGCTGTGGGAAAGCAGACACAGGGACCCTCCCACAGCAGGTCCTTCTCTCAGGCCAGCGGGCAGTCCCCCATCCTGTTGGAGCTTTTGGTTTCCTCTGGCCAAAGTGACATGTCCAGGCACTGACTGTCCTCTGTGGCCGGGGCTGAAGGAGACTGTCCTGTGGGTGACAGACATTTGGCCACACACTGCCAGCACCACACACTGCCAGCACCCTGCTGCTGTCACAAGCAGTAAACTCAGCTTAGACCTTAAAAAGCTTTAGTAAACTTCTAGGAATGATGCTTTTATAGCTGACAGATGAGCCACCCTGATGGATTATTAGTCACGGTTAGCCATCCTTGCTAGGCTTTACATTACTAGGGAGTTTTAGGGGCCTTGCTTTCATTTTTCTTTCCCTTTTGTTTGTTCTGAGCAGCAACTTTCAGAGTGACACAACAAAATGCTTCAAGGCAGCAGCTGGAGCTTGAAATTAATAATAAAAAGTAGTTGAGCTGATGTTTGGTTGCAGAGTCATGCTAGCAAATGCGTGCGTTTCATACAGCTGTGGTGCCCGTGGGAAACCTGCTCGGCGTCCCCATTTCCATGGAACCACTGCTGGGCTGGCACAAATCCATGCCAGGGCAGGCAGGGAACCAGGAAAGGCTCCCGGGGCTGGAAAGAGCTGAACTCCTCAACATCAAGGTTCCCTGGGCACCACTGAGGCTGGTGACAAGCACAAACATGGACACTCCCAGCTGACACTTGCCTTGCCCGGCACATATTCCCTGTTCCTGTGCTGCTGCTTGCAGGGAGATGGCATCCTTCAGCCCCAAGGAACCCACCTGCACTGAAACATCAGGGACACACCATTACATCTGCAATAAATCTGCCCTTTTTAGACATAGGAAGGTAAAATCTGCATGAGTTAAAAATATTTTCAAAAAAATCTCCAAAAGCCCAAAAGGCCAAAGACTTTGAACGGCCACACAGTTCCACAGTTCTGCTAGAGCTGACCTCCTTGCTACCCCTTCAATATGAAGTTAACAGCAAAAATATCTGTTTATCTGAGAATGGCACCATTATTTCACAAAGCTTTTTTATTTCTCTTTCTGTATTGAAAAAATTCCCCAACATAAACTGAACATTACTGCAGGCAGGTTTTATTCTCATTGTTCAAGGGTAAGAAGTGAATGGGAACGGCAGGAGGCCAACTATTCTCTAGCTACACAAAGTGAAAATGATATTTTGAAGAAGATCAAAACCAGTAGCAAATATTCAACCCCTTCCATGATGTGTCGCATAATTTTGGCTGCAGACAGGTGACAGCGACACAGCACCTCAACCCTTGTGAGCAAAATGAGATGCAACAGTTTTTAATCAAACTCTACTCTGGGAACATAAACCAGAGGAAAGCAGACAAAATAACAAGAGTGATTCTCAGGCAGCTCTACTCGAGTTGTGATTAATAGTAACAACAATAAAAATGCTTTGTACTCCCAGACTTTGCCTTATCCTCTACTACTTTTGAAGCACTGCCATCTTATTAAAGAAAATAGAAAAAAACCCACCATATTATTCCCTTCCTAGGACTTTGACAGGAACAAATCTGACAACTAAACAGCCAGGGTGCTCCTAGCTGGATGGCTTCACTGCATAACGTTGGGAAAAATGGAACCCCTCTGCTGCTGCTTCTGGTTCCCCTTCTGCAAACACCTCGAAACAAACACATTCAGGACCTAAACTTCCAGGAAAACACGAACAACATTTCCTGGCTTGCAAGTTCTTTCTTTTTGCAGGACGTGAACATCTCACTGACATAGCCATCCTTCCTCCTCTTTGGTGCCACAGGTGGTAACTCAAGCAGGAAAACACTGGAATAAACATCTCAGAGGTCTCAGTCCTGGAAAATGTTAACTGTGTAGTAGCTGCTCTGTTGGGAGGGAGTTGGCTGCTTGAATGATCCTGATTGGCACCTCGGGGCAGGTCAGGGTAAGGCGAGGCTGGTTGTTCTGCTCTCCACGAGGGCTGAGCAGCAAGGAGCCCATCCCTGCACCATCCCACGGACACACGGACACACAGGAGCAGAGCTTTGCTGCTTGCAGGTGTTCCTGGCCACCAGACTCTGCTATCAGCGGTCCAGAGGGAGAGAAGAAACACAAAGCCAGGCAGAGGGGGTTAACTCAGCACTGCATTCCTTCAAAAGTCTCCAGGAGATTTCTGGGGTGGTACTGAATAAATCGGGATGGAGGCAGAATCAGCACCCGAAGGGGCAGTGGACAACTCACTGCAGCCACAGAGCCACACACAGAGAGGCAGCTTTAGAAACAGAGCTTTAGGGGCTGCTCCTGTGACACAAGCCCGAAAGGATGCCGCCTCCGAGAGCCACCATTTTAAGCTCTTAGAATACATGAAAACAAATCTGACGACTACGACACAAGTTCAAGCAGAGCATTTGAACGCTGCCTGCCTTGTCTGCAAGTCCCCACTGCCGTGTGGGTGTGGGGTTTCCTGTCCCCAGCAGGAGCAGGCTGGTGAGAGCACCCCTGGCTCCCGGCGGTACCCGCGCGCTGCCAGCAAACATCAAACATCCCCTCGCAGGCGGCTCCGCCGTGAACCTCATGTCAGACACATCAAGTCAGATCGAACCCAGAGGGCACTGTCCAATTATAAAGAAAACCTCAGAAAAGGTTTAGAGTTGGAGAGGGGCACACAGCAGCTTTACCTGCAATTGCTCAGCCAAGCCCATAAACTTGGCAACCCCCGTTCCATTACGGCCGTGCTAATAGTAATCGTTAATCAGTTATTTAAAGTCATTCACATGAAAAGCTATGAGCTTTTTTTTCCTTTTTTGAAGCTAGTATAAATCAAACTTATAGGCAAAAGAATAAATACAGAGAGACAGCTGTACAGATCACACTGTCACACCAATCACTGCTTAAAAGCACACACTGTAAATAGCAGACAAAATTCACCCCCAGTGGAATGCCATTGACTGCATGGGCTGGAGCTGCAACAGGGATAAATTGGCCTATCAAAAATACATAAAAATTTAGAAACAGAATTCAATGACGTGTGGAAGTGATTTATCACAGCTATGTCAGTTAAAATGACATTATCACTAGCTAACCCATTAAATATTATGGGTCCCGTTAAGATTCCTAAAGGGCCAAACAACAAAGGAGGTGGCAGTGGTGGGATGGGGCAGGAGGGGATGTGTATGCTGACCCAATGACCAGGGCCACTGGCTACTCACCTGGTCCTGAGCCAAGCCTGGGTGGACAGCCAAGGATCTGCAGGGTGACAGCCATCGCCTGCCCCAGCAGGACATGGGCACACGTGTTCACGGTGGTGCTGGCAGCAGACAGAGCATTGTCACCAGACCCGTGCAGCAGCAGTGCCACTGGCTCCTCAGTCCATTGTCTCACAAATGGAAGAGTACATCCATCAGAACACGGTGCTTTGGGAGCCCAGTGAGTTTGTCCTCCTCCTGCAGGTTTCTGTCGCAGCATCCCAGTTCCACAACGCTGCCGGAGTGATCTGCTCTAGCTGGCTTCCCATTCTCAGCAGCTGCAGTTTGCAAAATGAGCCCTGCAGGGAGTGGGAGGGAAGGAAAGCAGACATCTTTATCTTGTGTGTGGCTCTCAGGGTGTGACAATGATCCCAGACCATTCACAGACCACTCACCAGCAGTGGGATCTGAGCACGCAGCGGTGCCACCACAGCTGGGTACGGGGTGTGGCTCCAGCAGGAGCCGTGAGGCTCAGGGCATGGGCTCATCAGGGCACGATGAGGTATCACAGGATGTACTTAATGACAATAATCATGTTTTCATGGAGATGGGCTGAGGAATTTTGCCTGAGTCTGGGAGTGTCCGAACTGAGCAGTTCTGCTCAGGAGCTTGGGCAGCCATGAGGGTCAGGATGGCTTCAGTGACAGTCCAGCCTCGCTGGCCCAGCTGTGGTGAGCAGAGCAGCCAGAGGGGAGTGGGTGGGATGCACAGCCCAGCTGATGGAATAAAAGAACAACCAACTGTTTTCTCTTGGGAAAAAAAAAAAACCACAGCTTGCTAAATTGCCTTACCAGGATTTGATTATCGCAGATACAGGGCCAGGCAGCCTCAGTCACAGAACGTTTCATTCCTCTCACTAGAGCTGTGGGTCGTACTCTCCCGCTCTCTCCCGCAGCATCCGTGGCAGCAGCGTGGACACAGCCACTGCTGCCTGCTCACCGCAGCGTTTCGCTCCAGTGGCTTTGCAATCTCCCTCTTCTTATTATTTTTTAAAATTGTTAAGGACAGCAGGTACACAGGAGCACAAATAGAAGCGTTGTCCCTTCAGAGACGTCACTGGGAGGTCTGACAGCAGCGTGGGGACGGGTGCCCTGTGTCCTCCCTGCCTCTGCTGCAGGGGACAGCCGGGGACCCCGGGCGTGGCTGCTGCTGGAGAAACGGGGCAGATCCAGCCCAGGCAGCAGGTGAGCATTCCCTTGGTTTGTTCACAGGCTTTCACCTAGAAGAGAGAGGGCAGGAGGAGCCATGCACACTTCGTGTAATCGAGGTGTCACGATGCATTAGTCTGGAGACATAAAAGAACAACAATTGCATCTTAAACTGTGATAGTTAATTTATTATTGGAGAATTGAAAGGCAGAGCGTAAGAAGGGCTTTTTTCCACACCCTGGGTAGATTGTTAAAAAGAAGATACATTAATCTTTTTTTTTTTCCCCCATGGCTATAAAAACAGAAAGCTACCAGAGGAATCAAGAAAAGAATTGTAGGCTTCATGGCAACTTATGCCTCTGAAATTCTTCACCAAATATTTCTAGCACGAGTTTCTAACAATCTCAAGCTGTATGACTGCTTTTTGTTCTTCTGCTAATTGATGTTTTCACACAGCACCATACCTAATCCCTGCCTCTTAAATCAAATTTTATTAAAATTCCTTAGCAGTGCAGTGAGAAATAGTCATTTGGGCTTTTATCCATTTCTTATTCCAAAATCCCAAAGCATTTTCTTTACATCTGGTAGGCCTTGTAGGCAAGAGCTTTTTTATCCCCCAGTGACTGAAGGATGCACCGAGGTACCAAAACCTGGCACAGCTTCAGCAGTGTCACAGGTGAGCAGGCAGCGAGCTGGGCAGAGAGCAGCCTCTCCTCCCTCACCCAGCCTGCCAGAGGCTCTTTGCTTTGAAACAGCCACTCAAGAGTGTTACTTGTTTTCACATCTCTACTCTTCCCTCCTGACCAGAATTTATTCCTGAAAGAAACAAAAATACCCCAGAAATGACCAATTTCTTGGGAGCAGTGAATTGTTTCCGTGCCCAATGGATTGTGCTACTGATCAAATCCAACGTATCACTTGCCTGAATACCTACGCCTTATTCAGCTGGAAACGTATCAAAACCAGTGTAACCAGGAGGTGTCCTTTAGATTAAAACCAAAGTAAATTTTATCTAAATTTTTCCAGATTTTGATTACTGGATGTGGGTAACAGGAAACTGAAATAGATCAGTAAAATCTGGGCTGCTACACGAGGTAAAAGCAGTGTAAATGTTACCACACACCACTGGAGGGTCTGGGATAAGAGGTGGCTTTGGACCACATCTCACGATCAGGTGCTGATGTTTGGAGAAGTCGGGCAGTAAGATAAAAAAGGCAGTGAAATGGAAGTGGAACCAGAGGCTCTGGTCTCAATCCTGCCTCGTTTGTGTCCATCAGTCTGAGGGCTGCTCCTCCCAGACTCATCTGGTAAAAACTGTGGGTGTAAACTGGACGTACTGGTGGAAGCAAATAAGGCAACTTTGTCCATAATGGAAACTTTCCCCACGTTAGGAAGCAAATAACTTCAGAAAAGGACAATTTGGGTTCTGCATACATTGTGGGTTTAAATGACTGCAATAAAACAACTGCAGAACCCAAAGGAACACATTTCCCAATTCTCTTGATGCAGTTAGAGTTCAGCACAAAATGGGATACCCGATTAAATATAGCTATCACAGGCTGATCCTCCTCGCTCAGACATTTAGTTATACACGAATTCACGTCCATGCAGAAGCACACATATGTCCCCAGCTCTGTGTGCACACCAACCCACCTACCCACAGAAGGTCTTTTGGATGCTCTGCTGTGACATTTATCCACAAAGTCCCAGGGGTATTGCACCTATTCTTTCTGGCATTACCAGTGTAATGCAAGATATAAAATTCTTGGTAGATGTTCTGAGTTTGTATTTAATAGACCTGGAGGCTCTGAGTGCCTTTTCACAGATTGTGTTCCAGCTGTCTGCCGATATTCGAATGTGCAGGTCTTGGTCCCATGCTGTGCAAACAGGCAGCCTCCCACGCATTTTGTGTACCAGGAGTAATTTATGAGTCTATCTATAAAGGAAATAACAGTGTGTTAAGAAGGGGTTATGTAAAGCTCTGAGATTGAGAAGTAGCTCAGTTAACTCAGTACAACTTCCCAACATCACCGTTATGTTTCAGCTGATTTACAAATACAGGAGGCCTTCAACTGGTGATTCATATTCCATCTGAAGCAGATGGGGGCGGGGGGGAAGAGGAAGTATAATAACTGTCTCTGCATAAATCTCACGTCACTGAAAGGCTCCCACCTTGAAACCTCATATTCATTAACCATCTTTTACAAATACGAGTGTCTGGATTGAACTGCAAGTTCCAAGGCACCGGGGGATATTCTGGTACCAACCAGATGGATGAAAAAATATATGAAAAAACGTGAGGTGCTGGCCATTTTTTTTCCATCTCATGCCACAGGGATTTCTTGCAAATTGCCCTTTATTGCAAATGCTATAGGCAGAGCATCGGAATCCGTGTGACGGGAGCCCATGGGGAGGGCCTGGCAGCCCTGCCAGGAGCCGTGGAGGAGCACGGGGGCTGCAGCAGGGCCAGCGCAGAGGCCGAAGGGAATGACCACCACCACACACAATGACCCATGCTGGGCACTGGGGGCTGAGCAAAACAAAACCATCAATTTGCAGGACTCTTTTTTTTTTCCTTTTCTCCCCCCAAAAATGGAAACCAGCCTGTAGGTATTGGAGACACCTCTCTGCAAACCATTTCAGTCCTGCTTTTCAAACCCAGCAAGCAGATAACGGGGTCTGAACAGCAAAACCTTTCCTAGATAAAGAGCAGGTTGTATTTAGCAGCCTCACATCCCTTCTCGATTGCAAACAAGACACAAAATGCAGAAGTTGCAAGCCACTCAGCTTAACAAGTTCAGCATTATTTATTTAATGTCCCTCAGAACATGAATATTTAAAGTGGACAATGACCTCTAAGCAGAAGAAAGTTATCAAAATCCATATGTGCCACCTCTCCACCCAGAGGCCAAGCTGACTTTGCTGCTCGGCTCAGGTCAGAGGGGACCAGGGCAGAGGCATCATCCTTCATCCCAGGCTGTCCCCGGCGTGGCACTGACCTGCACAGCTCTTACAGCTACAAATCTGCCTGCAAACCACTCGTGTCTGTCATCAGCTGCAGCTCCTCGTGGGCAGCAGGGCGGGAGCCAGCGGTGCCTGGCACAGGGCCACAGCCGGAGGTGCCACGCTCAGGTCTGTCCCCAGCGAGCTGCCAAAGAGGTGGCAGGGTCTGAAATTTTGGCAGGCAGGCAGACTGCCCAGCCAGGGGTCACAGCCCTTGTGGTGGCCTGGAGGCTGACCTGAACTGTCAGAGGAAAGGTGTTATCCCAAATGATGCTTTCACAAACATTTCTCCCCACCTTACCCTGAGCTAGTGCCAGCATCGAACATTTTTAATCTCACAAAATATTCTATCCATTTTTACTCTCCTAAAAAATTTTTCTCCTCTCCCAGCTTTCTTGAGACTGTTACTAACATGTTATGCACATTTTTTTTGCAGGCGTTCCTATAAAAATTCTCAGATATCTAGACAAAACCACTGACAATTCTCCCCAAAACCCACCAACTGCTTTGGTTTGAAGATTCCAAGACAAAACCAACCGTGGACATGGCATTTTTTCCACATTTCTCAGCCAACAACATTGCTGATCTGGAGAGGTTTCTTGGTGGCTTTAGGAGCATCTCTGAGACCCATGGTGGGGCCAGCCCCCGCCCCATGCAGCCACCGTGGCGCCGTGGGGCCAAGGAGCAGCAGCACCACCTGCGTGGGACGTGTCATCCCCACTGTCACACAGGCCAGAGATGTCAGGCAGATGGAGCCACGTGGAGCAGGCTCATCTGGAAATCAGAGATAATAATATTTTCCTACCTGGCAGGCCCATTAGGGGACATCTTCATTAGTGCTGGGGAGGCAATCAGAACGTCACCGTGATGAGAGCCATAAAAAGCTGTCCCTGAATCGTGTCAATCACAGCCAGCCAGCCCGAGCCCAGTCCTACCCTCTCTCCTCCTGTCACACAAGTGAGACAGCCCAAATTTAAAAGCCAAGGAACTGTCTGCCATTTTCTCTGGTGTTTTAGCCACTGGGACTTGAGCTTTGCCAACTGTTAGCACCTAATGTTGCAACCAGCACATTTCAGCTTCAGCTTGTGAGATTTCTGGCATTTCACTTATAAAGATGCTGAGTTCCTAAAAAAAGCACTTTTTGCAATGGAAGCTTCTCATGAAAAATGATTCACACCCATTTTTTTCACCGAAGTGTGTTGAAAGCCAAAGAAAAAAAGCCAAGAAGAAAGCAGCAAGCAAGCAGAGCTGGAAAACTCCCTGGGGAGATGAGACCCTGGCTGGTGTCACGCCAGTGCAATGGTGTGATTCACTCTGCTGCCTGCTTCTCAGGGCTGGGACCTTCACAAGTTTCTCCTTCTGTCCAGGAAGAGGAAGAGCTGAAATAATCATCACCAAGGGACAGGGCCACACAAAATCTTCCCTCTGGGACGTGAGTCCATCCCTGGCACAGGGATGCTTGTGCCATCCAACAGAGCGGCTGGAGCCAGCCCAGGCTGGGCTCTGGGGTGGCTCCATCCTGATCTCACTGGTTTCCAGCAGCTCCTGCAGGAATGAAGCACTTCCCAAATGCGTTCTCACCTCAGCAACCGAAATCCCAGCTCTTCCAAACTGTCGTTTCTTCAGGCAGCCCCAGCACCCTGCTCTCCTCCTCATTCTGACAGCTCAGGAGAGAAAGCACATTTCTGGGTGCAGCCTGACACCAGGCCAACCTGAAAGTTGGAAATCAAAGTGGATGAGAAGTAGATTCATTATAGGCTAATTAATCTAGCAAAAGACTCCTGCACAAAGGTTGATGACATTCACTTCAGGATAATTTTGAAATAAATATGAGGATTCATAGAAGAAAAAAAATGCAGTTGGGAAAAGATTATTTTTGAAGCATAAATATAGCTCATTTCTAGCCCCCCTCCTCCACATATCAATTAATGAAGCAAATCATCTGTCTGAATCAAAGATGTGGGAGAAAAACACAGTTATCTATTTGAACTACAAAAAAATTAAAGGATTTAAAATGAAACATATAATTAGCCTGTAGGACTCTCTGCTGTAGGTTATTGAGGCAAAAAAGAAAAAAACCCCCTTACTAATTTTCAAAAAAGGCCTCGACAGCTGAAAGAATAGCTTTTGCTGCTCTACAAAAGTGGGGGAAATGTTCATCTGGAGACAAGCAGGTCCAGCCAGAGCCCAGCCCTGGGCTGCAGTGTTTGTAATCCTGCCCTTACACGGGCTCCAGATGTTGTCAAGTTTTGCCCAACTTTTAGTGGTCTTTATTTTTTTTTAACCCACTTACACATGCAGGAGCCTCT
This sequence comes from Edolisoma coerulescens, assembly GCA_013397115.1. Lineage (NCBI taxonomy): Eukaryota > Metazoa > Chordata > Aves > Passeriformes > Campephagidae > Edolisoma > Edolisoma coerulescens. The sequence goes on along the minus strand of VWZW01004955.1, from coordinate 206,390 downwards.
CTCTGCCCACCCTGCTGCACACCGTGGTCCCAGCCCTGGCTGGGGCAGCTCTCCGTGTACTCACCTCACTTTCCCGGGACCGCTGGGGAAACTGGGAGAGCGCAAACACCAGTGAGCAAAACCTTTCATCTGCCGGGTCCTGTACTGATGGTGTTGGTGATTTCACTGCTGAACCTCCATCGGGGATGGCAGCTCTGAGTCCCCTGAGATCAGGCGATCAGCAGAGAGCCCCACACGAGGCTCCGTTCCCGGTGTTTGCGCTCCCGTGACGGAAGGCAGGCACGGAGCTCTCTCCACGCGGCCGTCTCCATCAGCCCCGGTGCTGCAGGACACGGAGCTGACGAGCACCAGCTGGCACGGGAGGCCGGGTTCCACCGCTTAGCTGTGTGATGGTGCTCTGCAATCTCCTCGGCAGCATCTGGCACGGGCGGCTGGCAGGGCCGGCGCGGGCGGATGGGCGCTCTGCGCCGCTGGGGCAGCCGCGCGTTATCAGAGCTGAGACCGAAACGAGGAGTTCAATGTCAAAGCCACCAGCCCAGCCAAAGACTCGGCAGATGCTGCATATATAGCTGTGTATGGAGGTTAATATCAGCCTGGACAAGGCTGACTCTGGCTTTCACAGATACAGCACGAGAACACTCCTTAGCAGGCATCTTTTTTCCAGAGATTACCACTTGCATAAACATGAAATACCTATGGGTCACATCTGAAAAACCCTCTTTATCATCGCTATTTATTTGGAAATGCAGAGGCTGCGAGAGGTGCCAGGCAGGACAGGCACCACTTATCTTCCCCCCAGCCCTGGATCTGTGCCCAACCTTCAGCGCGGCTCTGGTGCCTCAGCTTGCAGCAGTGCAGAAGCGAGTGCAAACACCATCGTAGGGAGCTGGGAGCATTTTCCTCAACTCTCATACTACTGAAAACACCTCCTCAAAGCCAAGGGGAATCTCCTGCTTGGTGCCTGCTGATGAAGTTTTCAGAAAGAGGCAGGTCAGCAGAACCCAGTCATCCCCAGTGAGTGACCACTTGACACCTCTGCAGGTAGAGCAGAGGTTCCGCCAGCTCAGTTAAAAATTTACGAGTCACTTGATCATGATCTTAGGGAAAAAACCACAGTGAACCGAAAATTATTCCCTCACAAATAAGATCACTTTGACTAAGTTACTTGCTTCCCCTTCAGAGGAGATTTAAGGTTTTTCTCTCTTCCTCTGCAATCTGGCTCCCTTTTGAAGTTAAAAGAAAGAAAGGTTCAGGGGCTTTTTTACTTAAGAAGAAAAAACAACCTTCTCCTCTTTGAAACTATTTTTTTTAGACAATTGCTGTCTCAAATTTTAACAAATATTCGCTAATTTGCACCTTGTTCAAAAGCGAAACAGTAAGTTTGATTTTTTTTTTATTATATTTTTTTTGCATACTGAATGTTACTTTCCCTTTCTTTGTCTTAGTGGCAGAAGGGAGAGTCTTAAAGAAATCAAACTACCAACTCCCTTCCAGATTTTCACAATTTGTTATATAATTTCTTAAAAGGAGCCATAAGGCCACTTGGAGGGAAAACAGAAATCTTCTAAAAAGAAGAAAGAAAATAGATTTTTTCACCCATCTTCTTGTAGATGAAGTAGATGAGACTAAAAGAGGCATTTCATTTGAAACATTGAATTCAAGCCCAAGAAAAAAAGCTGACAAGGTGTCCCTGCTAGGAAATTCATTCTCAGCAACCAGACAGAGGAAACCAAGAGACTTTCTTCAAGGACAAAGAGAAAAGAAGTTTGGAAAAATATGAGCTCAATTTAAAACACCCCTTTTTTTTCATGTTTTTGGGGGGTTTTTTAAATTTGTTTTTTCCCAAGCTGCATGAGAATAGATGTGTGGGTTTGTTTTCCCCAGGAGCAGCATTGGGGTTCCGTGTGTTCCAGGTACGGCAGGTGCAGGGCTGATGGGCAGGACTGGGAGCAGGCAGAGCTCCCCGTGTGTGTCCCTGCAGCGCTGCCTCACAGACACCACAGGGCCGTAACGCTGGAGCAGGATTTTAGGAACCAGGTACTCGGGGCTGCTCTGCGTTGCTCCAGCAACAAGGAGCTCATCTGAGCTTTCCCCTGTGAGAACAACCCCACCAGGATCTCACAGCCACGAGTAAAGGGTGGCCAAAAAACGGGGAGCAGAGAGGGGCAGGACCGTGGTCCTCTTGCCCCTGAAGGTTTGTGGTGGGTGCTGCTGGGAGCAGCCCGGTGCTGGCAGGGCTCAGCACTGCACCCCTTACAGCCATCCATGTGAGAGGCTGACCCGTCCTCCCACCTCCCCGGCCCCTGGGTGTGAGCAGCACCTCCAGACACCTTCACCCCAGAGTCTGCCTCCATCTCCCTTCACACAGGCACCCTCCATCCATGTCCATGCCCACGAGGGAGGCTATGAGCTGCTCCCAGCCCGTCCTTTCCCGGAGGGAGCGGCTCCTCCTGCAGCTGCGGTGACGGAGCACGAGCAGCAGCTCCCCCACGCCGCCCCCCAAACCACATCGACAGGCCCGACAATTCCATCCCTTCCAGACTTCTCCTCCAGGACGGGCTGAGAGCACCTCATCCCCACCCTGCTCCAGCTCCTTGCAGCCCCACAGATGCAGAGAGGCCCCAAGGCTGCTCGGCAAATGGTGAGCACTGCTGGGGCTGGGGGGGCTTTGGGCCAGGGGGGAGTGGGGAAGGCAGGGAGAAAACAAAGCGAGAGGTCAAAAGGATAAAGGTGTTTCTGGGTAAGACAGGCTGATTTTCACACCAGCCACTGGAGCTGGGCAGGGGTGAAGACTGAAAGGAAAACCAGCCCCTGGTTTGTTGTTGTTTGTCAGTGAGTGAGCACCAGGGTGTGCGGTGGTGGGTGTGTTTGCACAGCTCTAATCAGCTGAACAGTTTGTCTGCAGCCCAGCAAGAATGGCAAATTAACCCAGGATTCTGGTGCTGGAGACATTTTGTACTGAAAAGATGTGTTTGGTGGCAGACTCACAGATTCCCTCCTGGATCACACATTTCCATCAAGGATGTTTTCTCTCCAATATAAAGCCAGGGAAAACAAAACCAAACAGCCAAACACCCTTTCCAACAAAAATAAATGAGTTTAAGCATCAAAACATATCTGTTATTTGCTTACAGAAAAAATAAAAACAAAAGCCAAAGCCTTCACTAGCAGACTTTCAGGTCTTTTCAGCTCAAAACATCAGTTCATTTACAAGTTTCCTCCAATTTTTTTAATGCTTTCAGGTGAAAACCAAACCAATATTAATTCCTTTTTCTCTTTCCATTTTTTTTTGTTGAATTGAATTTTCCCTCTGGGACTGTCCCCATTAGCTCTCACCTCTCCAGGGAGCTCTGCAGGGATGCACAAGGATGCACAGCCAAGACCAAGGAGTTTCCACAGCCCTGTTGCTGCCTGCACCACGTCAGCTGGACTCAGACCCTGCATGAGGTACATGGAATGCCCAGTCCTGGGGCCAGCCTGCCCTGCCTGGCCAGGGGTGCCTCTGCTTCTCTCCGTCAAGAAGATTGACTGCATTTTTCCCAGCATGTCTCAAGCTGCACCTTCTTGGTGAGAACACGGCACAGCAGCCACCTCCACCAAGCCAAGGAGCAGGAACACGTGCACCTGCTCAAATCCTTTCATGGGTAGCTTGATCATGTCATGCAAATGAGAAGTATTCTGCATTAGTATAGCCTGGCCACGATGCCATTATGACAAAGATAACGGACCTGAGTGAGTTCTCACTGCACTGGGGAACAGGTTTCAACCACATCCTGCTTCATTAGCAGCCACCCCGTCCCTCGTGCAGTCATTAAAGGTGCACTACAAAGCTCGAGATGTGTGAGGGGGACAGGGACAGGTGAGCAGGGCAGAGCATCATTTCAGGGACCTCTTTCTGCTCCTTCAAGATTCACGGCAAGGTCACCACTGTTTGGTCTTTTCCTCCCTCTATTCTTTACCTGCTTGGTTTTCACAGATTAGAAAACCAGGTTTTAGCTTTGCTGGCCCAGATTGTTCCTCCCTCCTCCCCAGCCATATTAAAAGCCACAGGAGGGTATTTATACAAGGAAATCTTTGCAGACAATCCCCTCCTTGGTCCCTGTGGAGCACTGGGTTGGTTCTTCCCCAGCTCCGTGCAGAAGAAAAGCTGCTTTCAGCCCTACCGCCTGCAAAGAGAGCTGTGCCAGCCCAGCAGTGATGAGCCCACTCCTGCCTGCACGGGGATCTCTCCATGCCTGCATTGCCTCCACCCTGGGCGTGTCCCAGTGCTGCTTTTGGTGGCACATGGGATTCCCATGGTCCTGCAGCCCCGTTGTGATGCTTGAGGCTGCACCTCTCTCTCTCCACAGCTTGTGGGACTGACTCCTGCCAGCAGCTCGACAGGACAGACGAACATCTCAACACAGGGACATTCCTCCAGTTATTATTTGTCCTTAGCTTTTGGTAACAAACATGGGGAAGCAGAAGCAAAGGTCCCCTCCTCCTCCTCCTCCATTGCTGGCACCCTTGTGCTCCCAGGCAGGAGCCATTCCCACAGCCCCTCTCTGCAGCAAATTCCCCAAGCTGCTTCCCAGCACCCAGGGGAGAGGACAAGATCATTATTGCTTTCAAAATGAGACTGTGGAGAAAATATACAACGAGTCCAAAACTGTAATTGTATTTCCCAGGGCTGTAGGGGCCCTCTGCTGCCAGATACCCAAGGAACCCAGCTCCAGCTCCTCATCCCCAGCCAGCTCTGGGCACACAGCACATCAGTACCCATGGCACTACTGCCGGCCGTGGGACAGGGCAGAGATGGGAAGTCCCTGGAAATATTTAAGGCTAGATTGGATGGGGCTGTGAGCAACCTGGTCTGGTGGAACGTGTCCCTGCCCATGGCAGGGAGGCTGGAATGAGGTAATTTTTCAGGTTCCTTCCAACCCAAACCATTCTGTGAACCTGTGATTTTGTGATTCTGATTTTAAGATTCCATGGGCTGACGGTGCTGCCTGCTCTGTAGGGATGGGGCTGAAAGCTGCAGCCTCCACCACTCCTCCCACAGCCCCACGGTCTGGCTGCAGGGTGCTGCGCTCCCAGCTGGAATTAGCAGCCTTACCTGGGACCATACCCCTGGGAAACCTCTGCCTCGCTGCCTCCCCTTCCAGCCCAAAAGCTCGGGGAAAGCTCCCCCACGCTCCCTCCCCGGTGGGTCCAGCCCCACCACGGTCACTGCTGGCGTCGCCCCAGCAGCTGCTGCAGCCCCGCATCCCCGCGGCCTCTGTGGCTTGAGGGGTTGTGTTTGTTTTCCTTCCCTGGTAACTTTCAAGTATAAATGGGAAAGCTGGGGAAAGAGCTCCTAATGCCCCATATATTTCCCCTCAGGAGCAGAGCTATTCCTTACTATGCTTTAGACTTTTAAGATGTTGCTGCCTCTTTTTTTTCCCTCCCCGCTGCTGCAGAGCCAGGAGCCGGGCTCAGGGAGCAGCTGAGCATCCCCGGCCCCAAAACGGGGAGCAGGATGGGGCTCATGGCTCCTGTCCCACAGCGAGCTGGCCTGCCTCCTCCCAGCAGCTGTACTGAAATGCTTTGAACCTAAAAATGAAAAGAGAAAGGAAAAGGATGTTCCCTTTCCTCCCCTGACACATCCACACGCACGCACACACTCCTGCGGACTTCTCCTTCGCCTGCTATATCAAATGGCCGTGTCTTTTTGAAGTTACCATGGCAGTGAGAGCAGAGCAACAGCACAGCTCGCAGAGGGGGAGAGAGCAAAGGAAAAACGCCGGCACAGGGAAGGGGAGGACAGAAAGGGGCCGAGAAGATCCTCTGATGTCTACAAGATGTGGTGCGGAAAAGGCTTTCCCACCAGAGAAATTAAAATAAGCAAATAAATATCCAGCCATGAGAGGGCAGACAAAAAGTAAAGAAAAGCGAGATCTAGGAGCAGAGCTGGGAAAAGGACTAAAGTAGAAGCAAAGCAGAGACAGAAATTCAACTAATTAGGGAACAAGGTGTGTATAGAAAGAAAAAGAGATGAAGGTGAAAGAGGATTTGGCATCCAAACGTAGAACAAGGATAATTTCAGGAGACAAAGCAAGAACTGCCAGTGACAGGTTTTTGGAGCAGCCAGTTCAGCCACTGCCACCAGTCTGGGGGTCCCCTCCCACCCTACACCCAAGGCAGCACCCCCTGCCAGCCCTCTGGCTCTCCAAGCCCAAGCAAGCCCAGGCCCACCTGACACCCTCTTGGCTGGGTTTGCTTGCACTGGGCAGCTCAGGACAAGGCTTGAGCTCAGGACAAGGCTTGAGCTCAGGACAAGGCTTGAGCTCAGGGGTGTCCTGCATCAGGAAAACCCCACACTCTGCTCAGCCCTGCACTGCAGGTGCTCCCTGCAAACCCCGGCTGACCCCGCACGCTATCACATCCCTGCTGTGTGTCCTCGGGCTGTAGGAGGTGGGGAAACGATGGGTGCTTCAGAAACCTGGCACAGAGAGACAGCACAGGGTGGGAAGAAGGAGGGACAGCCTTATCTCAGCCAGACACTGTTGCTGGTTGCACACAGTCATGCCGCACCACTCCGTTTCCTCTCTGTGCCGTGAGGATGTAGCTCTCGGTTCAGAATCCTGTCCTCACTGAGCATGGAGCCAAGCCTTCCCTCTGCACCTGGAGAATGTGAAACTGGGGGCTCTAAGGAGCTCATGACCAGCCTAGAAAATCCCTTGCACGGCTGGCTGGGAAGGCACCACTGACCTGTCTTCCAGCCAAGATCAGGTGTCTTTAGTGGGTATCTGATCTACCCCAGCAACAAGGACTCGACATTTCCCTTTTGGGCTATTCCACAGATTTCCTTGCCAGAAAGTCATTCAAAGCATCCCATTTTTTCTCAGCATGAGTCTGTACTCCCAGTAGAGCCATGCTAAATAATTCCTTTTTGCTTTGGAAGTTTAAAATCTTCATCTGTCATTTTGGCATTGTACCTTATTTAAAATGGTTGACATTTCTTCAATTCCAGGCTTACCTGGAGGGTGCTAAGCAGAAGACCAAGAGACTGGAAAACTTTGCAAAGCAAAAATCTTATAGAAGAGGAGTGTGGGATGAAAACAGCATCCCACACATACTTAAATACCAGCATCCAGAGTGAGCAGGATTATGATTGCTTGGCCTGAAACAAATGGTTCCACTTTTGCTGCTGCTAATACCATTAAATAACCAAGAGAGCGAATGTCACTGATTAGAAAATAGCACAGAGCGTTTGCAAGCACTAATCAACTTCACAGAAATGTTAACTTTCAGACCTAAAAAACCCTTGACAGTGTCCCTGTGAAGTTATTTCGGGTGAGGCTCTGCATACCGGAGCTGTCCCTTCGCATTAGGCTTGATCCCTGCTCGCCGCGCGCGGCACGGTGAACCCTTAATGCTTTTCAATTACATGACAAGCAAAGCAACTTATTGGTGCTCTTTATGTTAATGTCCCAATATTTTTCATATTTATGATATCTAATTACATTTGCTCCTGATAGTGATGTAATGTTTAGGTATTGAAGATTGAGAAGACCGCTCTAATGTTAATATATTTACATTATTAAAAAGTAATACATTACACAGGCAGTCTGCTGCGTAGGGCCGGATTTCTGGATGAGCTCTCAAGGCAAATCCATTATCTTCTCCCTCCTCCTGTCCCCTGTACAGATTCTGATAACTAGGATTGACTGGCAGTGTTTAAAGTGACTGCAGCTGGTATCGTGGTGCCAAAAGGGAAAAGGTATCTTACACATGCATGAAATTAAATAGGCCCAGGGGTCTCAGAGGACCACACTGCATTACCAGGCAGAGGAATTCAAGACATTAGCTCAGAAGATCAGCATTGCAAAAATGGCGCAAAAAAAACCCTCAAGAGGGCTGGAGAAAGGCGGGCTCCCTGTGCAGTGCCATCAGAGGCACTTTCTGTGAAAGTCTTTTAGCTGGAAGTCTCCTCAAGCCCCTTCAGCTTTAAATGCCTTTTCTCCTTTGGCCAGGGAATTGTGCATGCCTGATGATAACCAGGACATACTGCACATCTTATTGCCCTCTTCAGACGAGGAGAAATGATGTATTTATAGGAGAGGTTGAGCTGCTATGTTCCCTAAGGATCACCTTCTGGGAGGGACACGTTCCCTTTGGGACTGTCTCCTCCTCAAACACTTCCTCACCAATCACATCTTTGGAAGTTCACCGAAGAAGCCAAGACCCAGGCCGGTGCTTCATACATTTTTTAGACACACCTCAAGTAGCTAACTCAGAGCTAAAATGTGTTATTCAGTATTACATGTCTGGTCGACTCAGGAAAGATGTCAACTGCAAATGAAAATTGGGGGGACGGGAGGCAGAAGCTGTGAGCAGCCTTTCACCAGGGGATATTCGCCAACCCAGCAGGTGCTGAGCATCTTCATCCTCTGCTCTGATCTGAGGGATCAGCTTGAGCCACACCTCCTCTATAAATCCAACATCTCAAATACTGGCTCCACATCAAAACCCCTAAAGAGCCCTTCTCTCACAGCGAAAATGAGTGAGAAACACAAGAAGACACAAAGATGTCCAACACCACCAGTGCTGGAGGAGAGACCAGCCTGTTCAGCATGCATTTATAAATTCCTAATAAATGACAAATGGGTTTTTAATGAACAGCAACTGCAGCAGCGGTCTCAAGGCTCAAGTGGCTGACACTGAGAAAAGACAAGTCTGGGGCACACAAGCCCTGCTAATAAACACTAGATAACAAAACAAAACAAAAAAAAACCCCAACATAAATAGTTTCAGAATCCTCACCAAATTCAGCAAGTCTATCTGATCACCCATGAGCTGCTTATAAACTATAGCTGCTTATAAGGTATATCACATATAGGTGACATAACATATCACCCATATGTGCTGTCAGTCACACATCAGAAACCTCCTGCATGAGGCTCATGCACTGTAAGAGACCCTGAGTGCCCACCAGGAAGGACAGTTTGCCCCTGGACAAGTGAAGTGGACGATGGGGACGTGGGGAGGTGGCCCTCCAGCACCCGCTTCATTGTGGGTGTTTCCATTCAGTACAATGTGCTCGGCTCTTTCAAAAGGAAAATACACGAAACTAGGTCTTCCTGGCTATTTCTACTCCTTTGGATGTAATTTCTGTCTCCTTAGAGTGATGTGTGCTTACACTCAGGAATTGGAAATGACTCCTGAGTCAGTAATAGTGGTGGAGAGGAGGGGGGTTGCTGCAAGTCAGAACTCATCTAGATTGACAGAGAAGTTGTAAGGCAGCTTCTGTGATTTCCACCCAAATTAAGCCTAGCACAAAGGAGGATTCTCAACCTTTCCTTTTAATGAGCACAGAGCTATAAGGACAATTACTCTGAATGAAATAAAATTAATTAACGCACACATTTGGGGACTAAAAATGCTTATTATCTAATATGTATGAATTTGACCTAGCTTAAAATTAATGACAGAGCCAGGATGTACGTGGCATTCAGGTTACATAAAACTGCAATAAACATGGTGCAAAGAGAGATGTTGCTGATCCTTTTAATATCAGCACTGTGAGAGCTCGGAAGAGCGGATGAAAGCATGTGCTGTACATAATTTTCATAGAAATTTGCTTCAGTTGAGCTTGTACTTTACATGTGTTTTAACAACTGAACTTGCTGGCAGGAATGAGCTTGGCAAAGTGATTATTAGGTAATGCTTCTATGAATATTTTCTGGAGCTGGAATTCTCTTTTGGAAAAAGGCTTGCACAATGCAGCACTTCGCTTTCCGGGATGCCAATAGCACTCACGTAATTGATTGAGTTTGTGGTTGCCTGCATCCTGGCATTGCAGCCAGCACGCCTGCTTTAAATGCTTGATCAGGAATTTTTATTCTTGGAGGATTCTTTCAAGGAGAAGCATCCATCCAGCCTGAGAACATAAGTACAGCATGTGGCCTACTGATCCAATTAAACTGACCAATCCACTTAAACTCCAGCATCCAGAAATATGCAATTAATTAATCACTTACATGCAGTCAACAGGCCACAACTTATTCGTCCAACTTATCTAGCAAGAAATAACTGAATTATGAGGAAATCCAAGAACATCATAAATTGTTCGTGGATTACAGCAAGGCAAAGTTTATTAAATAACTCATCCAAATTACTTGGGCCATTTTATGTATGACAGAATAATTTTTGTGTATAAGAACTTCTTGGATGATGTTAAAGGGCAATTCTATCTGGATAGTGGCTGTGAAATCACATTTGGCATCTTGAGAACTCCAGCTCAGCATGCTTCTCTCATTCCAAAAATGTAGAAATGTGTAGTTTTACTCATTGGTCCAAAAAATGAGCTTAATGGAAGTGAGGCACCATGGGCCCGCCTGTGCTGCCTGATAATATGAAGCAAAGCCCCCGTGCAGATGAGAGCTCCCACCCATCCTCACTGGAACCCCTTAGGCCTACACTTGGAGAGTGCCACCGAAAAACACCCGAGGATGCGCAAACGGTAGAAATAAATCCTGGGATCATTGTGTTTAGGACAGAAGAAGAGGATCTGTGCCTAATTATAGCGCCCGTCTCCCCAGCCAAGGCGAGGCTCTTTCGGCGTTCCAGCGCCGCCCCCGCTCCTCCGAACGCGGGGGAGGGAGGAGAATTGGATGCACATGGTTCAACAGGATTTGGACCAAGGATGGCTGAAACTTGGCATGTCTCATGAATCCAGCTGTCTCCTACGTATACAAATCCGAATAGAGTCTATGTGAGGGGAGCAAAATAAAATCCTCCCTGCTTGTGTACACGTGTCCACAAGAACCCAGACCCACCTGGGCCCGGAACAGAAGGCAGATGCAGAAAGGATGAAATGAAGAGCTGACTTCCCATCCCTCTGCAGACACAGTTGTTAAGAGCACTCTCGGGAGCAGATTTCTCAGGGCTGGCAATGCCAAGGACTGGGGAAAGGATGGCGAGTGACTCTCGCTCCCGGCGTGCGGGCTCCCGACTGCTCCTGGCACCGTGTGGCTGCTGGCAGAATTTGCCAGGGAGGATGGGCTGTCTGCAAACCCCAAATGCACCAGGAGTGTGGGCTCAGTGCATGGGGAAAGATTAATGGAGAAAGCCTTTTTCCATGGCTGTGATGGGTTGAGGCAGCTCTAGGGACACAAGGGTTGTCCCCACAGCACCGATGGCAGGGACTGGCAGTGAGAACAGAACGAAGATGTGCCATCCCTCAGTCAGAAGTCCAAGGATAAGAGTTTTCTGAACTAAGCCACAGGTTTATATATGTAACCCCATTTTTCTACAGTGAAATCTCCCGTGTATAACTCCCATGTAATTCCTTATTCAATACTTCTATAATCCTATTTTTCTTCTGGGGAGATTTCCTTCACTTCATCTGCCCCCAGATCCACATCAGGATAGAGGCTTGATTTATTCCTGAGGGAGAAGACTACCACCACTCCTCCCAGCTGCTCTGAAGCAGTCTCTTAACCCTGCAGAGGCAGGACCCTTTCCTACTCATGTTATTAGCATTCCCTACTACTTGCATGTTATTTTTCTTTTTTCTCTTCATTCTCTATTTTTTTTTTAAACTTCTGCAGTGAATTCTGCTTCAACACCCACATGTCTGCTATTGAAGCCAATCAGCAGGATTGACTCAGGTAAGTTCTTTTATTAGGTACTGATTTCTTTGTGTCTGATGTCTTTATCCAGACTCCTTTGAAAATCCCATTTTGGCTGAGCATATTGAAGCAAATGCCTCTCTCACTCTCTTTCATTAGCAATTTTAGGGCAGCTCTGGCAGGTTTTTCACTCCTCTCTCTTGAACTCAGAGAAAAAAAAAATCTGCAGTAGTTTTATCTCTTTTCACTGTCTCCGGAGGATGTCCTGCCAACACTCCCCCACCCCCAAAATTGGGCAGAAAAATGTAGGTCTTGGGTAGTCTGATGGGCTGAGATTTGGAGGTGACAACATTTCACGACACTGGCTTTCTCATTTCCTCAGACTAGAATTAGTTCTGCCACCAACATTTTGCCCAGGGCCCCCAACCCCAGGAGTGCTCACAGTGTGTGTCTCTCTCTCACATATTATTATGCTCCAATGAGGATGTTCCTAGCAGAGCTCTAACGTGTCTGGCACGGATTCATGTTATATCTAGGTTTTGACATTGGGCCTGCTCCTATAGAAGTCAATGTCAAAATTCCCTGCGAGTGTTCAAGCACAAGGATCAGGCCTGCTTCCCTGATTTATGCAAGTTATTTTTATATGATAGCGAATTGGATGCAGTATTATAAAGTCTGGAATTAATCTGCATTCTAATACTTTATAAAAACCAGCAAAAAAAAAAAAATCCCAAATTAACATCCTTCTTAACCTTTATTTTTATCAAGTGTACTAAATCAACTGAAGAATAATTGCTCTGAGGACTATGCCAAATGAGTGCACATTTAGTTTACATATTCCCTAATGTAATATGAATTGATGAACTTTCTGAGATACACATGATATAAATGATCATGATGTGCCATTCTTAATTTCTTTCAATTGTCTCTGCAAAAACACTTTGCTCTTAGTATGAAAAGTGAGTTACGTGCATACTGGGCCCACAGGAGAGAAAGAAACATACTTGTAAGAATTTGCCCTTTTGGCAAGAAGTGGAGCTTTTCTAAACTAAAAGGTCAAAATCCTGCTGCACAGCCACTGGCTGGGACTTGGATTACTGCAGTGAGAAGATTAAAATCCAGCCCCTCTTGGCTCCAGGAAGGAGCAGTCTGAGTCGGGCCCACCACACCGTGATGGTCCTTCCTCCACGCCAGCTTCCTCGTGAATGCCCCACCTCAGCTCCCAGCCCGACTCAGACCTGTCTCAGAGGGGAGGAAGAGTGGCTGCTCCTCCTTGTGCACATTAGGTCAGCTCTGGGGCTGAGTGCACTCACACCCCAAGTACAAGGAGAGCCAGAGTGTCACCCTGAAGAAGGGCAAAAACTGAGCCACTGCTGTCCCTCTGTGTTCGACCTGTATCTGTCGTTCAGTGGAGGCAGACACACCTGCACGAGGTACCCGGCTCTCTCCTGCCAGAGCAAGCACCTCACAAGGACCCTCCCTGCTTCTCCTGCTGACCACTGGCAGAGATTCTCTGTGGCATCATTTCACTACAGCATGCAATTACCAGATGTTTTCCATGCCCTCGGAGTCTCCCAACCTTGTACGACCTTGGGCACATCTTCTCTGGTCTTCAGTTTGCCATCTGTTAACTGGGGCATGATAATGTGTTACAGGTTTGAGAGCCAAATAGGATAAGCAATCATCTGAGTTGGAGTGCTGTGTATTAGAGGCCACTGGACTTCCCTGAATTCTCTTTTCAATCAAAGCAAACCTCTTGGAAAATGTATCCTGCTTTGATTTGCTCATAGCTAGACTCTGAGGATCCAAAGGAAATGTGGTAAATGGTGCCAACGTTAATTACCGTCACAGACAGATATGTCTGTGTTCAGCTCCCTGGATGGACTCCCGTACTTTGCTGAGCAGAAGTGTCCAACAAAAAGGTTTGCTGCTCAGATAGCTACAGACCACGATCAAAGCACACCTTTCCTCTCCTGTTGTGGCACTGAACTGTGCTAGTAACACACTCTAATAGTAATATTTATCAAGTGTTCCAGTCCCTGCCTTCAGCCATATGGTTCCTCCCCGGATCTTGCCAAACTCCACTCAGTGGGTTTGGCACCATGGGAGGGATGCCAGCGCTGAGCTCTTCCCTTTCCCTGTCCTCTGCACACATTCCATGGCTCCCTGGTGCAGAGGGGGCCTCATCTCCATTAACCTTGGTGGGCGCTCCTGCAGTGCCACAAACAGCGCTTGGGGGGATCACAAAGCTGCTGCCTAGGGAGGAACTTTTCTTCTCTGACACCTGTGAGCAATCTGGAGCCATTAGCCATCTCACTCCCATACTAATGATGCTCCCTTCAGTCATTATCACTCATTTTTTTTATAAAACCCTCAGTAAAGCTGCATCTAACAGGTCATTAAAAGCCCAGGGAAGCCCTGACTGACTTGATCCCAATTGTTCCTTATGTCTGACAAGATTTTCCCTATTGAGCATTTGACTTGCATTTTATGTTGCCTCATTAAACTGTGCTAGACTTTAATCAAGGTCAAACCGGGGCAAATCTGCTTCTCCAGAATCCAAACAGCTCATACCAAGGTGCTGATCTGCAGCTTGTGCTGCTGCACAAGCTCTCCCCATGGATGGTGCCCAGTGGATTTCATTAACGTGGGGCACGACCTGCACCCCACAGGGCCCATGGAAAAACCAGGGCCCATGGTTGTTTATACTTCATTAAAGCCCTTTCAAATCCTTCCCCAATGCCTCTGAAGTTAAATGCCTGGACAAGGAGATCAGTGAAGGAAGAACGCTGTGTCACAGCATGAATAAAACATATTCTAATTTTATCAACACCTAGAGTCCCGGTCTTTAAAATCCTGAGGTATTTTTTTCCTTTATAAGGTATATGATGAACAGCCGATTACATTTTTGATGTCTTTTAATGATCATAATTAAGTATGATCCATCATTGTAATTTCACCACTAAATCAAGGTAGATCACCATAACAGTCACGATAAATCATGCTCTTTGCACAACTATTCCTGAGGATGAACCAGAAAATGAAGTTAGAGGACTTCAGAACCTCTCTGCTCCGTCAGGAGGATACTCAGCAGCAAGCACATCCCAGTGGCACTAACAGGACGGGATGAGTGGAACCACTCTTCTCCCCTCAGATCCTCTGGCCCTGCTTTCCTGCATCTGAGGAAGCTCATTCTTGGTCATCCCTTCTAATTATTTTTCTTCCTGTATGTCCAGGGTCAATGTTTCTTATTTAAAGGAAGACGGTATCTACAACAAACAGCTCCTGAGGATATTCCCTCTGCAAACCCTCGTGTTGAGTAGAACACTGCTTTAAAGAACAGGAATAAATGTACAGTCCCACCAGCCGTGGCTAAAGCCAAAGTCCTCACCATTGGAGGTCAGGTGTGACCCCTTGGCCCTATCCATATTTATCAACACTCTAAATTAGTCTCTAAGGAGGCTTACAATGGGACCATTAAGGCTTCCACATCGCTTCAGATATCTCATCATATGTTTCTCAACAGCAAAAATCTTGATAGAACTAATAAAATTAATTTCCCACGGCCAAATTCAAGTTTGAGGGTCTACACAAAAGTCTTTTCCAGACTTTCGTCTGCAATTTCAGTTCTGTTAGACACTGCTCTGCAGTGTTACATGCCACAGATGGCTGCCTACCCAAGAAGTGTGATAAGAGCTCCTGGGAGTATAAAAAGCAAAAATCTTATGTAAGTTTCTCAGCCCAAAAGTTGAGCAAATAAGTGCTAAAGTATCTTGTTGACTGCTCTAGAAGTCTCTGGAGGAAGAATAAATAGTCACACTAATACAGAATATTGATTTTTCCATGTAGTTTTGTGTGATGGAGCATGCTACAAGTTCACCAACCCAAGCTCTTAACAGCTCATATAAGAGATGTACAGTACTCATCATCCAACAAATGGGGAAACTGAGTTTTGCAGATGTCAAATGCTGCTGTACAGGATGCCAGTGACCAGCTTTTTCCAGGCATCCACTAGGTATGGTTTCCTCCTAAAGAGCACAGAGAGAACAGAACAAGGTCCCTGGAGAGGACAGTAAAATGGTAAATTTCCCTCATCACAATCCAAATGAAAAGTACAGTAAAGGCCATACATCACAGTGAGATTCCCCAGTCTCCTGCAAGCTAGCAGAGGGCTCCCATCACTCTCAGACTTCTTTCTCACATTTATTTTAATCAAGTTTCTGTCATTTTCAGGTCCGGGTACAGCACGATCTGCTCGACCTGCCTTTGGCTCTGTGTCAGGGGTGTCATATTATCTATCCGTGTTACACTGGCAATGCTTGATAGCCAGGAAGGTCATTTCATCTCTAATAATTCCCCCCAAAGGGGATATGAAGGTAGAATGATTACAGAGTCATATACCTTCTTGCAGAATACCTCATCTTTGTTCCTAGATTATTTAAATGATAAATGGAAATTGGCCAGGGAAAATCACTTAGAAATGAATTGTGGTCATAAGCCATGGGAAGCACATTCAGTTTCCAGAAAGACAAAATAAAAATCATCAAAGATTATTGTCTTTACTAGACACAGCCTAAAAACAGATGTTTAAAGTATTGTAGATTTCATACCACATACTGTTATTAGGGAGGGAAACACCATGAGGCAGAGAGTTCTGGTTTTACAGAGGTCCATCACCACACGAATGGCCCAATAATCTGAAATAACCTGTCCAAACCTGGAGCTGGTACTTTGATGATCTAGAGAGAAGGCATGTGTACAAGCAGGCTCTGGAAGCCAGAGGCACTCACATGCTAATCTTAGACTGTGCCAAGCTAAGAGGAAGCAGAGATGCTCCTACATAGCTAAAAAAACAACCTGGGAGCTCAGATCTGAGCTCCTTCCGGCTCAGGATGACAATACCGTAATTCTAAAAATGTATTATAATTTTTCTTCCCTGTGTCATCTAAAGTTTTGCTTTTGCTACTGCCTTTGTTCACATGCTTTGAAATACAAGTAAATACCTCTTATCATCATCTCTTTGTGCAGTCAGCTGGGAGAAGTGAGCACAGGAATGCCAGTGAGGATGGCAAGGTTCACCCCCTCACGCTGCCACCGCACAGCCGAGTAGCCTTGGGCTACCCAGCCCAGCTCTGCAAAGCCGTCTCAGATCTCCTGATTGCAAAACGAGATTGCAGTAATACTGCTGTGGCTCTCCGATGCTTAATTAATGGCTGGGAAGATCTCTGCACGGTATCTGCTCTGTCAAAATGCCAATGCCTTTGCCATGCTGCTTACAAGACGAGCAAATGACAGCAGGCAGGTTGTGGTCGTGCTGGGCCGGCCTGCGCCGCTCCGAGCAGTCCTCGCCGGTACCATGTACACGCTCCTCTGTCTGCTCGTGCCCATCTCCTGTCTCCTGGCTAATGTTTAAATCATGAGATCTTTAATGCAGAGGCATTCCTTGCTCAGGATCAGCACGGCGTGGGATCTGGGTTCGTGGCTGAAGCTCGGAGGCGTTGCGGGAGGACAAATATTGTCGGTGGAAACGGTTCCCTGCTTAGTGGCACAGGTTTAGTTTGTGGGCAGGTACTGAAACCCACCTGCTTTTCCCCTCGCCCTGGGTTTTTTTCTTTATTGACAGCTTAATCACCTTTGTGCCTGCTGCTTATCTTGGAGGATTTGCTATGAATTGCATTCACCTCCTTCCTCTGTGACAATATCTACGCTTTGCTAATTAACCGCCTGGTGGACACGGTTACAAGCCACAATAAACATTTTCTGTCCGAGAGAATAATCACGATGCTGCCACTTGACCTGAGGGTTTTCACATCTTTTGATTTTTTTTTCCCTTTTCTTTTGTTTTTTTGGTCTTAAAACTCTATTAGGTGTCTCACTGCAAATGCAAACAGATGTTTCACATCAATGACCCATTCTAAAAACCTAAAACAATAAAACTTCAGGCACAGAGGTTTCTATCAAACGAAAAGTCCATCTACTCCTTTCAGCCTGGTACAAGAGATGAAAAAAATAAAGGTTAGCCTAGGGAAGCTTAGTCTCCAAAAACCACCAAATCCTTGGAGACTACCAAGAATATTAGTAATTACTGCTCAAAGCAAAGCTGAGTTGGCATGGAGACCACCAAGAGCTGGGTCTTTAGGAGATCAGCTCTTATCCAACACATATATTAAGTGCTGTATTAAGCACCTACTGAACCCCAGAAAAAATATAATCACGGAACTATTTCTAAATTGACTTTTTAGTTTTTCACGTCAAGAAAGGGGGTCATGAATAGAAAGGGCAAAAATCAGCGTGGAGAAACATTTACCTCAGCCTCTCTGGGCGCCATTAATCACCTTTTCTGGAAAGCCTTGTACAAAAGCCATTAAAATTTAAGACAGGAAAAATCACTGCCATTCCTACAGCTACAGCTATTGCTGCTGCTACTACTCTTAATTAAGGTCTGAGAGCAGTTAAACATTTAAATATGATAAGGCTTAGAGGTGAGCCGACTTGCCAAATGGGGAAAGAAAACATTGTCAGACAGAATCAGGGAGAGGAGCCCAGGCGGCAAAATGAGAGGGGCAAAGAGCTGAGGGATGCGCTGCCAAGCGCCTGCACCGAGACCAGCAGCTCCTTCTGAGAAGTGAAGCCAAAGTTATGCTCTGTCTCAGACAGTAAATGAACACAAATGCTGATTCTGAAGAGGCTTTTCTGCTCAGGTACCCCGAGACATGTCTCAGCGGAGATGTTTTTTGTGAGAGCCACCTAAGGCAGGGAAGCGAGGAGGTGCTGAACACAACCACGGGGATTCTTCCCTGGAGAAAAGCCCAGGTCAAGAGCCAGCATGGAATGAATAATCAGTCACAGCCAGATGTGTCACATTTTCAGCTGTAGAAACCCAGTCCTGGAAGACCTCTGGGTGATGAAGGGGGTTCACACTATTGCTGAGTACAAACCACTCGACATAACTTGTGCTCAGAAGCGGCTCTGGGCATTACCCGTGAAGTTATTGTCGCATTGTATAATCCACATTTGCTTTATGATGACACAGTGTCTTCCCTGCTGGATATTTTACTTTTCAAGCAGTAAGACAATAAACTACAGTCCCTGACAAGAAATGTTTTCATTGCCATTGTTTTAGAAACACATGTTTTCTCATTCACTATCAGCACCACCTAAATCAAAAGAGGTGACTTTCACAATAAATCAGATAAGAATGGCTCAAAACTGGTATCTGCCAGCTTGTTTTCTCCCTTAATGGTGCTCCTGAGGCAGGCTGAGATGTCTTTTCCCCGAGCAGCCCAGGGGATGGGCGTGAGGAGGATGGCAAGGCAGAGGCAGAGCGTGGCACCACAGCGGTGCCCTGGCTGGCGTGGGTGATCGCTGAGCACCGCTCGCACCATGATGGATGACACTGCATAGAGTAGAGCACTGTGGGAAGTATGCAGAGAAATGCAGGAGGCATTAACCATTTCCCAGCCCTCAAAAGGGCACTGCTGAACAGCTCTCTTGAAAGTCATTGTGAGCCCACGGTGCAAGCACAGGCACTGCCAAGCGGGCTTTTGCCCTAGGGATAAGTACGGACTTTTGGCTGCCAAACTGAGCATGCAGATGCTGAATAAAATCCAGTGCTGTGGTTTTGCTGATCACAATTAATGGCTTAGGATCCTCTTCTCTTCCCCTACAGTATCCTGGGACACACAGGATAAACACAAATGACCAACAGGATCATCTTCAAGCACCTAACCAGATGTTTGCCCAGCTGGGGATAAGCACAGGTTGTCTCAGCAGCTGTGAGCTGCACTGCACACTTGCACTCTGCATCCACGGATGAACAATAACCCTGCAATATTCCTCCTCTTGGATGTTGGAGAGGCTTCTGGAGGATGAAAGAAGGGTAAATGGAGGAGCTGTGCACTGCAATTCTTCATCTCAGTCTGCCTCAGCTGGTGAAGCACCACGCTGAAGTGAGGCATTAGCAAAGATGCCTGAGAGGAGCAGGTGGGTGGTGATTAGAGTTATTTCTTCTCTTGCCCTGGGTGAATCTTTTCTGTGCTAAAAGAATGTTCCTCACACACAGGCAGATAACTTATTCTTTCCATCGTCTGCTGTCCTCATTTTCCTGCGCAGACAGTGGATCCAGTTTCTCTCCTCGAGGCAAGGACATCCCTTCCCCTCACGTGGTCATTCCCTTCTCCTCACACCATCCCTGTGCTGCTGGTCATTAGGGCACCTTACTCAGACACCAGCTTCCCCCTGGAGCCCTCACAGCCTCACATCCAGAGCTTGTCTGAATTTTTAAAAGTTCTGCTTTATGTCCCCTTGCATTCTGTATTCATCTACATCATCAGAGCTGTTGTCTGCACTCTCATTATCTCAGACCTCCGTTAACATCACATCTTCCATGATCTTGAGGCACCAAAGCTCACGGGGAATAATGCTGCCAGACTCAGCACCTTTCCTGACCACATCACCCCTTTGTACAGCTTTCCCAGAGCCCCAGTCCCTGTGGTACCAACCATAACCCGTACGTCTCCATCTGTTCTCCCCATGAGTAACCATCACTCCCAGCCCAAGATGGACCATTTCAGCCTACTGGTGCAAACCTCTGCTATTCTATACCCTGGGAAACCTTTCCTTACTTCCTCTTCTTGCCCTTCAGGATAACAGAGACTCTTTGCAAGCGTTCACCTTGTTATTCTCCTCAACCATTTCTTAAGATGCCAGTCTGTGCTATAAAAATACAGCCATCAATTAGACTGTTCATGCATTGCAAACAGCATTTAAAAGGGTGTCTTGCATGTCCAGACCATGGTCTCATTATCCTCTGTCTGCATTTCTGTCTGTCTTGTCTCTTAAGTGAAAAGTTTTGTAAGGTGGAGACAAACTTTCTGTAGAGAAACATGCACATCATGGTCCTGCTCCACGATTCAGAATCTGTGGCTGCTGCTGCAGGAATCACAGGGAAACTGCTCCTCCCCCTCTGCACATTTTCCAGTGCAGTGCAGGGATGGTGCCTCCCTCAGATGTTTTCTGCTGGTTTCTTCTCCTCCTGTTCAGCCCTTGCCTGTTTCTTGTCTAGTGCCTGCTCTCCAGTACAAACTTCTTCCCTTCTCAGTTTCCACCTGTCCCCAGTATTCTGTCTCCCTTTGGAGGTTTTGTCCCTCTCCCTTTCCACCATTCAACCCCCTCGCTTCCATCACTCAGGGCACACCAAAAGCCCCACTTTTTTTCTGCCATCTCCTGGTCTCTAGTTCTGCTCTGTCTCCCTGCTGCATTCCTGCTTCCCTGGGCTCTCCTGCCTCCCTGTTCAGTCTTTCCACTGATAATCCACATTGCCTGCTCTCTACTCATATCTTGAAACACAGGCACATCTCTCACAGATGGAAATAAAAATATATGAAAAGAGGAATGAGAGATAAGACAAGGCCCATTGCCTGTCTCATCCAGCACACTTCCACTGGCACCAGCTGTTCCAGACAAGAGTATTAAAATCCCCTGAGCAGCCTTAGGATTCAAACTCCCCCAACAGGAACATTCAACTGTAATCCCTAATAGTTACAGATCATTTTGTGTCTTAAGGCAGGAAGTTTTATGTGTCTGTATTAAAACATTATAATTCAAGACATGGATATCTCATAACCCAGATGTGGGAAGTAAAGCAGGACTTGCTGCTTTTCCAAATCATGACTTAATGCAAGGAGAGGGATCAGGGTCTGTGCTGCTCCTGCCCTGCTGTGATGGAGCATGGGGGGGCAAAATCCCCTGTCTGGGGGAAAGACACAAAAGCATTGAGGGACAAAGTGGGATTCTGATGACTTGCTTCAGGTCACAGGACAGGGTGAGTCCTTGGTGTCCCAGACAGAATGTCCCCAGCACAGGAAGGACATAGACCTGTGGGAATGAGTCCAGAGGAGGCTCAGAGGGCTCAGCCCCTCTGCTCTGGAGCCAGGCTGAGAGAGCTGGGGCTGCTCAGCCTGGAGAGGAGAGGGCTTTATGGATACATTGGAGCCCCTTCCAGCCCCTAAAGGAACTCTAAGAGAGCTGGAGAGGGACTTGGGACAGGAGCATGGAGTGACAGGACACGGGGGCATGGCTTCAGACTGCAAGAGGCCAGGTTTAGGCATTAGATTCATAATTATATATTAGGAAGAAAATCTTTGCTGTGAGGATGGTGAGGCCCTGGCACGGGTTGCTCAGAGAAGCTGTGGATGCCCCATCCTTGGAGATGCTCAAGGCTGGGCTGGAGGCTCTGGGACAGGGGAAGGTGTCCCTGCCCAGGGCAGGGAGGGTTGAAGTGGTTCATGTCTAGGGTCCCTTCCAAACCATTCTGTGATTCTGTATCCTAACACAGGTCCCTGGTGCATGCAAAAGGACCCAGTAACCACCACAAATCCACCTGGGCTTTGCCAGACCCCTGTGCCAAACTCCACCATCCCCTGTGACTGCACAGCGGGGGAAACGGCAGTTGGCAGCATTTGCTGCCACCCAGGTCATCCATTCACAAGGATCCTACACTGCTGGGGTCTGGGAGCCCTGCTGTAATTCAGGTTGTGCTGTGATTCTGGACGGAGCTTTCAGGGTGCAGCAAACTCAAGCCCATGCCTTACAGACCTCATTAAAAAAAAAAAAAAAAAAAAAAAAAAAAACCCAACCAACCTTTGCAGAGTTCTAATTTTCATTTCAACACCTCCAGGCTTACTAGAAAGCTGTGTTTGTACCAGCAGAGACCTCAATTTGTACACAGCAAAAAAATAAAAATTCAAAATTAAACATCTGAATTCAATTGCCAAAAACCACCCTTTTACTAAGGGTTCAAATGTAATGGCACTATCATTTAGAATAGCCTCATGTGGGTGGGTGCCTCCCGAGAGCCGTGAAAGGAAAATAAACCACATGAAAATACAATTCCTCTAGCAGCTTCTGAGACGCAATCAAAACCTTACAACGGGGATTTTTCAGAAGACAGGGTTCTAGCTCAATGAAATCTATAGATTGGGTAGTCCCAAATGGCTCATGTGCAATTTTTATTCCAATCTAAAGGTGGAACTAATCTTTACATATACCTGTGTGCACACAGAGTTCTCACCATCAGAATTGCTGAGTGCCCCATGCTTGGATTCCTGACCTTGCGGAGCACATGTAAAACCAGAAATTTAGGATGTGGGGCAAAGACTGAGGCACAGGCATTGATGCCACCTGTTTGTGAGTACCTTATCTAGCTGGTCTGTCCTGGCAGGTACCTGTGGGGAGCATCCAAAGCAGATTATTTCCCCTGGTGGGGGAATCAGGGGGATGCAGCTGGGAGTCCTCAAAGTGCTGCTGGCACCAAGGGGCTTTAAAGAAACTAAGGAGCCGTGGTGCAAAAACCAAACCTTCTCTTGAAATACCAACTGTTCCACAGAAGCAGAACCAAAAAAGGGAATAAATGGCCAGTGCTTGCAGTGGAGAAGGTTATTTGCACTCGGGACTGCCCAGCATATTTCTGTTCGAAATGGGAAATGCTCTGCTCTGGTCTGCAGCTTCTGAACGTGTTCAACTGGAAACAATAAATAAAGAGCACAGATGTGGACGTAGCTGTGAAAGGGCTCCCATCCAAGAAGCCATTACCTGGGCTGGGATTCCCTGCCCCTGGGAGAGAGATACCTAAGGATGGTATAAAATCAGGAATATCACATAGGAAAAACAAAGGGGACAATTATTTACTGTTTCCCACACTACAAGAAGCAGGAGACATCGCTGTCTGGAAATGATTTGCAGCTGATTCAGCAGAAACTGAAGGAAGCCCTTTTCCCCATGCTGCAGAGTTCAGCTAACTCCAGCAGGCCCCCAGGTGCCTTCTGCTGGCACACAGTGCTGTTGGTCACTGATGTCCAAGGGGTGGAAGGTCTTTTTACATTAAATAGAAACATACCAAGGAGGATTCCCTAGGCACGCGTGGGCATGGGCTTAGTCAAGCCTTCAGAAGACAGGACTTGCATGACAGCCCCTCCATAAAGCCCAGTACCCTGAGCAAATCCCATCCATTCACAGCTTCATTCAGTGCAAGGACCTCAGAGGTGCCGTGAGAAATCCTGATCCCTTGCTCCTTGTTCTCTCCAAGTCCCTGTGTGCGACCAGAGGCAGTGACTTCCCCCCAATAATCCTGCAGGCTTTGACCAGCCTGCTCCAGAGACGTTTGCATCGATCAGACAAATGGAGAGGAAAGTATTAGTAGGATTATGCTCTGAAAACAAATCCTAAATACCCATGGCATTTAGTATCTTCTGGCTTATCCAGCGAGAACTGCTACGATGGTCTGCAGCAGAGATCCTGGGAGACCCTGAGCGTATTCTCAGGCAATCTCCGTGCATTTTTCAATCAGATCCGCTCCTGGTGCTGGGCTCAGCAGCACACATGACTTGCTCCCAGAGTGTTAGGAAGCATGAAGCAGAAAAACATCCATAAAGCATTAGATCACAATCCCAGTGACAGCACTGACGATTACTAAGGGGGCAGAGAAAAGGCTCATATTAAAGACTTTTGCAAGGATGAGTATTTTGCGGCATTTAAAATTCTTTGAAGATTAAGTCTGTGTTAGAAGATACCCTTGCTCAGAAAAGACAACCTTTGGCCGGTATTATATGGTACAGCCGTGTGGCCGTCCGGATTTTGACTTCAATCATTTCCATTGATTCACAGGCATTTAAAAATGCTTAAGTTACTACATTGGATTTAAATTTCAGATCAATGTTGTCTTTGCAGAGCTGCTCTGCCTTGAGCACAGGGGAGCGGCTGCAGTGCGGTGGCTGCGAGGGGCTGTGCCTGGCACTGCTGGGGCTGGCACCTCTCAGATACAGGCAGCTGCTGACCAGCACCCTCTGGAAGCTCCTTCTGTTCATTCCCCTTGTAACCTTCAAGTTTTGGGTGTCTTGGATGGCACGAGGTCTTTGCACATTAAATTCTCCTACTGGCAACAGCAAAGATGGCTCCAATTGCCACCTTCTTGGCAACTAATTAACGAAGGTGTTAGGGTGGTGCGGTTGGGTTTGTGAGTGGTTGGCATCTGTCTCCCTTCACCCCTGTGCAGTGCAGTTGGACAGCCCTCACCATGCTCACTGCCCACCTCACCTGAACCACTGCAGGTGGCAGGAGCAGCCGCTCCTCGGCCACATCCCTCCTCCTCCTCATCCCCGGAGCTCTGTGTGCCATGCCAGCCCAGCACGGAGCCAGCCCGGGCTATCCAGGGCACAGCAGAAATCTGCCAGGTGTGCCACTGGCAGCTGTCCTCTGGTGCTCAAACATGATCAGCCACAGGTTCTTGCTCAATTACCTGCTTCATGCAGTGCAGATGAACTTCTCCCTCACACCCTGACACCGTTACCCCGCCTGGCCTGGCTCCCCCCAGCCCTCTCCTTCCCCCGCCGTGCCAAGCCTTCGGAGCGTGTTCCACCACACATTTCGGTTGAGGCGTTCTCCTTCTCCCCTGCTCCTGCCCACTGCTTTGCAAGAAGCCCCTACAGAGGGGATATTATCTCAATCCCCTGGTGCCTCTTTTCCGGCGCCTGTGCAGGGAACGGTGCTAATTACTGCATTACATCCTGCAGCTTGAAAGGAATTCGCAACGAAGCTGACAGGATTGGACTGAGCACGGTGTAAGAAAGTGAAACTTGAGTGTCAGCAGAGCTGTGACAACACCAGAGGAGATAATTCAACCACATGCATCTGCCACCGTGGGTCCTTTGCCCCCTAATAACAGAAATGAAGATTTCATGATAAGCCAGAGAGCCTTGCATCAGTAACAAGAAATACAGCTCCTCCTGGCTGTGAGGGGCTGCCCAGACTGAAACAAAGACCTGTGCCAAGATACATGTGGATGGGTCTCAACCATGTTTACATTTTTCCTTCTGTATTTCGGTACAAAAGTGATACTGTTTCACAAAGCTGGAATGGGAAAAAAAACCACTTCCTCCTTTCAAGCCGCACACAGTCACTAAATCTTTGTTGTTCCCTAAGTGCCCAACATCAAACATTCTGAAATCAGAGGAATTATCTTTTCCCCAAGCTTTCAGGTCTGTTCTTTGGGGGTAATTCATGGTTGACATGTAAAAAGCCAGCAAACCTTGAAACAATTTTAGAAGATTCTTCCTCTTTTCCTGCACCCTCCAATGCATTTCAGGATTAGTATCCAGGGCACCTATCATGAGAGTCTTTAACCAGAATCAATAGAAGGAGAAATGTGTAATCAATACATTGATGAGTACAGCTTGACCTTTCCACAAGGACTACAGGGACAAGGAAGCATTTAAAGAAAGTTTGGGTAAGTTTTCATAAAACTAATTCCAAATTTGCAGAAAGTTCTCGGCTATAAATAGATCAGGACAGGGAGCAGACATCAAACAACTGCATATGCAAAGGGCCTCTGGCCAGCTTCTGGTCCAGCTCTGACACGCAGCCCATCTCCCATCCTACTTGCACAGCAGCCCAAGGTGAAAATATAAGATCAAGCAGGGAAAAAAAATAAAATACTAATCCCCTGCTGTGGCTGCAGAGAGCTCTCAGGCAGGTCGAGCCCCCTCACCAGTGCAGCGGGGTGATCTCACCAGGGTGGGAGCTGCTGCTGGCCCAGCACCTCTGCCTCAAGAGGGACAGCTGGGAAGTGCCTTCGCCTCTTCAGCAGAGAGAAATGCAGAAACAGAGGCAAAACCCCGCCCTGGCAGCTCTGGAGCTGCTACAGCAGCAGAAAGGCAGGGCTGACCCTGCTGCTTCGAGAAGGCACGCTATCGCTGCGGTGCCCAGGGCACCAGCAGGATAACTCCCTCAGAGAAGTACACAGCTAATTAATTCCCCACATACTGTGCTCTGTCTGTGCTGCTGAGCAGCCACCACTGCAACCAGAAATTAGCCTGAGTGTGAATATGACCGAGCAGTCAGGAGCTGGCTGATCCTGTGCCAACCCTCGGCCGCCCACCATTTGGCGACACCAGCCTAATGAGAATTTATGGCCAGCCTGGGAAGTTCTCCTGGGCTGGAGGAGGGGTCAGGGACCTTGGTTCGTGGGTTTTTTGTTTGCTGAGAGGGCAGGTGTGCCTGGTGCTTCTCCTGGGGAAAGGACAAGCAGTGCCAGCACAAACCAGAGCGTGGACACACTCGGTCTGCTTCACACACCCGACACACTTTGTGCCCCCACAGCCAGGGACACACATCCCACGGGATCTGGGCACGGCAGTCCCTCCCCAGGAGCTCCCTTTGCCAGAGGTCAGCCTCCTGTGGGTCCCTGGGCTCAGCTTTCCTGCCCAGCTCACTGTACATGGGAACCCAGGCGGGGATGGAACCAGGAATGAGGTAGGGGAGCACCTGCCTGGAGCACCTCACGTCCGCCTGGGCACAGCCAGGGGAGCAGGCAGCACTCTGGAAGGCATTCCAGGAGATCTCACTGGAGTAGCAATCAGCAGCAGGAACTGTGTAATCTTTCGCTATAGGTGATTGTGCAAGCAATTATATAATTACTGCCTTCAAGATTGGCATAAAAGCACCACAGAACTGTGCCAAACTGAGCTCGGGACTCAAAAACACTTGGAAATCTTTGATAGAGACAAGAGGTGGGACAGGCTCATGGCTGCAGTGCTTGGAGGGGACTCGGTGACAGAGGCTTAATTTTCTACTCTGCTGCAGATTTCCTGGATGAGACCAAATATATCATTTATCTCCATTTCCAAAATGGAAATAACCTATTTCTATTAATTTGCAGCAGCACCGTGAGCTGCTGGAGGCAGCTGTGTGTTGCCCAGTACAGCAGGGTGCCTAGCCCCATTAAAATAAAAACCTCAGCCTTCATAATTGTGGCCAATTCAGGACTTGTATGACATGCTCAGACTTTGAAAATTCCTAAGAAATTCAGCGAAGTACAAGGCTCTGTTTTGCACTAACAGTATATTTGGTTTAAAACTCATTATAGACAGATAAATAGATATTACAAAGTATATGCTGTATACACAGATATATACTCACACACGGAATTTTTCTTTCAAGCATCTCTGTTACATTTCCCCTGTAAGTGCTATTGCTCTTCCTGTGCAACTTCAAACCCTGAACCACGTATTTTAAAGCAAAGAAATTATGACCAAAGGTATAAATACGTCTTAGCCTACCACTGACTGACAACATGAGCTTCATTTTCATGCTTTATAACACCACCTGAATCACTAAATATATTTCTGTTCTTGTAAGACAGCATTCCACATAACTTTCATTTGTGAATAAAAGCAGAAAGATGCACACACACTGTTGAAATCAGGAATAAATTATTTTGGCAGAGTCCATTACTCTGGGAAGTAGTCTGAGTACCTGGCACCATAAATACAGACCAAGACTAACACTAGTCTGTCACCAGCCTTTGCAATGCTTGTCCCAGACTCCCACGGTGCCTCTGCTGAGCCCAAGCCAAAGCATGCACAGTGTGAGTCCTGCCAGCGCTGCCCACAGGCCCCGGGTCCATCAGCAAGGGGCTCACGTGTGAAGCAACAGCCTCGCACCTGGGTGTCCACCCCCTGCCCATCGTCACAGGACAGCAGCTGCTGCTGCACTCTGAGCTGTGCCAACACCCAACAGAGCCAGTGCCAGCCTGGGCACACACTGCCCGCGGGCACCCCAAACAAGAACCACTGCGGAGGGATGGGGCTCCTCAGGAGGCAGAATTAATAGCAGACACTTCTCTGGAGGCAAGAGAATACATTTTTGGAGAAAAAAATCGGTAGCAGTTGAGGAGGACGGCAGTAGAAAAATAGTGGGTTTTCATCTAAATGTGCAACCGGCAGGATTTTTTAGGAAATGCTGAATGACAGTCAAGAGAAACATCAAAACATCCTTCAGTCACTCGTGTTTCGCATTACATCCCCTCTTCCCTAAGTCAGGGCTGCCACCAGCCTGTGCCAGGCAGAAGAGGCAGGTGGCTGTGCCATGCTGCCCCACTGCCCATGCTGTGCCCCCCTGGCTGGCCCGAGAGCACCACGCACCCCACAGCAGCCCTGTTCAGACCCCAGCCCTGGCCACGCTGCTGAGCTCCCTTCCCTGAGGTTGGGTGTAGCCAGACAGACTGCAGCTGTCCCCACAGCTCCTTCCAGCCACACGTGTCCCCGGGATCCCCCCTTTGGTCCTGTGGGAGGGCTTGGCTTGCGTGAGCTGTGGGCTCAAAAGGGACGATGCATTCAGGTGGCACCCAACGACGTCAGGCAGTGGCAGTGATGTGTGGAGCCAGGCCCTTGTGGCTACACCTGAGCTGTCATCCATGTTCATCTTCCACCAGACACGAGAACCAACGCGTCTGATCTACATCTGCCGTGCCCAGCAGGGAACGTGGAGTGATCTCCGTTTGGTGTCAGCCCTGCTCCAGCCACGACACTAAAGGCCAAAAAAAGCTACAGCCAATATGTGCAAGAGTATTTTCTGAGGTATTTGTGACCATTTATTGCAAATGCTGCTCTGCCTCTGAGGACTATATAAATTATCGTAGTGACCACATCTTTCCTGTCTATCCGCTATTCAAATGCCTTTTTCACTCCAGTCTTCTCATCAGCAAAAGATACCTTCAGGGTATCCTCGTATTTCTAAATATCCCAGAAACTGCAGATGATTTACTCTCACAGTCCTAATGTAGCTCAATCCATTCTCATTTTCTATTTGTGACAGCAGTAGCTTGCTAAAGAACATCGACTCCTATCAGTTCATATCGTTCGTGACAACTTCACAGTATCTGATATAATTTCTAATTTTTGTGCCTCGAATGGCAATGCGCATCCCAGCAGCTGCGTGTTCCAGGGAAGCGCGAAGGCACAGTCTGCATCCCCCACCAGATGGTTCTCCATATGGGCACGGCAGAGGAGGACATACTGGTGCTGCATCACCAGTGGCAATCCAGGCCCTTCCCCCCCACAAACTCTCTCTGTAGGCTGTACATGGTGTTGGGAATCCTGTATCCCAAATTCTGCCACATGGACCCAAACATGGTGGAGGCCACTTCACTTTTCTGCTTCAGGGAGTTGCAGGCAAGTGTGGCCACCCTATTTGTGTGCACTCCACCCCAAGCTGGTGCTCTGGACTTGCATTTCTCTGCTTCACCCACGAGGTCCTGAGCACCGTCAGTGTAGCTGTAAACTCCATGTGGAGATAGATGGCATTTCTCCAGGGACACGTGTCCCAGTGTGGTTCAGAGGCCACAGACCAGCTGCCACTTGGGTGGAGCAGATAATCAAAGCCCTGCCAGCTGCCAGCTAGAGGAGATCCTGGCCACAGCTCATTCTGCCAGAGCAGAAGAGGGAATCCCGGGGTAGTAGCCAGATCCCAATGTCTGTAATTACTTATTGACCTGAACATCTTCACTTGTACCTTCAGGTGGAAAATCTGTTTGAAATTCTGGAGCAGAACCTTCCAGACAGGATGATTGGGCTGTCACCAAGGAGATTTTTTTTCAGTGAAGTAACATTCCCATCCCTGCATGAGCTATGGATCTGACAAGCCTGTCACTGGAAGTTCCCCAGTGCACCTCCACGGGGGATATTCACTTCCATGCACAAGCACTGGGTTAGTTTTTACTTCCACCCAAGTTTCTTACAGAGCCCATTCGCGAAGCACATCCCACACCCCTCTTCCTCCACTTCCCTGTGGCTGATGGCACTAAACACAAAGGAATATCACCCAAGTATGTGCCTGGAGACTGGGCACAGAGGAGGAACATGTCTACTTTTTCTCTGCATGAGGAAATGGAGCATCTGCTGAGCCACCAGCCCCAGCAAAGCCTGTTATTAATGTGTACATAGATGAGCTCTCCTTTAGAGCCAATTCCAGTGGTCATCAGAACAGTGGAATGACCAGCACCAAGTATTCCAAAATCCTGACTCACTACCTCAAACACTGGAGTTCAGCTAAATAAGTCTAAAGAAAATCAGTGCTGGGCTCTTACTCGCTTTCCTGTTCCTGAGCACTGAGGATGCACAATCCTCTCACGCCCGAGAGTTCTCCTGTGAGCCCACCTGCACGTGTCTGTGTGGCCTTGCAGGGTCTGGGCATGCAGCAGCACCCCAGAGCTGGGGCAGCAGCTCCGAGCCCTCTGCCAGGGGGTCAGTGCCCAGGGGCACGAGGAGAACTCAACATCCCCTCCTGCAGCAGCCAGGTCTGCTGCTGACCCTGTGCAAGCCTGCTCTGCCTGTGCTCCCAGGACAGCACGAGCCTGGAAGTGCTGCCTGGTCCTCTGAGGAGCTGAGGCAGGGGAAGAGCCAGACACGTGCCTGAGCAAGTGCTCGCTCCCAAACCCTCCCCTGCTGCAGAAACTGCTGAGGCTCTGTGGCCTGAAATCCCACCGGGCAGCAGAACAGCCTGACAGCTCAGCACAAACCCCGGACAGCTTCCCCGGGAAAAGGAGCTCCCAACCCCGGCACCGTGGTCCTGCGATTCCCACCATCCCCTGAGTGCAGGGGGAGCCATCCAGTCATTGTAACCCCTTTGATCTTTGCTGGAATAAAAGGCTAAAAAAGAACAGATTGTTTTCTTAAAATGCAGGGGGGGGAAGGAAAGAGGGTGAGAAGGAGCAAAATTGGCCTGCTAGGTTCATCTCAACCATAAGGAAAAGTCTTTTTAACTTCTCTTAATGAGGACTACTTTTTCCAGATACTACCTAATTATTGCAAATTGCTTCATCTTTTAATTGTTACTGCAAGGCAACTAAACATTGTTACGTTGATTGCTCAAGAGTGGATTGTTAATGGCTTTAATCATTTGATAATCCAGTAATACAATCAATGTAACTTTGCACCTTGTAGGAATAATTTTTGGATCCACACGCTGGGAAAGATATCTTGCCTTCCCATATGTCAGGCACCATGGGCCAGATCCTGCCAGCCTTCCCCAAGTGCAGCTGTACTCTCACACGTGACTGACCCTGCAGATCTCCCTGGGGACACCCAAAGAGCACAGGCTCACTTCGTGTAGGGCTGAGCAAAGCAGGTGGGCCAGGGGGAGGCCTGTGGATTTGGCTCTGTGTGATCTGGGTGATTTATTGCTGTGGGAGAGAGAAGCTGAGGTCACACCTGCAGAGCTGACACTAGGGTGGGCTCTGGCTGTGGGGGACAACGATGCCAGGGTTGATGCTGGCAGCTGAGGGCTGAGGTAGCTGGATGCTGGGCATCTCTGCAGCCTCACTCCAAAGCAGTCAGACCACTGCTATATTCTGTAGGGAGTCCCAAAGAAGAAACCAGACTGCTTGGAGAGACAGCTCTCACACGATGTAAAAATAACACAGTTTGTCTCACTGAGTATTCAGCCCCCACTAACCGGATCTCAACTCCCTTGGCTGTAAGGTCCTTCATAACTTTGTTGGCAGAAGCTGATGATTTCCTGAGGTCTGACTGCTCCAGAGGTGGTGGGAAGAGGTGTTTCTGCCCAGTAGGCCAGACATTTTGACCATGTCACTCTCAGCCAGATTTTCAGCTTCAAACGGACCCTTTGGAAGCTCAGTTGCCCCCCAGGGATGGAGGACTGACAGGTGGGACAGGACAGGCCACCCTTCCCCTCACTCCCATTGATCCCCCCATACAACTGTGAGTGGTTCTCACTGGTGATCACAGGGGAGTCCCCAAAATGCAGCTTTGAGGCATAAAAAGCACCATGGAAGGTGAATTCCTTCAGAGTCACTGGGAGAGAAGGGAGGAGGAGCACAGCCCGACAGGCTCAGTCAAAAAAGTCAGTTCTGACAGACAGCAAGGAGACTAATGAACTAAAGAGTTGCTTTGATTTAGTCTTCAAGGAAAAGGAGACAATTAAGAGGCTCTGTAATTCAATAACAGTTAGCAGGAAAAGGAGCTGTCACAGGCACAAGCAGCAGTGCCAGAGCACAGATACCCTGCAGGGGAAAGGAGCACGGGGAGCTGGCCTGGCACGGCCCCAGGGACCGAGGGACCCCCAGACTGTCCCCAGCACCTCGGGGAGGACGAGGGGAGGGAGGGGGCAAGCGTGCTGCATCCCAGGAGGGCAAGGGAAATCAGGATAAGTACAGCTCAGCTTCCCTCTAGCACCAGATAAAATAAAAGGGCATTAAATGGAGCTTGGGAGGGGTATCACCAATAAACTAAAGACATGAAAGTCAGGCAAGCTCCATCCAGGAAAAGGCTGCCAGAGCAATTTATCTCCAAATTTTCTAAAATGGTCTCAAGATCAGTAGGACCCATTTTTATTAGGGCTTCATTTCCTCGTGTGTTGGGATCATACTGTCTGTCAGTGGTCAAGGCTGATGTTTGCCGGCCAAGAATCCACAGTGTTTCCACACTTCCAGTGCCCTCACTGCCATCAAACCTGCCTGCAATTAAAACAGAAATGAGCTCTCTGCCCTTTGGTGATGGCTCAGAACAGTCAGGACCAAAACGGAGGGGGTGCTCCTGAGAAGCACTGGCCTTCAAGCCTTCTCTGGCAATGGAAAACGGAGCAGTATCCAGCCCTGGCAGCAGCAACCACCTAAAGCAGGAGTGTGAAATGCAGGCTGGTTCTGGCAGGCAAAAGCACGTTGCTGAGGTAGTGGGATCTTTTTTTTCTCTGTCACCTCTCCCTTTACTTAAAGGCAACTTCTATCCCCAACAGAGCAAGGAAAACACGCTAAAGATAAGCTCCTTTGCAGAACAGAGCATCTGGCAGGGAGGTGAGACCACCCGGGGGCTGGAACAGCCAGAGAAGGTGCGAGATGCCACCACCCACCCGGAGCCAGGGGCTTGACCCTTTGGGTTGTGCCCTGGCTGTAGGGAAGAGCCTCGTGTCCTGCAGCAGCTCAGCACAGCCCTGCCCTGCAAACTGCCCACCCGTGTGCTCCCAGCGGGGCAGGGCCCGCAGGGCTCAGAGCGAGCCCTGGCTGGTGCAGGGCCAGAGAGATGCTGAGCACAGCCACGACTTCACAAATCCAAGCCCCAGCCTGGCCAGGGTGTGGGGCAGGAAAGCTCTGGAGAGTGGGGGAGTCTTGTTACACGATCAGGACCTCGGAGAGTTTTTCTGACAGTGCAATACGATATTTTCATTTCAGATTTTACACAAGTCCTGCCCGTGGTTATCGGCAGCTCCTCAGCAGACAAGGGCTCAGAGAGCATCGTGTCAGATACTATATCTATCACCAGGCAGATCCTCGGGCGGGTGGTTGGAGCTGCACAGATCATAATTTTTATTATCAAAACATCATATGGCTCCTTACATAGTGTAAATGAGATGAACTACAAGAGCAAAGATGTGCTGCTGATTAAAAATACATGTGCACGTGCCTCAACAGGTCAGAGTCCAGTGGGCAGAAATGTTAAGTGGGGTCCCACTGAGTGCCCTGCAAGGTCAATACGATTCAATAGTTTTATTAACAACTTGGAAGCCAGACCAGGGGTATGCTAATGAAATCCCAGCATTTTACCAGGATGGGAGGGTAGCAAATAATTTGCAGGACAGGAATAAAATACAATGCAAGCTTGATGAATTAAAGAAGTGGCCTGCAATCAATACAAAGAGATTCAGCAGGACAAATGCAAAAGATTAACACATAGGAAGGAATAAACAAAAGGAGAGAGGCTGTATGGAGATATCTGACCAAACAGCTATCCAACAGAGAGTGGGCTGGGGGGATGATCGATTGAACAGAAGTCAATACCATCAGGCTGCTGCATCCCTGCAAGGTAATTATTCTGCTCTTCCCAGTGCTCGTCAGGCTGCTGTTTGAAGCAACACACCCAGATCTGGGCATCACGTTCTAACAAAGACAGACAAGCCAGAAGGAGTTCAAAGGACGACAAAAAAATGCCAAAGGAATTCGGAAAACAAAAAATCTTTGTGTGCGTGTGAAAAATGAACACTGAGCGCGAGGCCTGGCTCTGCCTTTGTTCCCTGCCATTCCCGGGACCCTGCTGAGGAACAGCCCCGAGAAACTGAGGCTGGGCTCAGACACAGCGTGAGGAGAGACATGTTAAACAACAGGATGGACTAAAGGGACGCAGCAGAGATGCTGGGATTAATTAGGGCTCATTTTGCCCCTGGTGAAATTGCAGCACTGGGCCAAAGCTCCAGCAGAGAAAATTTAGGGGAAACTTAGCTCTGTAGTGTTTCTGAAAACTCAGGCAATGAAAAGCAATGAAAAGCAATGAAATACCAGAATCCTCCTCTTGGATGGAGCCAAGACCAACCAGAACACAGCACCAAAAAAAAAAAAAAAATTTTCCCAGTGCCCAGAGAAGTCTCTGTCTGGAAATGCTCTGCTTGCACCTACCCATCACACTCAGCCCCCACAGACCCTCCTGGGGAGGGATTCTTGGATGCTGCAGAAAGCCCAGGGCACCCAGGAGCCCCACAAACTCAGAACTGAGACTCAACTGACCCCCACAGAAGTAAAGCACCACACACCCAGCGCTCCCACTGCCATCAAACCTGGCTGCAGTTAAAACAGAAACGAGCTCTCCACCCTTTGGTGATGGCTCAGAACCGTCAGAAATCAAATCTACTTGGCTGCAGTTGGAGCAAGGACCCATCAGAGCTCCCTGTGCCCCAGCACTGAGAGCTGGAGGAGGGAGCAGGAGCTGGAGGAAGGCAGAGCCTGGAGAGGAGCCAGAGCATCGCTCAGTGCTCCAGCGTGGAGACGGAGGTCTGCAACTCCGCAGCACAGTGTGCAGACTCCTGCCAAAAGCCCAATTGCACCATCTGCCAAATTAATATTCCTATTTTTAATATCTCGTTTAAAGGGAAACATTAAGGGGGAAAAGGAGAGAAAAATAGAACACCACCTCACTGATTAGATTTATAAGCTCTGCAAGGGATGGCAGCAGACATTGGGTCTGCTCCTTTCCTGTCCTCCTGTGATCAATCCTCTCTCCAGAGGTGCAGGGCTGCCGGGTCGAACACAGGGAAATGCACCACTGAGCACCATGCTGCTGCTGCCACTGCCACTTAGTGAGGAGAGCAGAGCGGGGAGACTCGAGGAGATGAATCAACATGGTTCATTTCTTTGTGAGGAGCTCCTGCCCTGCCCTATTTCCATCCTGGAAGCAGCCCCTGCAACCTTGCTTCTCCTGGAAGGCACACAAGGCACTGCACCCTGAACGTGAAAGGGAAAGGGGTGAAAGTGGAGGGGAGAGAGAGGGAAAGAAAGACGGAAAATCCCTCCGGTGAACAGAGATGGGATGCACGAGCCATGTGCCAGGGAGGAGACAGCCTGCGGAGCGGGCAGCAGCGGCTGATGCTGAATTAGCAGGGGAGCACAAGCAAGAGGCAGATGCTGGGAGCCGCAGCAGTGTCAGGAGCTGCTGCCGAGCCGGGGCAGGGGCTGAGCCTGGCTCCCGGCCAGCCACCGGGTCCCCTTTCCAAGAGCAGCACCTCCCGAGGCTCGCCCAGGCAGCTCCCAGGCTGAGCAGCAGCCACCGCTGCTGATGCTAATGGAATTAAACATTAATATGCTAAACAGAACGAAGAGTGAGAGAGGGGCTTGGATTTCTCTAGGTAGCAGACATGTCTGAGGTTAATGCCTGCCAATTCTTATTTGCTCTGTCATGTCAAAACCCATGTCCTTATTAGCCAGCCCATTAGTCCCCCGAGGCCAGGAGCCCATTAGTTCTGTCCTGGCCCTCGCCAGCACTTAACGCTCTCAAAGAGGTTTGTTCTCACCGCCAGGCAGTGTTCACAGCAGACCTGTTCCCACCTGGGAGCCTTTGCAGGGAACCAGCCTGGGGCATTGCAAAGCCAGCCTCAAACAAAGTGTTCAGGGAGTGCTGGTTTTACTTCTCCCACCCCGGTTTGGTGGCAGCCGGGGTCACCCTGCCATGCTCTCTGTGCTCTGAGAGGTGAGGTGGCTTCCTCACCTTCCTCCTCCTCCAACACATTTTGTGTCTGCTCTTACTCACTCGTTGTTGACTTTACATAATGGATCCTATGGAAAAGGAAACTTATCTTCTGTTTGCCTATAAAACACCACTCTGTACATAATTAAAGCTAATAACTAGCAGGCAGAACTATCAGAGACAAAAGATCACAGACCTCACCTGGCTGTCGGTCCCTGAAGCTCAGCATCTGCTCTGTGTGGGCTCAGGGGCAGCGAGGGCTCTCCAGCCACGGCCTCGCTGACCAGCAGCTCAGGGCACCCCCGCTGGGCCACTCTGCACCCGCAAACAGCTCGGCCTCTTCCCCCTCCCCTCTATGAGGAGAGACCTGCTGTCAGCACTTCACTGCTGACACCTGGGTGGTCATCCCCACCTCGCAGGTGGATAAACGAGGCGTGCAGGGCTTGGCCCGGGTCAGGCAGCAAGCTTGGAGTGTAACCTCTATTTTCTGCAGCGCTCCTGTTTCACGGCTTTACATTAATACTAATATAAGATTTTTAAGGTTAAAAAGGTGAATAGTGCCTCCCTCACCTCCCCTCACCTCAAGAGTGGAGCTACTCACTTTCATAGTTTTCTTACATTTACATACCAGGCCACAGCAGGGAAATCAATTTTCTCCTGCTGCAACCATGGCAGTAAACAGTCCAAGTTCAGTCTGGAGGCACACATTGGGTGTGGATGGCTTCCCAAAAGGAGATCGCCAAAGACACTGTGGATAGGAAATCTGCCATACCTCCAGAGTAAACATTCTTCTACCTCCAGAGTAAATACCTCCCCAGAAGGGATCCTGTGCAGGCAGGATCCTTCCATTTATTTCTATTCCCAAGCCTCAGATTTAGCAAAACACTGAAGCAGTTACTTACCTTTAATCAGGGGCATTAGTCGCCCCATTGGAGTCAATGGGACTTCTCAGGTGCTTAAAGCAAGGAATGTGCTCCGAGTGTGCTAAGCCAAGGGGAGTGGTGGCTGATGAACACAGAGAAAAAGAAGTCAACAAATGAACCAGAACCATCTGCAAATGACTCCCAACTGGGCAGGCTCCCTTCCATCGCCTCAGACTGCTTTGCTTGCTGAAGAATTTTTCATTATGAATACAGAGCTCCTGCTGCTGCTGCTGCTTTTAAACGGTGCTTAGCGCTGCCAACCCCTTGGGGAACTCCTTAGACACAGCCAGAGCCTCCTGCTCGCTGCTCGGGCACCTCCAGCCCCAGCCTGGGCTGGTCAGTGGCAGGGAGGGCAAAGTAATTTGGTCCAAATGGAAAATAATCCTATAGCCACCATAAGGGGGATGCTGTGAGGGATGCACTCCTACCTGAGTTAGGCTGGCCCAAGCTCCAGCCATGGCCCAGACACACTGGTGAGGTCTAGGACATCATGATGAGCTCCCGAAGGAGGGCTGTGAAGAAGGTGAAGGGTCTGGAGGGGAAGCCGCATGAGGAGCAGCTGAGGTCACTTGGCTTGTTCAGCCTCGAGAAGAGGAGACTGAGGGGAGACCTCAGAGCAGCTACAACTTCCTCAGGAGGGGAAGAGGAGGGACAGACACTGATCTCTGCTCCGGGGTGACCACTGACAGGAGCCGAGGGCATGGCCTGAAGGCGTGTCAGGGGAGGTTTATGTCGGATGTTAGAAAAAGGTTCTTTCCCCAGAGGGTGGCTGGGCTCTGGAAGGGGCTCCCCGGGGCAGTGGTCACAGCACCAGCCTGACAGAGGTCAAGAAGTGTTTGACAACACTCTCAGGCACATGGTGTGACCCTTGGAGCTGTCCTGTGCAGGGCCAGGAGCTGCACTGGCGGTGCCTTCCACCTCAGGGTGTTGCCTGACTCGATGTCCTCCAGGGCCAGCTGGCAATCACGCTGCAGGGGTGAGCCCCACGCAGCTCCCCGTGCCACAGGGTGCTGTCATTTCTCTCCCTGCTGGAGCTGAGGCCGTGTGAGGGCACCTTGAGAAACGCTTCCCCACAAAGCGTCCTCAGAACGTTCTCCCAGTCTGCTTCCCTGCTCTGTGGAGCGCATCCCTCCACGTTTAGCACAACCAAGGGAGCAGCTCCGAGCCGAGCCGTGGGCAGGCAGGTTTGTGTTCTGATGTGATTGTTAGCCTGGGTTAAAGCCCGAGCCCTGCTGTGGGAAGGTGGCTGTGGGCACTGGGGAGCGAGGCTCTGCGGTGAGAGCGGCGCCTTGCTCAGCCACCCGTAACCCTGAGAGCGAGCACCTGGTAAAAACAGCCCTTCCTAAAAGCTCAAAATTCATGTTTTACAAATAAGCCCTTAAAAGTTCACCGTTTTCTGCAAGTAAACTACCATGAAGTATTTACAACTTTCAAAGTGAATCTGAATGCAAAACGATTCTTGCCTTTTTCAGGTGAGAAGTTTCAGAAGCTCTAGTCCTGGAGCTGTTTTCAGAGTAGCTTCTGCATGTTCTCTATGACTTTTTAAAGGCATTATAGGTGGCAGTTTGATTTTTATTAATTATTTCTATTGCAGCAAAACATAAGGCTGATCTGATGATGCTCTTATATTGTGTAGGAGTAGAAAATAATGAGATTATCAAGTTGTGTACTGCCTCTGAAGTGCTGTATTTGGGACTTGTAACATTTGTTGCAACATACCCTGTAGACAGTATTTATCAGAGCAATGCACAAAGAATCCATAATATTCAGCTGGCTGTTGCTGCCTCCGTGATGTGATTGCGATGGGAATCCAGCAGGACAAGTTTGGGAGTCCTCCCCACAAGGACCACACATGACGACCACCACGGGCAATGAAATTCACTATCAGCCTGTTCCAAGATGTGTCCTTGAACAGAGATGTGACTCACAGACGTGCCAAGGGCCCAGTCCTTGTCCCCGGGGCTGGCTGGAAGTGACCTGCCACAGTCTGGAGGAGCTGTTCTGGGAGTGAGCGCTCCCCTTGCCTGCAAAGTCACCTGTGCCAGCACCAGGACCCGTGGACAAGGTGTGAGTGCTGGGGGCTGCCAGCTCCACCCCCTCCCAGACCAGCTGGGGTGCAGCATTCCCCTCATTCCCCTCTCTATTCCCCTCAATCTCTGCAGCCAGCACCAGCCCTTGTTATCAGAGATGCCCACGTGCCAGACAGAAGATGGATATCTATTCCAGAACAGGATCCACTGGGCATGAAGGGAGAGAACTGCTGACAGAGAGAATGTGGCTTACTATTTAAATCCCACTTTAAAAAAAAAAGTCTTTCTTAATAAAATTTCCTTGGAAGAGTCTCTCTTGTGTACACAAAGCCGTGGGGAGATTTCCCAAAGGGTACAGCAGAGATTACAAGATACAGCTTAGGCTGGAGCGTCAGGGGGTGGATGCTTTGAACTCAGGGGGTTTCTAAAAGCACAAGGGAAATTATTCCAGAGTCAGAGTATTTCACAATGTTTTAATAGGGGACAAATTACTCGTTTTTTCCACCCTCTGCAGATCTGTCCAAAGAATCACAAACATTTTTCCTCCCTCAAATCATTCTCTAGTGATAATGATAACAATACATCCCCAACAGCCTCACTCCACCTATAGATCTCAAAGCACTCGATAAAGTTTCACAGGTTTCATGAGAGCTCTTTTCCAGGGGCAGGGAGAGGTGAAGTGACTTCACTAAAGACCTAACCTAAGTAGTCGAATCCAAAAAATCCCTTATTATAGTAACACAAAAGCTTCGTTTAAGATGCTACAATTTGACATCATCCCAAAAAATATAATGCTCTAGGGCATGACTCCATAGCCATTAACGTTTGTGTGAGGCTTTCCATTGACATCCGTGGAAGCTGGGTCTGCCTTTTAAAAGCTATCCCTTCATCCACTCAGACAGGCCTTTTTTTTTCCCTTCCCATTTGCAGCTGATGTTCTCCAGCCCATTTTCTGGAAAGCGACGACTTTTCCATTTTCACATAGAGCAACTTTATTTCCAGGGTACGGCAGTCTGCTTGGGATGTCATGGCATGGCTCCCAGCGAACACTAACGCGACATGACAGGCAGATGCAACTCGCCGCAGCAGGACAAGCCAGGGAAGAAGTTTAAAGCGGCTTTATTCCAAGGAAATGTGATGGAGAGGGAGGAGAGAAGGGGAGGACTGAATCCTCCATGTCTGCTTCCAGAGAGACTTGAAGTTTTACAGCCAGGTTTTGCTGCCAGCACGGCGCCACGGCCCCAGAGCCACTGGGGACAACGAGGGCACTGTCAGCCGAGCCAGGGACAACGGCAGCGTCCCAAGCCAGGGTGACATGTCTCTCTGCTTGATTTACCAGCTCACAGTCACACAGCCAAGCTGTGTGCAAGCTGTGGTTTGCCTCTCCAAACACCCGGGAGACATCCTCTAGCAGAGGGGCAAAAGGAATAAATGATGTCGCCTACCCAGGCTGTGACACCTCGGAGTGACAGCAAGGGGCGAGTGACAGAAAGAACAGAACATCCCACATCTGCCGTGGCACCAAGTGGCTTGGGGATGTCCAGGAGGGTAAACTCATCACCCAGATGGGCTAAAGCAGGAAGAGGGTCTGCATCAGGTCCCCTCTGGAGGAGGGTGGGTGGAGGCTGGGTGCCTCCTCACCTCCCTGTGCTGCCAGCTGAGGAGCAGGAACTGGCCAGCCCTGGTGGCCAGTGTGAGCAGCCCCCACGGGCACCCCCTGCTCTGCTCCCTCCACCCTCTGCAGAGGATCTGGCTCAGCCAAGAGCCCTGGCTTTGGTCTCGCAGCAGCCACACAGACTTCTTTGGGAATACTCCCCATCAGCCTTCATTATCTCCCTGTGTGTGTTACCCTGCTTTCCCACGCCAGCCTGAAACACTCTCAGCAAGAACAAGAGTTATATCAGGGGTGAAACAGCTCAGTGCAGCTTTGGACCAGAGCCTGCCTTCACAAGGTGTGGTATTCCAGCCACACACAAGGCACCACCACTCCTTGGACAGGGCGAGTATTTGCGATGACCCCAGAGCCTGCATTAATTCATTTCCCATGATCCACAGGCTGGAAGGCAACCCTCAGCTCCAACAGGACACTGGCTCAAGTCCACGTACATCAAACTGTGTCTGCAACATCCAAGCTGTCCCCATCTGTTACCCTGACTGGGAAGTTTACAGATGAGAAGCCAGAGGAGTTATAAAGTACAAGGCTCAATCCCCGCTCTCCTGCAGCCACACAGGGCACGTTTCACTTCTCACCCTGTGTGTAATCTCACCTGTCCCCCTGGACATCCAACACCTCAGAAACATCGGCACCCGTGCAAGGCTGTCAGCACACCCTGCTCAGTGACAGCAGAATTAAGGTCAGCTCGCACTTTGCAGAGCCCCAAACATCTACTTTTCAGAAGCTTCAAGCAGGTTGAGATAATGAATATCAATATTTATCCGTATTCATTAATATCCATTCTATCCAGTGTGGAACACAGTCTCGAAACCCTGCAGAGTGCTCTCCTGACTCTCTCAGAAGACACGATTGCTTCTCCCAGCGAATTTTGCAGGACTGTATCTCTCCAGCCCTGGCACCGGGAGAGCCGTGGGCTGGGCTGGGTGATGCCCTGCTCACTCTCCCACCTCCACATGAAGCACGACCCTCTTCAAACCTCCCCGGGCAGGGACATCGCTGTGAGGTTTGTGGCTCCCTTTGGCTGTACAAAGCCTCACAGGGGCCGGTGGCTGCTTTCTCCGGGGGTTTTGGCGGCCTGTCTGATGTGCCCCCGGCCCGGCAGCGGAGGCAGCGCCGGTGCCTCCCGGCGCAGCCGCTCAGCAGCCGCGGAGCCGCCGCCTCCCGGGAAGGGTCGGTGTCAGGATGAACAATGACTGCGTGGCCGCGCTGGGAAGCAGCACAACAGACTCTCAACACAGAAATTACTCCAGGCACAAAGAAAACACCAACAAAGATCGTACTCAACAAAGAGAGGCAGGAATTTCACAGCAGAAGAGAAGAATAGAGACTTTAAAAGCTGCTTTCATTTCTCTTTGCAGCTCTGTCCATGGACAGTCGAACTCGAGAAGCGTTAGGGCTTGGGGCACACTGCAGGTCACCAGGATTTCCTCATTTATTGCTTATTTCTTATATAAGCTCACTACAAACACAGGAGTCCTCGTCCTCTTTGCATTGTTTGGAAACAGCGAGACTGAATGGGATCTTTTCTCTTCCTCTCCTTCTCTGAAGGGCTGCAGTAATGAGCAGAGGATGTAGTTCACTTCTCTGAGAGGGGAGGCTATTAGAGCTGGTGCTAAACACCCACATCAGAGCGGCTGCAAAGCAGCGGCTCCCTCCTCTCCTCCTCCGGGAAGTCGCCATCCAGCAGCTCCACTCAGGAGAGACAAAGAGGAAGGCACTACTAAAGGAGGCTGCCGAAGCGACTGACTGCTCCCAGTCCCACGCAGGAGCAGCTCCTCTGCACACAGAGGTTTGGCTGCGGGGCTGGGGGTCAGCCCCAGGAGCTGGAACGGGCTGTCTGCAGGGAATGCCACAGGCACTGTCCAGATGGATGCCTCCTGATGCCGAGGAATTTAGGTTCTCTGAAAACTCCTGTCACAAGGCCAGGCTGAGATCTGCTGTGACCCTAAAGAGATTATCACCTTAAAGTAGGTTAGTGTGTTAATAAATTAATTATGCATGGAGGTAGCCAGTTGTCTGAGGAGAGAAGGATTAAAATTACCTCCTAGATAAATTAGGAGCAAGACACCCTGTGGGAAGGTAAAGAAAGGAAGATCTGAACCCGAAGGATTCCTGCGGGAAACGCAAAGATGAGCCCAGAGGTGAGACCTGCCCTGTGTGCCCACCCCTGGCACGCGTGCCTTGGTGGTGTCGTGCCTGGGGCCGGCACCCTCCGTGTTCAGTGACTGCCAGAACCACCATCACCAGGACACAAACCACGCGGGGGGACACTGAAGGTGATGCCAACCTGCAGCTAAAGCTGCCAAAAATTCAAGGGCTGTCACCGAACACTCAGTGGATGAGATAAACGCTCCAGGAGCGCCTCGACCCTCCTCCCCCGAGAAGCAGTGATTACTGAGGACATTTCCATGAGCGGTGTATGATCTTTATTTTTTCATGCACAATGACCTTTAAAAGCACCGGCTAAGCTATTTGCATTGCCTGGCCCAGAGTTCCAACAGGCAGCAGGAAGACGAGCATTAACCTTAATGGCTAAATCACTTCATGCCACCGCAAAGATGGAACACTCCCATGAGTCGGCAAGAGACTGTTTTCATTTGATTATTATCTATTTAAGCAG
This sequence comes from Edolisoma coerulescens, assembly GCA_013397115.1. NCBI lineage: Eukaryota > Metazoa > Chordata > Aves > Passeriformes > Campephagidae > Edolisoma > Edolisoma coerulescens. The sequence goes on along the minus strand of VWZW01004955.1, from coordinate 162,751 downwards.
CAACAAGCGTCTCTTAAAGCTCAAAGTACCAAGCCTCCCAGTGCTCCCCCGGATTTCTGGAGGGGCAGCCCGGGAAACAGTTTGGGATGCTTTGGGAAGGAGGCAGGGCGCCTTTGAAGGGAATGTCCTGGGATGAGGAGGGGTGGGAGAGGCCGTGCCCCAGCACAGTCACGCTGCCTGCCGTGGCTCCTCTGCTCCTACCATGCAGGAGCAGGCATTGGAGAGCTGCAAATCCAGATCTGACCCCCAAACCACCCTGTGGCCCTGACTGAAGGTTTGTGACTCCTTGGAACTGGGATCTCACACTTTCTTTTCAGCGACACAGTAATGTGTAAGTTACATTTATATCCACAGTACAGAAGCAGCACAAAGAGGTGTAAATAATATCACAGTGCCCTCAGCACGTGACTTAGGTGAAAACACCTGCTTTGGAGTGGGTTTATTTGTGTGCTCATACATGCAGAGCCCAAAAGGCGTAAGCAAGGCTGAAATGAATTCCTAGAAATTGCCTGTGGCAAAATGTTGTGTGTTATTCAGCCAGTGCTGATAATTAAAACCTCCCATCCAGTCAAGGTCAAAATGTAGCCCTCATCCAAGCACGTGTACTTCCATGGAAAGGTTTGAACTGATCCTAGGAGGTTCCCGTAAGGGATCCCCTCGCTGTTCCTCTGGCAGGCACGCAGCCACCTCCAATCACACGGCCGGTTCCGAGCAGCTCCCGGAACTGCTCTGCGGTGATTTTGGAAGGAAGATAAGAGCAGATGCTACAGGAATCACACAGCAAAGGGGTGTGGGTGTGTGTGTGTGTGAGGGAAGGTGTGCTCCGACCCAGCCAGGGCCCCTGCTCGAGCCTCTCCCCCTTCATCACATCAGCTTTAATGACTGCTTAGAACCAGACTTTGCAGAGGTCGCAGCACCCCTGAGCCCCAGCCAGTGCTTTAATTCCGACCTGGAGTGCTGTCATTAAGCCACTGATGTCACCTCTCCCAGCTTGCAGCCCCCCCAGCACTGAGCAGCACCTCTCTCTCCAGTATCTGTGTGTGCAAGGAGAGCCATGCTGCTGAAAACACACACAGAGCAGCAGTCCTCACCTCTGCCTGCTGCTGCCTTCTTCTCCCACTCACCCTCCCAAACCTGGGCTGTCCACAACAAACACATCCCCAGGAGAGCTCCAGGCTGCAGAAACTTCCAGGCTCACAATCTGCTCCCCACACAGACAACAGGGATGGTGGGAGAGTTGGAACTAGGTGATATTTGAGGTCCTTTCCAACCCAAACCATTCTATGGTTCTGTGGCATTGTACCTGACCCAGCCAGAATGCAGACACAAGACGAGTCCTGGTGATGAGTCCAGACCTGGAGCATGGACATGGAGGGGTGAACGTGCCCATGGGATGTGCAGGCACCTGGAAAAGCCAGCTCCCTGCCCGAGAGGTCAGGGGCTGCTGGCAGAGGGCACGGGAGACACCGGTAACAACTCCAGTGACCAGGGCAAGATTTGACACAGGACATCTGTCAAAGCCCTCGTACTACAAACTACTGGAGTGGAAGCATGTGATGGTATTATTGGAGCTTGCATTGTGCTGCTGAGCAGTGCTATTCTTCATGTCCTTTTGTCATTTAAGAGAGACTTTTGTGACAGCATTTGCCTATCTCTTGTAATTCCGTGCAGGTTTGTGAAGTGCCCTTTTTTTAAAAAAAAAAGCCATACATTAGATTTCCCCATTCTCATTTTTCATGATGTACAATACTGTCTAAATCAGTTTAAGATCAGGCCTGTACATCATCTCTGGAAATGAATACAAATACCTCTTATTCCAGTCAAATTAAATAATCAGGAGATACAGTGGCCACTCGCATATTGAATATGAAGAAACACAAAGCTTGGAGGTTTCTGCTGCTGTGAGAGCACCCACACCGCAGCCTCTCCATCCCAGGGTTACCACCCCAGGGAGAGCCGAGGCCAGCACTGTCCCAGCTGGGAGCAGAGCCATGAGGATGATCCCAGCCCCGTGCCCACGGCTGCATCCACCAAACCCACAGAGGCACGGCCGGAGCAGGAGCTCCGGTGCTGCGGGAGCCAAGGAGCATCCCCAGTCCCTCCACAGGACAGCTGTGGGGCCAGGGATGGTCTGCAAGGGGGTCCTCAGGACGCCCCCACTGCACCTCTCCTCTCCAAAGCCACAGGGATGCAAACCCCAAGCATCTCATCAGCAGGTTGCCAACGACCTGGGCACTGCCCCCCATCACATTTACATTTTTGTGCTCTTTTAATCCAAAACATAACTTAGGCCTTAGTGTTCACTGTCAGTCACACCTGCCTGACTCAGCACAGGCTGCAGGGGCTCCCCAGTCCCTCAGCCCTACAAAGGGCAGTGCTTCCCCTCTCAGGACCAGGACACGGCCACCCTCCCTGCCCAGGAGCAACCACCGGGCTGGCAAAGGGCTCTAACAAGGAGCAAATGCCTCACGGCAGCCTGCCTGGAAAGGGAGATGGTGACAGCACACAGTGCCCCTCTGGAAACCATCACCTCCTTTAACTAGCTGCACTTATTCTAACTGCATGGAAAGAGGAGGAGCAGGTGTGGAGGTCAGCAGGAGGAGGCTGCAGGTACTGACCCCCGGCCGTTCCTGCCTACAGCCATGGGCACCTCTTGGCTGCCAAGTGGTGTGAACCTTTCAGTGGGCAGTGGGCGTGCAGGGCACCCTCACCCTTCACTGACCACCACATCTGTCCCCACGGGGCAGGGAGCACCACAGGTTGTGCTGGGCAAACCCCATCCCTGCCTGCATCCTGCAGCTCCCCAGCTTTTGTCCCAGGCTTCAGCAGCCAGCTCGGCCACCCAGCTCCCCACCCATGTTTTGTATGCCCAGCTATGCCTCCAGCCATCGGTATTAGCTTCCTCCTCTGCTGCTAGAGCATGATTTTGTTTGGGTGATGGAAGCTGAATGCAGTAGTCAAGGCTGACACATAACGCTGATTGATATATTGGCGCATGAGAGTTTTTATGTTACTGGCAAGTGACTATCAGGCAGTGTGACTTGCTGCCTGCCCCTTTTCAACCCACCAGTGAAAAAATAAAAAGTAAAGCAGCAGTGGATGTGGCAGGAATGCTAAAGGAGATGCTGCCCTGCCAGCAGGCTCCGAGAGCGGTGCCTGCCCCAGCCCTAGAACCTGAGGCACAGCCCAAGGGCAGGAACATCTGCCCACCCCAGCCATGAGGAGCCCGGTTCCAAAAGGAAGACGGGACCTAGAGGTAAAGGAGGTGCTGAAATTTGTGCTTGGGATGAGGCTCAGGGCCAGCAGCATCCTGCCCTCTCCCTGCCTGAAGATGGCCAAGCACACTTGTGTCCCCTTGTCCTCCCTGAGAAGGACCCGGGGCACCCTCATCAGCAGTGTTCCTGGTCTCGCTGTGCTGGCACCATCCCTCAGCCCTGCAGCCCCAGGGAGGCAGCTGCTCTCTCCTGCACTGCCCAGCTTCCCAGCAGCACCAGCCGGGATCAACCGAGTCAGAGTCCCAGGCAGCGAGCGAGGGAAGTGGACTCAAGCATGGGACTTGAGTAGTAGCTTTTATGAGCTTTGCACAAAAAAAAATATGCCTTTATAAAAGCTTAACAGCAGGTAGGCATGAGGCCATGAGAAACAGGGAGGTGGTAATGGTCTTTTGAAAGTAATTCCTTTCAACCATAAAACCAAGACTTGATGAAAATGATAAGCCATGGGATGTGGCTGCCTTGACAGTGTATTAACATAAATGCTCCAAGGAGCAGCCGCTGCGGCCCCGTGAGCCAGGGGGAACGGGGGGAATTCGCAGCCTCGCCAGCCGACGTGGGGAGCTGCTGCTCAAAGAGCCCCGCGAGGAGCACGGCAGCAGTAATTAATTGTTTGGCTGGAAATAGGCCAAAATAGGCCCATTTGCATGAGCTGCCCCTCCTGCCCTGCTCCCAGGCAGAGGCAGGACAGGGAGCGGTGCTGGGAGTGAGAACTAGACCTCGTCCCATCCCCTCTCATCCAGGCAAAACACTCATCACCCTGTGCTTGCAGAAGAGCAGATCTTGTTTCTACCTCATTTACCTTCTCTGCATTTTCATTTTCCTGGTCCCTGGGAGACAAGCAGACCCCCCTGCAGAGAGGGCTCTTAGGAGATGGTTTTCAAATTCAGATCACCTTTCCTCAGGGAGATTTTCACCTCCTCCAGACCACGGTGTTGGCAGGCTGGGGGCAGCCTCTGTGCCCTGCACTGCCCACAGAGCTCCCCCTGACTGTTCCCTGAAACACAACTTCTGACAAATGAATTTCCAGGATTCCAGTGTCCCCTTCCCTTACAGAACTAATATTCCAGTTCACTGGTGTCCCCGCCAGCAGGATGCGATTTGGTTGCACAGTCTATTATGTTCCAGAACGTGAAAGGTCAGGCTTAAATGGGATTTTTCATTGTAAAAGTCACCTACATGAATGACACGCCGTACCACCACAAGGCATTTGTAAAGCAGACTCCAGGATTATGGATGCACCATTTACTTCTGTTTATCCCCCAAACAGGAAAGGAAAATATTTGCCTCTCCCGAGCCTTAAGCTTAAGAAGTTTCCTGGAGCTCTGTGGACTTTGGCGGCAGGTTGTCAAACAAACAGGACTGCAGAGAGCAATAAACACAGTGGGACTGAAACCCTGCCCTCAAGTTTCACTCCACCTTGGCTCCACCCCAGGGGGCATGAAGGTGCTCTGAGTTGGGTCCAGGTGCTGGCAAAGTGGGATGCTGCCGGTGCCAGGGCCTGGCGAGGTGAGCGCACACGGACGGGACACGTCAGGTCTGGCCACACAGTGGTCCACGAGGAGATGCAAGTGCCAAGGTCAATGTGTACCCCAGTGCGTTCCCCTCACTGCCCAGCAGCATCCCAGCCCATCCCAAACCCGCTCTCCCTGGGTTTAAGCCCCTGTCTCTCTGTACCATCTTCCATCTTTCTCTTCACGCTTCCAGTTTTTACTGCCAGGATAAAAGGGTTTTGAAAGCAGACTCCTCCGAGGACTAAGGGAAAAAAAGGATCAAGATGTGAGACTCAAGGGGAGAGGGGAAAGGTTTTGGGGACAAAAGAACAAAGGCACTTTGGCCTTTCAGGATCACGCGTCCTGCTCTGGCTTACTGCAGAAGATCCAGAAGAAAGGGAGAGCCCTTTCAGCAGGGAAAAGCAGAGAAAGGTTCAGCACAGAGAGCAGCGGGAGTGAGAGCAGCCCCATTATCTGACAGAAGTAGAAATAAGACTGGGGGAAAGAATGACTTAAAAATAAAAGGAACATTAAAACTGATGTTTCCCGGAGCATACATGTGTGTGTTTCTTTCCAGGAGGAGGGCATTTGGAGGGATAAGCAGGGTTAAAGAGCCTCATTCATCTTCCCCTTACAACTGTGCTGACTCAGAACCTGGTCAAACAAGTTTAATCTTTTTAGCAACAACAAAGAGAAGTGGAAGGAGGGTGGAAAGGAGCCAGCCTGGATGGGCAAAGAGGGAGAAAAAGAAAGCACAGAAAGAAAACTTCCTTTTTACAGCTTTTGGTTATTCATTCCACAGCAGAAATCTGTCCTGATAAGCTTAGGAAGAAAACCAGTGTCGTTAAGAGCTGTGGCTCTCTGACTGTCCTCCTCCCTGGTGCTGTCCTGCAGGATGGACAGTGGCCAGTGCTGCTGCCCTGAGCCCAGGGTGTGGGGACGGTGGTGGGAGGGTGGCAGGGCAGTCAGAGGCAGGGTGAGGAGGAAGTCTGAGAGGTCCCTGGTGGGGATGGAGCTGGAGTCTCCTTGTTCCCAGGCTCTCACACTGACAGTGGCACATGGTGCCAGCCCCATGCTGGCAGCCCTGGCATCCAGCAAACCTCAGCTTCACCTCAGCCCTGAATATGTTTGAGCTCCCTGGGCCAGAAGAATATCAGAACGAGGTAAAGAAACTGCTTTTGCCTTTTTTTGGAGAAGAACAGCATGAGGACACCACCGTTGTGTCTTTCCTGAAATGGAGGTGTTCATTAGCAGCACTGCTCTGGAAGGAAAATGGCCATCACGACAGGAGAGAATGCTTTAAAAAATCAAATAGACTGTACAAAATAATCCTACACTGGCTGGAAGATGAGGTCTTTTTCATCCTTAATTTCTGTAATTCCCAGTCATGCTGAGTATGATGCATCCTCATTTATAATGTAAGAGTTAAGGTTGGGGCAACAATTATTTTCAGGATCCTATAATCTCAACTGTAAAATTTCACCCCAGGCTGAAAATGAAAGAGCAAATCCTTCACTTTGGCATGAGCTGTGTGAGACACAAAGCAGTTCCACTGCTAGCGAGTTACGCAAATATAAATGCACATTAGATTCCCCACTTAACTTTTTTTTTCTGATCTTGAGCCAAAAATAAGATCTGAACTGAAATATGAATTTTTCATCGCATGTTTCTGATTCAAGATGTAAAAACAGACTTCCGAGGCTGCGAGCATCTACCTGTTTCCCCCACCTCCAGAGCCCTGGAGATGTGTTTGCTGAGCACACACCCTGCAGACAGCCGCCGTGTCTGGCTGTGCTGTCGGCTGCTGCAGAGCCTCTCTGGAGCTGCTGCTCCAGCCCGGCTCCGGATCCCTACCTGGCTGCACGCTGCCAGGCAGCTTCAGAAATTAAAGGGAAAAAGCCTGGCAAATGCTGCAAAACACAGCCCCCCATGGAAAGGTCTGTGCACAAACACAGATCCCGGCTCAGCAGCCGGCGTGCCTGGCACCATCTGAGCCCAGCCTGGCTCTGAGCTGAGCTGTGCTGAGCTCTCCTGCCCCAGCCATGCTGTCTAGGGACCACCCAGCCTTGGAAGGGAGAGTTTTTGGTGGGAAAGCCCGTGCTCTCCCAAGTCTGCTGGCCTCCAGACCTCCAGACCAGCTTTGGTTGGAAAAGGGGATGCTCTGACATGAGTGCATTTTGCAAATTCAGACACAAGCCCTGCAAAGCACACCAAGAACTGAAATGGTGAGAGACTGGGGATGGAATGAGCAGGAGCCCACATGGATTGATGCCAACAGCAGGTCTTCAGCACATGCCACCAGAAAACACCCACGCGTGCAGGGACACCTGGCAGACCATGTGGGTCTGCTCCTTTGGTTTGGTCTGACCGGTTTTTTCTTCCTTTGTCTTTAGGGAAAGCAGCATTCCCTGCCATGGATCACTGCCCAGCAGGCCGGGCAGGGCAGGCAGGGGGAACCTGCATCCAGAGCCACTGTCCTCCTGTCCCAGCACAGGGACACAGGGAAGGAGCCCGACGAGGCAAAAGGACTGAAGTACTTCTTTTGGTCATAAAATCTGACGGTGCTACGACAGGTTGGGGAAACGTCAGTTACCATTATTGTTGCTCTGGCCATTAAAAGGAGGAATGGTCTCTGCTCTGGAGAGGTCTGCCCTGGTCTGATCTGGGAAAGCATCCCAGGACAGCCCTTAAGCACCTGCTTAAAATTCAGCTCGTGTCAAAGTGTTTCCCTCATTTGGGCTGGAGTAAGCAAGCACTTAAGGGACTTTTTTTTCTCTGAGCAGAGACAAACCAAGGCCACACAGACACAGAGCTGGGAGGAAAAACAACAGGGGAGGCTTTTCCCTTTCAAAACACCAAGATGCTTTGAAAGACAGCAAGACTGAGTCTGCAGGAGAGCCAGTGCCATGGACAGGAGAGGACACATGGCAGATGCATCTGCAGGCCATGGGGGAGAGGGAAGCAGTGACATTCTGTGCAGCTGCAGACAGCTGTGGGTGCAGCTGTGCCGCGGGGGCAGAACCTCATCCCCCACATCTGCACTCACCTCAGCTCAGGCAAGCATGCCCAAAATGACCTCCAGGCAAAATCCTTCATCATCTTCAGCTTGAGAGTGTAAATGACTGATCTAAGCCAGCCTGGCTGACTTACCTGGGCTGGGTGGTGGCAGGGGCTGCTCCATCTGCAGGTGATGACAGTGGCCGGACGCGGTGAATACCAGAGTGGGACGTGCCCCAGCACCTGCCTGCAGCTCTGGCTGAGGAGTGGACACCCCATCCTTGGGCACTCTGCAACAGCTCTGGTGATGCTCGTGGTGTGAGAGGGAAGCCAGACACCAATTTGAACCTGACTGCAGTATTTACACACATGTACACAGGGCTGAGAGATGACTGAATTATATAATTTGCTTGGTGCAGATTTGCTGCTCAATTTTGCAAAATGTAGCGTGTGATGCAGATTGCTATGAGTGTTTGTTTTTAAATACCAGATTAAATGGGCACATAAAATTACCGTAGCCTTGAGCTGATCCATTGCTCTATGACATTTAACGTTGGGTTGCATCAGTCATGCCATGTTGCGTCGCATCCCATAATGTAATGTGACATGACTGACGAATCCAGACCTCCTGCTCCATCACCAGGGAAGGCTCACCAGCCTGAGAGCCACGGCTTGGGCCGATGGCGCAGCTGGTGCTGCCACTCTGCTGCTCCTCCGTGAGCCCCCCGTCCAGAGCCCCCCAGGATGTGCAGACACACGGGAGGGATGAGCAGGGTTTCTGGAGCCTAAACATGTCATAACAGGCTTTTCCCTTTTTTTAACTCCTTCTCTTGGCTCTGGAGCTGCTCAACAGTATGAGCTCAGCACCCTCAGCCCTGCCTGGGCCCCGAGGAGCCCCCAGCACAGGAGGGGTTGAGCCCTCTCCGGGCTGGCAGAGGGCTGCACACCCTAAGTGGGCTGAGGAAATGGGGATGGAAATCCACACTAAGCCACAGGGAAGCAAAATGGATTGGAGAGAGCATTAGCTAAATCCCTCAGTGAAAGGAGCAAGGGGGCTTGCTGTGCCGCCGAGGCTGCCTTTGAAGCACGGGAGATAGTGCTGCTCCTCAGGCTGGGAGGGAAGGGCTGCCTGGGGACCTTGTGCCAGCTGGATGGAGGTGGAGGAGAGAGGACAGGTGCTCAAGAGGCAGCTAGAGCCGCCCTGCATCTCCTGTCTGTCCTAAACATGCTCTGAGAGGGAGGTGAAGAAAATCACAGAGTTTTTTGCCAAACCCATGGAGAGAGGAGGGACCACTTTGCAGCACCAAGCCCACCTCCGCAGGCCCAGCTGTGCTGCAATGATGCAGCTCATCACTCTCCCCGAGAGGGAAATACTGTGCCTACACCCCGGAGGCCTCTCCTTCACCTCCCACTGTGGCTGCAGCCTCACCTGGGATGCTCAGCCCCCACAGCTTCCCTCTGCATCCCACCTGCCTCACGCTCCTTCTGGGCAGAGCCTGGAAATCAGATCAAGGAAATGATCTGGGCTAAAAATAACCTAGATATAATCCTTTAAACTGCCAGAGAGGCAATCAAAATTACGATATTTAGGGATTTGCATGCAGTAGCTAAACGAAGATTATCATATTTAAATTAGCAGGGGAAGGAAGGTCCACCCGGCAGGGACGAGGCAGCGGGACCCCCACTCTCTGACCACCCCTGCCCAGACCAGCCCCCTCCCAGCAGAGCCAGGCCCCAGACAGTGTCCAGACTCACTGCCCAGACACTCTCAGCACAGAGACAGTTAATTGGAGTAAAATGGGAACGGCTGAAGGAAGCCAAATTGGCGTTTAGTTCTTGGAACCAGCGCTGTCCCTGACAGAGCGTGCACGGCTCCCTCCCAGAGAGCGGCCAGGCACATTCCCCCAGACAGCACTAAATGAGCACCATTCATCCAGCTACTACCACTCACATAATTGTCTTACAAATGATTTTCCCCTGTAGGTGCCACTCTGCCCGGACACTCGGCAGCGAGGACGTGGCCGGAGCGGAGTCAGCCTGGTTCTGACCAGCACAGCCACAGCAGCACACAGTGATCCGGCCAAACACACCGTGGGAAGGGAACGGGCATCTCACTGTGCCCGCTGGGTGCCTGCTGGTCCTCACCCAGTGTACAAAGTCTCCTGGAGTGCACAGGGTTTAGGCACCAAAATGTGTGGGATTTAGGAGCCTCAGCCCTGCAGAGCCCAGGGATATGGTCTGGGATACAGGAGCACATGAACTGCCATGTATGTCCACCCCAAACCACAGCAGAAATGATCCATGGAATGTCAAATACTGAACCAGGAAACTTCCCTAAGCCCAGCATGGGGTTAAGCTTTGAAATATCTCACCACAGGATTTTACAGATGATTAAAATTTACTTGAGTTCAAGAGAAGAAAGGAAATGAGTAGGAGAAAATTCCCTCGTGGGCTGAAGCATCCCAACCCAACCCATCCCATCCCAGCCCATCCCCTTCCAGCTCCTCCAGCCCACCGCAGTGCTGGGGGTGGTGAGAGCCCTCGGGGAGGCAGCGGGGCAGTTTTGCCTCTTCCTACGCGCTTCCCAGGGCTGTGGCCAGAGCCCCTCCCAGGCTGGCTGGCCCTTTGCTGTGACCTGTTAGCACTGCTCTTGAGCCCTTAAAACAGCTCAGTTGAAATGTCAGTGGAGGGTGCCTGGGAAGAGCACACGCAGGGCCGCTATCGCGGCTCGGCTGGCAGCAGGTGATTTGTTATGGTGCCGTAACACGATCCTATCTCCGGCCAGCCCTCCGATCTAACATTAGTTTTGAAAATGGAGTACAGGCAGTCCAGACAGGAAAGGCTTTGGAAAACTTCCCCCAGGATAGAGACACTGCCAGCAAATCCTCCAGGACATAAAATCCCTCCTTGTCCCTTTATTCTCAGAGAAGGTGGGGTTAAACATCCCTCTGTGATCCTATATGGACTGGTGTGGAGGAGCTGGAAGTAGATGATCTTCAGGGTCCCTTCCAGCTCAAACCATTCTATGATTCTCTCATATTGAATCCTCTTCCAAGAAGACTTTCAAGTCTCCCAGTGCTGGTGGGTGGTGAGGACTGGGGGACCTGTCCAATGGGGTGGGCTGCCCACGAGCATGGCCACGGCCCAGCTCATGGGCCCAGCTCTTTTCTAGGATTCTCTGTAAATAAAATCTATTTCTAAGATCTCAAACCAATGAATTTTCCCAGTGGATCTTTACGAAGTTATTTAGCTGAAGCCTCTTGGTAATTGTGATAGATTGAGACAATCGTCCCTGCTGTGGAGTGGGCAGCAGCAGGGAGAGGGGATAAACACGGACAGCGGCTCGAGCCCCTCTAACAGGTTTTATTTACACCGGGGACATTCATCAGGGCACAGCAGCCTGAGAGGCACAGTCCATCTTCAGCTCAAGGGGGAAGAGTGGTGGAAGGCACAGCCCCAGGAAGGAGCCTGTGTCAAGGGCTGCCCAGAGCTGGGCTAAGGATGGCAGCCTTCCCCTTGGGACAGCCTGCAGGTCTTAAACGGCAAAGGCACCGGTCACCCCAGATGACTGCAGTGATTTAAAAGCCTCCCAAATCCAATCCTTTAAGGAACAAGATAGAAAACTATAGCAGTACCAGGAAAAATAAGTGGCTAACACCCAAGCTCCTGAGAGTCAGCAAAAGGGAACAGCAAGGAAGCTGCTGTGGCATAATCTGCTGTAAGGTTTGATGCTAAAAGAGAAAGAATTAAATGTATAATTTTACACAGCACTTAAAAAAAAATCTATTTTCATTTTCAGAGATTGGATTTCCTTCTTGTCCTTCTCCCAGGTAATTTTCTCTCTACTCGGCCTTATGCTGGTGATTTCTCACCCTGCTTCCAGCAAGTGTGAATGGTGAGTTGCTTTGCAAACTCTGTTCCCTCTAGACTCAGATTATTATTCGCTATTGATTCATTGCATCCATCCACAAAGATGCGGACTGCAAAATATCCAGGAGCAGTACAAGAAAAGCAATACCATTAAAAATGTAAAGAGCCAGCCACCCAGACAAAGGGTGGGGTGTGAGCAGGGGCAGCATCGGCAGGCTGTGGCACAGGCTCTCGGCTTCCCTTCAACAAACCCGAGGGAATCCAAGGCAGAAGAAGAGAAAGACAGAGCTGGTGTTTAATCCTGACTTTGCCCACAAGAGCATTCCAGGGGAGTCAGGGCAGCAGCCCTGGCTGAAGGTGACAGCAGCAGGTCCAGCTCCTCCCCAGCGCAGCCAACGAAGGGAGCACACGATGGATGGTGAGCCTCAGAGCAGCAGGGAGAGATCCCAAATTTCCTAAAGTCTGGTCCCAGGCATCCCACTCCATCTCCTAGTGATCTAGAGCAAAAGAACTCCCACCCTATGCAGCCCCACACTCTACAGCTGCCCCAAACCACGGATGATGCGAGTCCCTCACAAGAGACCACACTGAAGGACCTGACGGTGACAGGACCCTCAAAACCAGACTTGCTGAACCTGCAGGCAGGATGCCAAGGGACTGATGCTTCTGCCGTGTCTTTGGGGAGGTGAGGTAGCCTGGCTTCCCCCTGGGCAGGGCTCAGGCATGGGAACTAACCAAGGCATCCTCTCCCTGGGCAGGGCAGCAGAAGGTGTTTCCCCGCCACCCGCGCTCTCCTGGTTGCAATCCAGACGTGCAAGTTACAGCTCGTCTTTGCAGACTCCCCTCTGCAGACTCCACTGTGAGCAGCACCTCACAGCCATGTTCAGAGGGCACCAGAATTCCCCCATCTCCTTTCCCCTGTGAACCCTTCAGGGTTTGCATCGCATGAAAGAGAAAAGAAGAGGAAAAATATATGGCTCACTGCATTCTCCAAGCAGAAAAACCTACGTACACAGAGCACACAAATCATCTAATTCAGGGCTTTGTTTGCAGGAGTTTAAAATTCATAATGCACCTATTTTTATTTTAGTGCTACCCATGAATATAAGTGAATAATTGCAGCTGATTAAAGACAAAAAAGAAAGGAAATGTTAACACTGAGACAAACAAACACTGACTGTGTGGTAAATAGAAACACTCAAGGATTTAATTCCCTGGATAAGAGGTGGGAGGGGGCAGTGAGAGAAGAGAGCTCCTGTTCTCAGAACTGATTGCAGCTTGTGTTCCTGGTTGTACCTTCCTACCAATAATTTACAGTGCTAATGTAGTTTTTGCTCTCCAAATGGTCTCAGCCCCAGTGCAATGCTGGAAGTTTGTCTTTTCCTATCAAACACAAGGCTGAATTTGTGTGTTCCCTTCTGCATTCCCTTCTGCAGCAGCTTCCACTGGTGGTTCATGTGCAGCTAAACTGGGCAGGCTGGGACCATTCAGCTGGGCAAAGGGAGAGCAGTGTCCAGGGGATGGGAGCGCTGGGAAAAAAGTCCCTCTCCCTCCACCTTTCCACGCAGTTGTCCCTGATCCTCACACCTTGGCATGGGGAGGTGCCACCAGCACTGGGAGATGCTCTGTGCCCCCCTGCATCCCTGACCCTGCGTGAGGAGCACCCACAGGTCCCTCTTCTCTATGGCACCAAAATGAAAGTCTCTTTGTCAAGCAGCAATCTTGGAAAAATACAATTGATTTTCTGACTTCTGGTCAGATTTTCCACCAAATTTAACACCCTACATGTCGTGCTCAAAACAGAGCCTCTAAGAGCAGAAGGCATGTATTGTTAAGGTTTATTTTATTATACAATATTACAGCCACTCGAGAAAGATTGTATCCCCTGGCAGTTTCAGAAAAGTTTTTTCCTTGTATTCATTAGAAGGAAAATAAAGTGCTTGCAAAAACTGGGAAATCCCCAATTTCAGTTAAATTGAGTGCATTTCAGGGACTTCACCTTCAAGAAGCCAGCAAGATAATTTACATTCTGACCTAGATTTCTAACCCAAATGTATTTGCCTGAATGGGAAATGACATTTCATTTGCTCAAGGGTTCTATTTATTTAATTAATTATCTAAGAAAAGGGATGGAGGGAAAGGCTTTCCTTCTCAGATTTCTACCAAAGAGTTGGGAAGAGACAAGAGTAATTCTCTGGTCACACATTAAGTGGGGTAAGAGTGGTCCCTGTGAGGTCACTGTGCCCACACATCTTCTCTGTGTGATACCCAAGTCCAAAATCTGTGCTGGAGCTCCAGTTCTAGGGTCAGTCAGTGCTCCTGCCCAGTGGGACCTCAGCCCAGGGACACCCTGTGCTCTGCTCCACGTGGCAGCAGGAGCTCAGATGACAATAGCAAAGCCCAAAGGTATTTGGGGTCATACAAGACACTTCACAAATGTTTCCAGAAAGCTGGAGTCCCAAACAATGTGAAATAAAAGTTTTTGCATGTAGGAAAAACACCATCTCCATCCAGGAAAAATACTATCCCCATCTATGGGAGAGTCCACGAAACAGCTCGGAAGGACCTCCAAGCACTGAACAGTTTCCCTTCACAGCCTGGGACCTCCTGGATTTCTTTCCCAGCTGATTCAGTGCTGAGAAGGGCCCACAGCTGCTGTTTTGCAGGATGGAAGAGAGCAGCAGCCAGCAAAAGGACAGGCAGAGAGAGGAGTGCTGGTGACCCCAAGCCTCCTACAGGCACCTCCATGTCTCCTCCTGAGTCCTCGCTTCCATGTTCCTCTAACTCAGGCATTGCTGCTGCTCTTATAAATATCCAGCCTCACCCAGAACAGCACTGCACAGTCCGTGGCTCCCAGTTTCACATGGTAATCTCTCCCTGCATCTCTTCTCCCTCTGCACATTTCTGATGGAGTCATACTGAGTCAGATGATTTCCTGCTCCAGGAAGAATGAGGGCAGCAGCAGATCTGAGTCAGACAGCCGCAGGACCCTCCAGCAAGGCTCTTTGAAGCTCCTCACCTAACAGACTCTGCAAAAGGCACGTAAGGAGGGAGACAGAGCCTTAATATGGCACCGCAGAGCTAATCACGGTAAGAGAAAAGCCTTTGTGCACCGTGAAGTGCAGGTCAAAGCAGCTCAGCTCGAGTGCCGTCAACAGCTCCTTGTTCTGACACAAACAGATGCTCATCCCAGAGTGACAGATGAATGGAAAAAGCAGGAGAAATTGACATAATCACAAAGTAGCACCTTTAAATATGAGTGTGCGAAGATAAAACTTGCCCCTGCCCTCCACCTGCGTACTGGAATACTTCGTACAGGTCCCTGGAATAGTTATGCCTGGTACATGACAAAAACCAAGTCATTAGCTCTGTATTTGCCGGCGGCCAATGCCTGACCTGTGGAATTCATCTGACTAAGAGGTTTATTTTCCTCTCCTTCACTCCTGACAGCGTCATCTTTCAGCAGGCACACGTTTCTCCACCCTCGAAGCAGCTCGGCACGGTCCCGCTGAGGACAGGAGCCGCTCAGGAAGATTTCCCAGTGAAATGCCTGAATCGCACCTTATCTCCTCTCGGTGGGGACCCCTTCCTCAGGCTGCATATGCAGCCTCCAACACCATTTAAGAGCCATTGGGAGATAAAATCTCCCTTTCGGCAACCATGGGGTGACCCTGAGGAGCCCTGGCTTTGCTGATGAGCATCTGCCCTTCGGGGCCAGCCCCGTCCTTGCAGCCCGGAGGTGGCCCCGGCGCTCCCGGGACTGAGGCTGTCCTTGTCCGAGTGCCTGCAGCCCGGAGCAGCGCTGTCCCTCGGCACGGGCCGATAATCCCCCAGGGTGCTGCCTTCTGAGCACCCAGCACCGCTTTCCATCCGGCCATCCCTCCCCTGCTCCGGCTGCCGAGATGCGGAGCTCGGCCCCTGCCGAACTCGTCTGGGCTCAGGGGGGATAATGAGAGCGGCGAGGGCTTGTGCTCCGCGGAGCCCCATTGTTCCCGGCTCTTTGTGCTCCTGCCCGATGCTCACTGGCCACCTGCCTTCCTCCCCGGCCTCCTGAAGAGGATTCTTTGCTTCCCTTTGTTACTGTCCCTGCCCCACGCTGCCCGCGCCGCGGCGAGCCCGGCGCTGACCTCTGAAAGGAGCCAAAAAAGCGACAGGGACACAGCCCGAGCAGGAGAGGGACACAGCCCGAGCAGGACAGGGACACAGCC